>CAXIVR010000013.1:61108501-61527232 GCA_964035755.1 Teleogryllus oceanicus
GACGTGCACAGAAAATGAAGTTACATTCATGTCCAGAAGCAAAACAAGAGGCCATCCAGCATTTCCCAAATGGATCAGGAAACTGGACGAAAAACCTGATCGAGATGGGGACATTGACCCAGAAGCTGCAATACTTGTTACATATTGTTTAAGCCTGTTTTACACGGTCGTTTTTTCATCATTTCCCGTCGATACGGAGCAGAATGAATGTAATTTGTACGAAAAAATTATGCATGCTTCATTTTTCCGTACAGATTTCATCCAGTTTGACTACAGCGCCCCTAGTGTCACTTTATGGAACTTTCTTCGATTGCGTGAGTTCTCCGGCAGGAAGTATATATATTTAGTGCGTAGCGTGGGCACATGTTGTTTGATATTGAGTCTTTGCGTTCAGTGATACCTCTGCAAATAAAACCACAATACATCTTTCTACTCCTTACTATGGGAATTGTAATATCTGATCATTCTTCCGCTAATTTAATTTGTTTCGTAAATGCGATGTTCAACTGTTAAACTTCCAGCGCTTTTGCGGCGTTTGGAGGAAGTATTTTCATCACGATTACGTACAGACCAAGAATGACCGTGTAAAACGTTGGAATCACGTTCATCCAGTTTCGGTACGCATAGAACCGAACGTCCTTTTTCCATCCAGTTTCTGTACAGAAACAATGATGAAAAAAGGATGAAAAAATGACCGTGTAAAACAGGCTAAAGATTGTACAGAGCGAGAGTGTTGGAGGGTTGAATGCGTACCTGTCCGTGCGCCTCCACGTCCTCAGTAGAGGAGGAAGTGTTGGTGGCGCGGCGGCGGGAGAGAAGGCGGAGGGCGACGGCTGTGACCGCCACTCCGCCAGGCAGCGCATCACCAGCGGCACCGCCAAGCCTGGCAGCGCTGCAAGGACCACGCCCCCTCCGACGCCCTCGCTCTCGCCCTCGTCCTCGCCCTCACCCACGCCCTCGCCCGCGCCCTCGTCGTCCCCCTCACCCACGCCTTCGCCCTCGGTCTCGCCCTCGCCCGCGCCCTCGGTCTCGCCCTCGCCCTCACCCACGCCTCGCCCCGCGCCCCCGTCCTCGCCCTCGATCTCGTCCTGGGGCCCCGCCCGGCCTGCCCCCACTCCCACGCCTCCTTCCTGCTGATCCCCGTGCCCTCCGTCGCGCCCTTCCGTGCTGTCGCCCTCATCCTCCCCTACGACCTCTGCCGTTCCTGAACCGGCCCTTCCGCTTCCGCTGCACGCGTCACTGCAGAAACCGCAGAAACCCATTCCTGCAGGCGTGCTCCGTGCAGCCGTCGCCCTCCCGCACCCTGCAGCCCCCGTCGCCCCCGTCCAGCGGCGTCCCGCTCGCCCCGCACCGCTCCTGCGACGCGGCGTCGGCGCCGGCCACCGCCTGGCAGACGGGGTTGCCGAGCGAGCGCAGCACGCCCGTGCCGGGCAGCGCGCGCCACAGCGTCCACAGCGGCGGGCGGCGGGCACGCGTGCGCCGGGCACGCGCGCTGCCCCCCACGCGCGCAGAACGCGCAGCCGCCCGGCAGCGACACGAAGGCGGGCGCGAAGCCCGCCCCAGGCGGTTGTGCGACAGGTCCAGCCGCCTCAACGAGGGCACGCCCCGCAAGGCGCCTTCGGCCACGGCCGAGATCGCGTTGTGGCTCAGGTCTAGCTCCTCCACGTGCGGTAGACCATCGAAGACACCAGCCTTCATACCATTGCCGAACCGGTTGAGCGATAGGTCCAGCCACCGCAAGGCGGATAATCCCTCCAAGGCTCCAGCTTCTACTTCGGATATGTTGTTGTGGCTCAGGTCTATCTCTCCACGTGCGATAGACCAAGTTTTTTCAACTCTGGCAATTCTTTGAAGACATCCGCGTCAAGTTCTGAAATTTCGTTGTGGCTCAGGTCAAGCAACTCCACATGATGAAAGTGACCCACGAGGGATTTCTCGATACGAGATATGTTATTCCCCGGCAGAGACAGGCTAGTAATCCCTGGAACATCTGCAATGATCCTGCCAAGTTCGTGGCCAAGCTTTGAGTAAGTAATCTGCAGAGCCTTGAGATGACCCAGCCCGATAGGATGCCTCTCTGGAATGATGGGGATGGAGCAATTGTTAATGTGAAGGGTCTCCAGGTTTCGAAAAGGAGCGAAGTCCTTGGCCGTTAACCCCTCGAAGGTCCGAGTTGATGATGTAGAGAACTCGAATTTCTGGTTTGTGATCGTGCAGAAGAATCTGCCTGCCATTCCGGTGCAGAATCCGGATGTTTTGGGAAAAGGTACATTCTGAGTCATCGGCGTTCCGGATGTGCGAAGAAGTGCTGTTAGTAGTAGAGCAAACCGAAATGCGAATTGAATTGTTTGACCCATTCTAACGTACTGCACTGCCTAAATATGAATTTGCTCAGAAATATCAAGGAAAGCGACGTCTTCTATTGTTAATAATAACAGCTCTTAATTCAAAGAAAAGGAGGAAGAGAAAAGATGTGTCAAGGAAAGTGATGTTATCTACTTTTAACAATAGCACCACTCAACGCACAGAAAAAGAGAAGAGGAAAATATGTGCCAAGGAAAATTATGTTTGGTTCTTAAGTATCAGCACCTTCAATCAAGTTGGTATCAGCTCTGAAATCACCGCAAAGGGAAAGGAACGTGTTGTCTTCACTGTTAACTAGCAGCACTTAAGTCACAGCAAATGAAGAGGAGCACAGAAGACCCAAGAAAAGTGATGTCTGCTACTTAACAATAGCAGCACTTAATTCACAGCAAAGGAAGAGGAGCACAGAAGACCCAAGAAAAGTGATGTCTGCTACTTAACAATAGCAGCACGTAATTTAGGAGGAGGGGTAGGGACGTTCACAGGCAGATTGCGTCTACTACTATTACCAGCATCTGAATTTTATCTACGGCAAAGAAAAGGTGGCAACGAATTTCGATGCGTGTGACTGCACAAAGACAACAAACTGCTTACGTAATCAGTGAAAAATAATAATAATAATAATAACAATAATATATAATAATAATAACGTGACTCTTAACGCAAAAGCACTCAAGGTTTTTTCTTTACAGAGGTATCGAGAGGAAGAAGAAAGCAAGCTGGCGTAGCAAAGAAGTACAGAACTGATTTCACTTTGCATTGTCCTGTTGCGGAACACGAAGGAAAAATCGGCAGCCCGGTCACCCTTGCCTGCAACACAAATAATTTAAAAGAAAACAGGATAAGATTTTGATACATTGAGGTAAAATAGTTAGTATCTTCACTTATTTTTTAGCTGTTTATAAAATTAATTTACCTTAATGAATGCTGTTATTGTTTCAGAATTTAAGAATTGAGAACATTCTCGCCGGTTTCGTTATTTAACCAGATCAGTGGCATTACCTCTTCACAAGCGAGAGTTACCTTTAACACTAGAACGACGGTCACCGGTCAATTGACCGGTTACGAAGTTCGAACTGCCGTATTTTGGAAACTAATATATATGAGTTTGATATTACGTGACTTTTATTATTTAGGCTCCAGAGAAGTCTTATAAATTTGTTTGGAAAAATGTTGTGTGGTACTGGAGAAAACAAGCGAGCCTACCTAAAAAACGGCTTCCGGTCAATTGACCGGTGTATATTTTAGCATTTGTGTGTGTGTTACTGACATTCATGACGTTAGATTTTTCTTTTTATCAGTTTTGAACCTTATAAAGAATTTGTTGAGTAATGTTCAACCTAAAATTTGATTTTTATTCTCAATAGCATTCACATTTATTATCATTTTTATTGTAACCGCAAAGCAACATGAATATAGGCCCAAGTCTGCATTTTTATATTGAAAAGGAGGCACGTCAGGTACTGCTTGACGAGTCCGGGACACTATCACTAACAGAGCTAGACGCTTTTTCTTTCTATTCTGTATGCACGTGTAGCTTGTCAACCTCTGTAAGTGATTTGTGGATAAGAATGGGTCCACCATTTTTCAGAGACAAGGAGTAGGGATCGTTTCAAAGAAATCAGAGGTTTTTTCGTTTGATGGCAGAGACAGTCGTGGTCGCCGTAAAGCAAACCGATAAATTATGCTTAGTTTCTGAACTTGGAATAAGTTTGTTGAAAATTGTTAGCATGCTACAGACCTGGCGAGAATACTACCATTGATGAGTAGCTTTACCAACAAAATGCAGGTGCCCTTTTACAATACATGGCGAATAAGCCGGATAAGTTCGGCATTAAATTTTGGGTTGCTAACGACGCTAAAATTAGATACGTCATCAATGCCTTCCATACCTAGGCAAGAATGAGACCAGGCCTAGCACAGAGGGGGTTGGCGAAAATGTTGTAAAACAACTTGTAGAGCCTTTCCAATACAAGGGTAGAAATGTGACCATTGTAACGTCGTGAGTAGGGATCTACACCACAAAGGAACAGACACGAGTGGGTATTTACAATTTATTTACAATAAATTATGTACACTATTTACAGACCCCACTCTAAGGTGTTTGTCGGAGCACCTGCAGCAGCCCCTTCCCAACACGCGCCTTGCGGTCGCGCCTGCGTTTAGCCAACTCGGCAATCGCAAATGGCACCTGGTGTGCCTCGGCAGACAATCTGCCCCGAAGTATCAAGCATACTTCACAGTGCTCGAGACTCGAACACCTACACGTGCCTACAGCACTTCCGCGCCAGACTTGGCCGGACAAGTTTTGCGGTGGTCCCCGAGGAAACCAGAAATGTTACCCAACCCAGGCTTTTTTTCACTCCCTTATATATGCCTGAGTCACATGACTTCCGCGTCATCTTTCCCCACGCACTCGTCTTGAGGCGCCTGCTTTTCCGTTGCAATTTGCACCCGGCACCTCCAAGCCCTCCCTTTTGGGCTTTCCCCGAAGGGTTGGCTTTGTTCGGGAGCCATTTTTGGCTCCCCATTCCCATACCTTGCAACTTGTCTCTCCGGAGCAGGGAGGCAAGTCTATGACGCTACACCATGAATAATTTCTTTACCTCCGTTAGTCTTGCAAAAGACCCCAGGAAAAAGAAAACTAGTCTGGTCGGTACGCTCAATCGCAATAGGAAAGAAGTACGAATTCCTTGAAGAAATCTAAAGATGTTCGTTTTAGTTCTGTTATCTACAAGCACAAAGATATCACTCTGACAAGATATCAAGCGAAATCTAACAAAAATGTCCTTATCCTTAGTAGTAGGCATCACGGTGTACAAATCAACACCGCGACTGAAAAAGAAACCAGAAACTGTACTGTTTTACAATAAGACAAAAAGTGGAGTCGATACAGTCGACCAAATAACTCGCGAATACAGTGTGCGAGCTGGCACACGGCGATGGCCCGTTCATGTATTTTATAATATTTTAGATTTAGCGATGATCAATACTCATTCCCTGACAAGCTGTCCTTTGATTCAAACATTTCACGCAAATCTTTTATCCTGAAAGTTGTGAAGGAAATCTCGAAACCTTTATGCAGACAGTAGGATCATGTTGCATGCCAATGATGTCCAAACTTCAAATGTTGCTGATCGTAAAAAATGCCAAATCGCACTTTGTAATGAAAACAAAACAAAGAAGTTTTGTAACAAATGCAAAAACGTGTGTGTGGTAAATGTCAAGTGAACAAACTATTTGCAAGAAATGAGGAACCTAAAGTGAAAAAGGGTCCAAAGATTTGAAACTTGCTCCTTTTCTTTAAAATTTTTGTTACTCTGTACGATAACAGAAGTAAGAAATCTAGTTTTAATTATAGTTTGTAACTAAAAAACCAAATAAAAATTAGTGAGAAGCGACTTAACTGTTGTAAAAGTTACTGTTTGAACGAGCAAAAGTCACAAGTAAGACCAAACTCAAAAGAAAACAAATTGTTAGGGCTACAATTTACTTCAAAAACATCTATAATATTTAAAAATAGTAATAGGGCACATGGCAATTCTTAGACATCGTCACAAACATTTAAAAAAGCCAACCGGTCAATTGACCGGTGGCCGTCGTTCTAGGTAGGCAACTAACTCCCGTCGTTCTAGTGTTAATGAACGTGATATAACGTATGAATTCACTACAGCGGCCCAAAGGTACGAGTAACTGCAAATTAGCACACCATCTTCCCCCTGTTTCTGAGCGAGTATATTTCCACGGGGGTTCCTTTACAGCGATTGTTGTTAATGTTACAAAATTGAAGATAATTGCAAGATATAGATTAAAGAAGGTGAGGTCATTTTTTCGTTAAGATACGGGCGCCGGAATCCATATTTCAGGTGACGGTATTTAATTCTTGAAGAGACAAAGCTGGTTTGACCAAGGTCAAAGAGACTGGTTCAAGGGCAGTTTGGAGGTTAGAAAGAATTTGAACGACAGTAAGGAAATATAATTTGTAATGGGTGTTATGTCTAGTTCTCTATGAAGTTGTCTGTTGATGCACCAGGGGAATTGATATTTACGTAGCACATTCTTTCGGAAGGTTTTCAAAGATTTCAGAAGGGAAGAAGAGGACCTCTCCGGATGGGGGCTGCGTAAGTTGTTGAGAGTCTCAGGACTGATTTATAGAGAAACAGGAATTTCTAATTTTGGAGATGATTTTTTTAATAAGGGATAAAATCTGAGTAGGGATTCGTAAGTTTTATGCAGTCTATGAAGAATATGGTTTCCATGTGTGACGAGTATCCCGGCAGATGTCAATTGTTAAAACAGATCTGCATAGTAAACGTGAATGAGTGAATGACTGATGAAACTCTTCCATTTACAGATAGAAAAAGAAGCATATTTTATTGTTTTGTTTAATTTATTTATGTTGGAGCTCAATCAAATTCAAATCAAATTCAAAATCAATTTCAAAATTACCTTCATGTGGAATCCGTGATATTGCCCTAGATTAGTAATGTTTGTACCTTAAGCAACGATGTCAGAGAGTGGAAATACCTTGCTGGAATGAGAGAACATTATGCACCTTTCCGACTCTGCCAATTTCACGCGGAGTTCCTCAGGGATCGATTTTAAGCCTTATTATCTTCCTACTATACGTAAACAATATGTCCTCGACGATTTGAAACGGAAGAACTCTTTGCGGATGATACGAACAGTCTTTGCAATAAAGAAACCGTAAATAGTACAATATCAGATGTTTCAAATTACTTTCGAAATAACAAATTAATAGTAAATGAAAAGAAAACGAACTTAATGCAGTTTCATTTCAAACAAACAATTCTGC
The DNA here is from genome assembly GCA_964035755.1 of Teleogryllus oceanicus. Taxonomy (NCBI): domain Eukaryota; kingdom Metazoa; phylum Arthropoda; class Insecta; order Orthoptera; family Gryllidae; genus Teleogryllus; species Teleogryllus oceanicus. The sequence goes on from CAXIVR010000013.1 coordinate 61,115,682, forward strand.
ACTCCATTGAAATTGAAGGTGTACCATGTACTGATGTTAAGGCAACCAAATTTTTAGGTCTCTCAATTCAGTCAAACCTCAAATGGAACGTCAATTTAAATGAATTGAACACAAAATTAAGTTCATTACACTACACGTTCAGAATTCTTCCAAATTCAGTCAGCCTTCGCACTGCTCTTATATATTTCGCCAATGTTAATTATTGCTTGAGATATGGCATAATAATCCTGGAATATACATCTTATAACACCCTGAGTTCTAGATTACAAAAAAGAATTGTACGAATAAGCAAAACTCACCCACGTGAGTCTTGTAAGCCTCTCTTTATTAATCTAGAAATTTTACCATTACCATGTCTCTAGATTTACGTATTAGTATTTTTTGTCAAAAATGACTTGCTTAAGGGCGGGAATATATTTTCAGAAAACGCCGATGTCTATACTGAAACGCTCTCCGTTTCTGTCAAATTATTTTTGAAACCGGTTTCCAAATTTATATCATTTATGAGCGCCAGGAAAGGGTTGCGATTTTAAATTTCCCGCAAACACATCTAAAGGGAAATAATTATCCTACTAGCTCTGCCTGTTGGTTTCGTACGAAAATAATCGTCGCCGGTACTTACTTTCTTCCTAGTAAACAATTATTCGATCCGCTCTCTATACCGAAGAAGCGAGGAATTTGAAATTTGTTTCTGGAAAGACATCATTAAACTGTGGATTGCACAAGATGCTAAAGAAATGACAATCAGCTTTTCTTTTTCAGAATGAGAACTTATAAGTTTATTTCTCAATTAATTCTTTTTGACTGAAATGTCACCTTGGTCATGACCGATTGGAAAAATTGTCTATAGCGCTATTATTCTTACTATTTTAGATATCCATGCGCTCTTGGACGATGAGGCCAGAAGAATCCACCGCTTCGACCAATCGTCTCTCTTGTATCTTGTTCTCGGTCCGCAGTCGGATCAATGTCCTCCTCAACTTATTAATTGTTTCATTTACAACTCCCGGTGCCAGAATTATTCAAAATTCCAAATAGAATTACGCACACAAAATATAAGTCCTCACTGCTCAATTATTTCCCACAAAATTCCACCAAGTCCCGCATATATCATTTATAATAACCTCTGCAGTACGATGTGCACGGTACGCGGTCTAAAGCTCATCTCCAGTTTCCTTCTACGTCATACCCTATTACTAGTTTACCACCAATCCTACAAGCGCTTATATCACAATCTTCTGTCCGTCACTTGCCGCGCTATGTTTACTTCCGCTTCCCTGGTTGCTAAGGAACGCCCTGCCTGCATGCGTATGCCCTCAACATTTACACTTTTTACGAAGAATTTAATAAATACTTGTCCCCAATTCCCATCAAAATATTGTGTGACAGTCTGGTATGTCACAATAACTATAACACTCGTTGTTGAAATCATATTCATCAGTTGAGAGTATCAACAGCTCATTACAAAAAATTCACATACAATACATGTACATTATTTTACAAGACTTTACCAGATAACATTACACGATTAAATTCGATAGAAAAGTTTAAATATCAAGTAAAATATTTTTGCTGCATAACTGTTTCTATACAATTAGAGACTATACCGAGCATCAAAAAGGAAAGTAATATTAATTTTAACAATGATAATTAATGTAGGCTATTATTTACCATTTGGACTGTATAATTCTAAACAACCTGTAACAAGACTTGTACCGCAGCCTCTAGGTCAATGATACCCATCTGGATCAGGTTTTCGTCCAGTTTCACTGATCCTTTGAGTAAATGCTGAGATGGCCCCTCGTTTTGCTTCTGGACATAAATGTTACTTTATTATCTGTGCAAGTCTTCTATAATTCAGTGGGAAATACAATTATTCAAATTATCCTTCTCCATGTTGTTGCGGCAGGAGTATTATTCCTTGACGAAAGACATGATGGGGATAAGAGCCCAAATTTATTGCTGATTTGCCCTTGAAAATATATTTTATTACATCGGAGGGAATACTTTTCTTAACAATCCTGACAAATAAACGCACATTTTTTCGGTATTAAAAATTTAATTTGTATATGGCTTAGGGTAGGAATCACAGAATTTTGAAAACGTGAACAGAATTCACTTCTCCCATAGCACTTCACACACAGTTTTGAACTGTTTTGAGGTAAAATAAATAAATAAATCAACATAATAGTTATCTTGAGATCCTATTTGTACACGAATCTTATGCAATCTCGTATATCTATAGTTCGAACTTTTGCTGATATTTCGTTAGCAAAATAGGACTTAAAGTTTTATTAATAATACCTGGAAATTGTGAAAAATCGTGAAGTTTCACATTTGAATTTTTCATCAGTTATTATACTCTAACATATTTTATAATGCTTCAATCCACTTTTTTTCTATCGGATTTCTTTGTTGCGGTGATCCAGCTTTTGCTTTTTATTGCATTTGGCCATGGCTCTTTGTAGTAAAGGTTTAAATTCCTTTTCCCACAAATAACATTTTCAGTCGCAACGTTGCAGCTAAAAAGCAATATCTTCAATTCTTAGAGATAATTGAATTCTTCTACTGGTGAATTTTGATTGTGGTTTTCTCTACAGATTGAATCGAACTTTTGATTTTTTTTCAGTACAGGTCAGAAAGCTCTTCAGAAATTTTCAAAAAGCTGTAATTGATTAATGAATTGTCTCAAAATGAAGTTGTTATTTAAATGTTTCGCTTGTTGAGAATCGTTCTTTTGACAGAATGTTCTAATTATTTTACAAAAAATGTAAGTATTTCAAATATTTTGTGTTATCGACGATTCCGGTTAATGCGGTGCATGCAACATGTCATAAGTCAAAAATGTTCAATGTTTTGGAGGAGCTCTTTTATTTATACACGAAATACACAAAACCTAATGATAATTTAGTCGAAATTATAGCCAAGAAATTTCTTTTTCAGGTACAGATCTACCTTTAAAAATGTTCACAAGGTAAATCAATGTTCTTAAAAAGTTAGATTAGTCAATGTTGAATTGAAGTCCTAATTTTCCAATCTTCGTCTTATTTTTCCATTGCTGTATTGTGTACATACAATGCATTCCTTCACTGTACTACATTGAAGTTATTAAAGCCCGTAAGTTAGTAAACCTCCGTAAGCATTAAAGTTATCTTTTCTTTATGATAAGGTTTGCAGCACGTGCCACCTCCATGTAAAAGAAAATAAAAAGTCCGAGATTGATGATAACTACTTTATCATAATCAAATATTTACATCGCTCAGCGCGCGTGACATGCAAAGAACAAAGACGTAGATATGATAAAAATCAAAAGACATCCCGGTGGTCTAATTCTAGTCGCAATATGATTGATTCGTAAAACAAGGAAAACGTGAACGTTCTCTCTCTCTCTCTCTCTCTCTCTCTCTCTCTCTCTCTCTTATATATATATATATATATATATATATATATATATATTAGAGTGACTCTATTAATTATAAGAGTTATGGCCAAAATTTTAAAAGCTTAAAAATATTAAGGCCATTGTTCCGAAGAAGGCAGCGAATTTTATAGAATATCATTCAAATGTCAGCTTCGATAAATTCGTATTATTGAAGCAACACTATGAATCGCTAAAATTAAAATAAAACATATTTAACTGAGAATGAACTGGGTAAATGTTGGTCGAACATTTACATTCAGAATACATTAAAATACAAATTGAAACAGTTTTACTCATAAACAATTTCAAAGTAATCATTCGTGGATCATAATATCAAGAAATATGATTGAATTCGAAACAACGTAACAATTACATATAATCTATAACAAAAAGTACATTGAAGTTTGTTTTATTTCATGTCACAATACAGATACGGTATACAGATTCAGCTAAGTAGCCTGAGAGTTGCAAACCATATTCGCTAGGGCTATCAGCGCAACGCAAAAAGCAAAACGGATAATGTAACACATCAAAAGTTATAAACCAAAATATGAGTAGAAAACTTAATCATCCAAAATGCAATATGAGAAAAGCATAAATTGTAATACGCAATATCGATTGCAATACAAATCAGTTAAACTGGCCTGCGCCGCTAGCCGAATTTGTTTATTACGCTCCGTGAAGTCACGGAGGTTAAGCGAATTCGAGACTCGCGGGTTCCTCGTTGGGTGACCGGCTAGGAACCCCGGGATATAACGGCGTTGAGCCCCTCGCCGAAGGGATAAAAGGCACTGACTGATTCCGACGTGACGCGACTTGACTAGTATAGTAATTACTGAGTAACGGAGGATTACTCCAAAGAATGCGTTCAACGCCCAACAAGGGGTAAGAGACGCGATGCGTCTACAACGACGCAACAAATTAAATTAAAAAAAAAAACTATTCGACAGGCTTTCTCCCCAAAACGACGTCCAACAGGTGGCGAGTTCTGCGAGACGTCAGGAGGCGTAGCGAGGCGTCAGCAAGCCCTGCGAGGCGTTCAGGGTGTGGCACGGGCCCAACAAGGCGTCAGCAAGCGCTGCGAGGCGTGATGGGACGTAGCGAGGCGTCACCAAGCGCTGCGAGGCGTTGAAGGGCCCCGCGAGGGTCGAGGGCGTGGCGAGGCGTGGGCGGGCCCTGCGAGGCGGCTGCTCAGGCGGTGGCGACGCCTGGAGCCCTGAGGAGGGCGCGGGCGCGGAAGAGAACGCACCAGAGACTCCCTGCGGTCACGGCCTGCTGCAATCTGCCTCTCGCTGCCTCGCCTAGCCTCGCACTAACCCCTTGGTCCTTCGCAGTCGTTCAGCGGACCAAGTACACCGGTCTTATCTTACGGTATCGGACGATAAACAGATCAAGAGACCGACCGGTATGAACCAGTTTCAAGATAAAATAATACGTATTAAAAACTATACGCTCACGTTTTCTTGATCCTCCAGCTCCCTAGTCTTGCTCAGCACGGCCCGGTAGAAAATATGAGCTCCACTTGGAACGTCACGGCTCATATTGTTCATATTGCTCATATTGCAGTATCTTCTTTCTTTCCAATGCCGTTTTCGACACTAGCTTTTCAGTTAGGTCGAATTCAGTCGCTGTCTGGAGGAGAATTCTAGCGGCCGGCTGCTCTGATCGGTAGTTTTCCGTGGTTTCTCCGATCAACACCAGGCGAATGCCGGAACAGTACCCTACCAAACGGGCCACGGACCGCGCGCGATCTATCCTTCCTCTTCCTTGTTCTATCCTCTCTCCTTACACACACACCTACACTAACATGCACTACACTACCACATTATCCGGGAGGCCGGTCGGGTGCTTACAGCTTGTCCCGGCTGGGGCGGTGCCCCGCTGGTGGGAGAGTCATGGTTAGGGGGAAACCCCACTAGCCGACGGTAGGTCGGCGCCGGATCTCGCCATCCAGTGGAGGAAGATCACCGCCAACTCCCGTGAAAAAAACATGCATTACACTGATGGGAATAATGACAAAAGCAGTTGATGCGCTCGGAAACACGAAAAAATTAATCAATTCAATGCCGACTTCCTAGTTTTCGGCCTCTCTTTCTATTGAACTGTGTGTGCCATGTTACTTCTCGTTACTCAATTATTTCATTAATTATTAATTAATTCTTCATAATTAAAAAAATCTCGCTTTGTTTCTCATTGCTATATGGTCCAAAGCACGTTATTACGTTGAGTTTTCTGTCAATAAAGCTGACAGTACTGCTTTGCCGTGTGACTTAAACAGAACCCACTTCTCCCCGGATCCGCCGCTGTGGAGTAGCAATTGAGACAAAGTGCGCGATTAGTATACACAATACCCACGCACACAGGCGCGCTTGCACACACACACACACACACACACACACACACACACGTCTAGGTCAGTGTCGTCACCTCACTCTGGACCTAGGGCGTTGGTAGTGAAGGAAAGTGTTACCCCCTCACTACTCTTTTCGCTTACTTATTTACAGTAAAAAATTGAATTATGTAAACACAATCCTTATTTATTTTAAATTATGTTGAAAGAATGAGGGAAAAATAGTCACAAAATAACAACAACGTGGATGTTGTATTGCAAAGATTGAAATAATACATTTTAAAGTATTTAAAAATACATGCTCGACGCTTTTTCCATTCTTCGGTTCTTGTTTTAAAAATTAAATTCTGAAATATCAGATTAGGACACGATCGCCAATTTGTCAATTACTTGTTTATTTTCTTTATACGAAAATGAAAAAGCAATTATTTAAAACTTATTCCTCAACTTTTCACTATCCTTGTCAAAAAATAACACTAGTAATTTATGAGTATCACTAAAAGCTGGAAAGCGTAACGGAGAATATCACTATCACGGACGTTTTCACTCCAACAGGTTGTTAAACCGAGATCCAACGCCTTGGCACGCTTTGTCCTCGAGTGGGGGGACGTCGCGCGCATGCGCTGACGCCTCCCGCTCCGTCCTGAAGACGTTGGAGGCATTCGCCAACGGCCTGAGCTGCGCTCGCGCACTGCCTGCGTTGCATGGACGCGCTGGTGCCAATCTATGATGCTGATCGCACAGAAGACCGATTAAATGAAAGAAATCCTAGTAAATTCAAAGGAATAAATGATTTTTTTTTATTTCCTTGGGCGTTGACACACGATTTGCACACCCAAAGGAAACGCCACTGGTCTAGATAAGTCGAATACCCGTACGAGCGATGGGTCTGTTCTCCAATATCTTGAGCACTATTTACAAGATACCAGGACTCGGCAATTCTTCGCTATTGCAGTGAACTACACCTCACACAGTACTGGTTTCTCCGATATACACCAAGCGAATGCCGGAGCAGTACCCTAACAAACGGGCCACGGACCGCGCGCGATCTGCCCTTCTTCTTCCTTGTCTTATCCTCTCCCCTCACACACACACACACACTTACACTAACATGCACTACATTATCACATATTCCGGGAGACCGGTCGGGAACTTAGAGCTTGTCCCGTTTGAGGCAGTACCCCGCTGGTGGGAGAGTCTTGGTTAGGGGGAAACCCCACTAACCGACGGTAGGTCGGCGCCGGATCGCGCCATCCAGCGGGGTAAGCTCACCGCCATCGCCAAGAAAGAACATGCACTACACTTACGGGACTAATGCCCAAAACACTTGACGCGCTCGGAAACACGAAAAAACAAACCAAATCAAACCAAACCACACTACTGGTCACGTGATTTTTATTTTTATGCTAGGCAGTACAAAAATTCTAGTAGATAAACTACTTTTCCGCAAGTATTGCTTTTTTTTCTCTGGCCTGGTTTGGGCATAGTTTTGAAGTATCCTATTATCAAAACGTTTCTCCTTGAAATTTGGGCATGCGTTCGCTATGGCACTATCTAGGAGAAATTTGATTTTATTGTCTGAGATACAAGTAATAATTCCCGCCGATATTTCTCAGTCGCAGGGACAGAATACTTGTATGCAATGAAGATGTGCTTAATCCTTGACTGTGTGGCAGGCTACGTAGAGTACAGAGATGCTTGAGTCGCCATAAATAAAAAACTAGAGGTGCTACGGAAGGCACAGATTTTCTCGTAGTTAAGTTCTAATATCCTTAGTCTGGACTGGCTTTACGGTTTTGATCCAACCTCTTGGCAACCGCCATCAATTGTCGCCCAAAGAACATTTTCTTGACATTTTCACAACTTTTCGGTTTACTAATGGCAGAACCGAAATATTACTTAAGAATATAAAGAAGATTAAACCTGCCCTAAATGGACATTTCAATGAAAATTTGAAGCCTTTTAAGAAAATGGCATTAGCATTACGTAAATGGAAATTTGAGCTCTTTGAATCTATTTAGTTTTCGAAACTCTACATATGAAGTCATTGATGCACCTAAATGAGTCTCTCTTCAGGATTAAAGATGGATGACATAAAGAGGCCTGCAAATGGCAGCTGAAAAGACAGAGGCAGTACTGGTAACGGACCGAAAGAGCTATCAATTCCCCGCATCACTTTGGACGGAGTAAATATCCTGGAAACATGAATTACATGTAGGTGTCAGAAATAGACCATGAAACAGACTTCGGGCCCCACATCCAGCAAAATGGCAGACAAGGCAGCTGGCTACTGGAGCCAACCTCTCCAGAATTATGCCAAATGTAGGAGGACCAAAAGAAGCCAAGATACGTATGATTGCCAGCGTAGATCACTCACAAATGCTTTATGCGGCTCCGGTATGGGCTGACAAAGTAGGTAAAGCGTGGGACTGATGTACGCGCATGTGCAACGGAGATTGGGGCTGAGAATAGTGTCAGCTTATCGCACAGTATCCGACAGCGCAGTAGAGGTACTGGCCAGAATACCCCCATTGATATGTTGGCTGAAGAAAAAGCGATTGTATGACAGAGCGAAAAGATCTGCTGACTCGGCGAAACAACCGGCGATGGGACGAAAGAAGACATTAAGAAGAGCGCCCGAACATCACTACTGGCGGAATGGCAGGAGAGGGAGGATGGGGATCCTAAAGGAAGGTGGACACACCTCTTGATACCGCATATCGTACCGTGGTTCAATAGAATGCACGGAGAAGTAAACTTCTACCTCACACAAGTGCTCACAGGTCATGGTTGTTTTAAATCCTACCTATTTAGATTTAAAGAGCATACTGACTCAAAATGTAATTCTGTGGTTACGAGGATGATGACGCCATGCACACAATATTTGCATCGCGTAGCATGGGACACATGGAGAAGAAGATTGAGCAGTGTTGGAGGCAGACATTTCTCCATCAAACATGGATTCGGCTTATGCTTCAATCGGAGGAAAGGTGGACAACAATACAAGAGTTCTTGACCCTTGTGATGAAAAGGAAAGAAGAGCGACTCGAGCGTAAAACAGAGTAAAGGCTCAGCCACCTGCCTCGGCGATTCGTGGAGGCGCATGGGCATAAGAAGAGGTTTTTTTGAGTGGGTATACCACTGAGAATGGGAGTCCCACACACCAGGATTATACCATCTGAATCCCTGAAGGTGCACATGTCATTTTTTCCTCTCACAAAAAAAAAAAAAAAAAAAAAAAAAAAAATAACAACAACAACAACAACAACAATTCTAATAATAGTAATATTAATTATAATATGCAATACTAATAATAAAATACTATTCATTCCAGAAATGATTTAATGATATTAATGATGCCTAATTGCATTGCATTTAGCAAATTCAGGATGAAGGAAATAAATTTTGGTTTTAGTATTCTCCTTCTGTAGAGTCAGAAGAATCTGTCAACTGCAATTTAACACAGGCAGGATGGGATATACCCAGTTCTTTTTCTTTTGCTTCTCGCAGACAATTAACATGGAAACAGAGAATCAATGAGATTAGAATTTTTATTTTTGTTTTTTAAGGGAGGTAGTGATGTGATTTGTGTATTCCCTTCTACACTGTAGAACGTATTTGTTAAGCAAGCTTTCAATTTTCTTTTTAAATCTGTATTGTATTAATATCTTTAATATCATGGCTCAAATTGTTGTAAAGTGTAATGCACCCTCTATTGGGGTACTTTTTGATAAAGTGTAGTTTCAGAATGGGAACATGTAGATTATCCTTTTTGTGGAGTGTTATAGTTTATGTACATCAGAATTTAAGTGATGTCTTTGTTTTCCATGAGAATCTTTATTTTGCAGAAACAACTATTTCAAATATGTACATGCCACTGCGGTAGTGGAAGAATCCTTAATTTTTGAACAAAGGGTTTGCAAGACTCAGCTTATGAGTGGTGTTGTTAGCAGTATTCTTTGGATAAATGTCTGAGTGCTTTCAGGGCATTTCCCCAAAATATTAATCCATATTTCAAATCACAGTGCACATTAGCATAATACGTGTCTAGAGTCTCAATGTTGGAGCTTAGACCTATGAGGGTGCCATGGGGCATAGGAAGATTTGGTGATGACTTCTTATTAAGATTTGAAATGTGAGCATTCCATTTTGAGTTTTTTCTTAGTTGTTAGACCAAGGAAGGTAGTTTCATGTAGTATTTTTACAGGATTGTGTATTTATGAGCAAATGCTGGGAGAGTTTTTTGGATAGGGATTCATGAGAATTTAGAGAGACTATGTGCTGGTGTTTGTGATGAGTTTGTTGTCTAGAAACCATTTTTACTAGTGCATGCAAGCGTTTCTTGAGTTTCTTTCTAATAATTTATTTGCGTTTTTGCTTTTATGATTATGTTGTGTCATCTGCAAACAAAATTGTTTATTATTTTCCAGCCAAAGGCATGACATTTATGTATACAAAGGAATACAAGGCCGTAGGATGGATCTGTGCGAGACTCACAATTTATCATCTGAGGTTGGAGTAAATCACGAGGAGATTTTGTTATCTTTACTGTGCTGGAGGTAACTGTAGCTCACGGTTTGATAAATATGATTTAATCCACTGGCCTGCAATGCCTCGGATCCTAAATTCTAGTTTTGTTAAAGTATGTGATGATCAATAATGTCAAGGCTTTGACAAATCTAAGAAAAGGCCAATACAATTCCTTCCTGATTTAATGCAATAAGTATGTCATTTAAAAGGGAAAAATGAAAACATCTTTGTGAATCTATTACACCTGAAACCATGTTGTTCATTTTGTAAGGATATTATTTACGTGAGAAAATGCTAAGTCTATCATTGAAAAGCTTTTCCAGAATTTTTGAAAATCCTGAAAGCAGGAGATAGGTCTGTGATCATTGGATATCTGTGCCCTTTTTAAACAATGGTTTAATTTTGCCATTTGAATACATTTGGGGTCCTGTTTTTAGAGTAATTGCAAATATGAGACAAGCGGTTGCACTAATTTGCACTGTGTTTTTGAAAGAAAATCTGGAATGTTGTCAGGCCTGCTGAATTTATTCTCCATTTTGTCCAATGATTTTAAAAATTTCAGAGGGGGTAGTTTCATATAAATATAGATTTGCAATTTGTAGACATTAGTGTTTGTCAGGTGTGTTTTGTGTTTTAGGTAATGTTTGGGAATACAACTTTTTACCAATTTGTGAAAAGTGTTCATTGAATATATCAGCAATTTCTTGTAGGTCTTGTAAAGTTTAGTTTTGAAATGGAGCTCTATATTTTTTCTATTATTGTATAGTTAGTGCTGTTGTCTTTTAATAATGTCACATAGCTTTTTATTCGTGCATTGCAATGTACTTGTCATTTGTCATAATATTAGCTTGTTTGATTACTTTTAGGATTGAATTTTGTAGTATGAAATAAAGCGAGGTTACATTTGTTCAGTGATAGTATTTTGCCATGTTTGTTCTTCCTACAAGACACTTCGATGCAACGCTAGTAATCCACGTTTTGTTTTATTATTTGAATCTTGAGTTTTTGAGGAAATGTCATGAAAATGTCTTCAAGTATTTATTTATGAATGAGTTAAACTTATCGTTTGTGTCAGTTGCCTTAAATACTTCATTCCAATTTGTAATCTGAGTAAGTTTTGGAATTTTATTATGTTATCTTGGGAATAGTTTCGAGTTTCTTGTTAAGGTTGTATATTGATTTTGTTTCTATTTGAAATTATTTAGAATCTGGGCAGTGTGGTCCTGAAGCCCGATGTCAATCTTAACCCAACAGAAACACTATTATTATTTGATCTATTGCAGTGCTGCTATTTTGGATATTCTGGTTGGTGTATTTATGGTTGTTTTGTAGATTGCAAGATTTTAGTAAGTCTTTAAATAGATATTCGTTGCTAGTTAGGTAGAGATAATTATTATTTGAAGTGCATAAAGAATAATTTATACTGTCTGCGTTTTTAAGTATTGTTAGAATAATTTCTAGTTTTTTTAAGAAGATTTTCAGATTTCAGTTGGGCTCACGATCATACTTAGGACCCATGTTTTATTCCAGTGAAGTCTGTGATAGATATTTCAGTCTCTTTCTTTTATAGAGGTGAGTGCTTGATTGATGTAGGGTGCAAAACTAATTTTATCTTTAATAAAATGCATATTACATATGCATGATGTGGGTGTTAATATTTAGACCAGGCTGCTAGCTACAGAGAAGCCTGGTATATGTGTGTTATCTAATTGTTCCTTGGTCTGCCAGTGTTCCGTAAAGCATAGTGTTGATATACAGTAATATACGGTTTCTGTAAAGAAGCATATACAGTCAGCTCCAGTAATAGTGATCATCTGAGGATAACATTTTTGGTTCTGTATATCAAGTTTCACTATATCCGAGAGATGCTCAAAATTAATGAATTTCTCACAGTTGATTTTGGAAAGACATACAGCAAAATACATAAAATGCACTGACAGAAAATTTCAATATCTTTATTAGTTCTTAAAAAATTAATTATTTTCAATTGTTGCTGCATACTTCTTCATTTCTCAGATGTTGGGCTCTACAAGGTTGGGTGTGCATTTTCCTCAGTGTCTTCAGGATCATAATGCAGTCTCATAACCCATACCTAAGCCTCTTGCACAGTTGGAACACTTGTCACACTCTCCGAAAGCAAAAGGCTTTGAGAGCAAAAGGCAATTGCCTTTAAACATACAAGATGTTTTAGGCAGTGGATAGTAGTGTTATTTGAAAGAAGACAAGAAAGTAATTTGAAGAGAGACAAGAAAGTGCGGATGCAAGAAAGCAGATACTTTCTCATCGTATCATCATCATGCGTCCTTTATCATCATCATTATTATTATTATTTTCTCATCTTGTTGCGTTAGAATTAATTGCACAGATATATTAAATCAAGCACAATCATCTATTTATTAAAAATAATTTATGATACATTGTTTCCCATGAGTTTCCATATCATGCTGTTGAAGCAACAACTGCCTTCATGGGTTTCTACAGGTCTTCTTTCAAACCCAGTTGCTTAAGGCACCAAATAAGACTCCTAGGGATGACTCCGGTGCTTGAAACAATTATCGGGAAAATGGTGACCCTTTTCATACTCCACTGTTTCTCAATGGGTTCAATAAGATTTGCATAGTTACTGTTTTTTTCAGTGTATTTGCTTTGAATGTTGCCAGTATTTGGGACAGAAACGTCATTAACCATGACACTGTTTGTCGCACTTGTTAATCACAGCCAAATCTGGTCTATTGAATAACTGTCTGATCTGTTAAGATAGTTCTATCCCAATACAAGTGCCACTCTTCATTTCTCAAGAACACTCATGGAGATTTGGTACTTGATACAGTACCTTAACAGTCAGAGAGATGGCATTTCCTAAATAACGCTTGTTATAAAATTTTGTACCCGAATCATGCTATTTATACTACCAAATGCCCAGACAGCAAAGGGTAACATGATGAATTATTCCACTGTTGGAGAACCATAACCACCAAACCCTTCAGTTCTGGAAAGATCTGTCTGATATAAGCCAGTAGTTGTTCTTTCAAATCATTCGACTCATCTCATGTGGATGTCTTTCATGAAGAGCTTTGGCATCCATAAATCTCATTTTGCCGTCATTGCATGAAGTCAAGCAACATCCTGTCTCGACAGCTCTATCGAATTATAGACATCTGCTTCACAGGTTGCTTATTGTTTGATGTATTTACGGAAATGCATTCTCATCTTCACTTGCCGACAAAGTTGGTTTCCAATGTCTCTGTATGTCCTCTTCCACCCATATTTCATTGGAAGTGTTATATGTTTGACTGCAGATTTTGGATGGTGCATGCATGCTTTCATCACATAGCTTCTCTCAGTCCCATCTTCAGCGATTCCACCAGTCTTTCGTCTTCAGCTGTAGTTAGATCATCTGTTGTAGGGACATTTTTGTGGGACTCTGGGTGAATTTCTGATATTTAGGTTGCCGTTTCTCATCACTCATCAGTTCTAGCTCACAACCAACTTCCATTTTAATGGTCTGGGCCCGTGTTTCAGAAATCAGTTTATTACGTAAAATCAGTCGATACTGATCAGACACTCTTGTTTTCAGTTAGAATATTCAGGGGAACTCTGTTGAAATTCTCTAAATAATTTCTGCCTGTATCCAGTCACATCTGTGTCAATTTTTGTGATCCGATTATTAGATGGCATTATTTCTTCATTAAAACCAATTGGCTATTTTCTGCACTGTATTGGCAGCCTTGCTTGGGTGGGGCGCTGGTTGTAATACCTCGCGGCACCCAGCAGGAGGCATTCCATATGGGTTCGCTCCTTTTCAGGCTGTCACATTTCGGGTATCCTGACCAGGGTCAGCTGAACCTGCTCAACTCCTGGTCATCATCAGCTTGCATACTGTCACCCTCAGTGATGGCTCCGAGACTTTCTTTCTAGCACGTGTCTCCATACTTAATGGGCGCATTTTATTCCTACTGCCAAGACAACTGCGCCTCTGGGATTTGAGAGCCGCTGTTGACCATTTCATGTTAGTTCCTCCACCGACTCTCTGAGCACAAGCCCAGTTGGCTGAGCGCATCCTGATAGGCCCGCCCCTGTCCAGAAATACCTTCTAGTAGCCCTATCAGGACCTAATGAAGTGGTTAATTAGGCTGTCTGCGAAGGGGCTAGGATACCACAACCTTGAGACAAATGCGACTGAACAGGGCTCCTGCATGAAGAGGTGAGTGGAGTTAGGTGTGGAGGTTATAGCATTATAATGATTATTGTTATTATTATTATTATTGAATCATTTACCAACTTTCTGAATCAAAACATGATTATTAAGATATAATATCTAAAAACAATAGGTAAAATAGTTTATTATCAACATAAAATAATAGTGAACCAGTTACTCAGATTATTGATAAAATTTAGTGGATATGTGAATATACTCTGAGATATATTTATTCATATATCCACTAGAATAATAGAGTCAAGTAGTCTTCTTCTGATTCTCTTTGTTGTTATGTTCTTTTGTCTTATGTTTCTTTCAATTTTTTTTTCCTAATATAACATAAAAATGAGTAATTCAACCTCCAGCCTAAGCATGTGAAATAGGTCTTATATTAAATTATGTCAATCCTTGATGTCAGTAGAGTAAATTGACCTCCTCACTACTAGTCTTCACCATCTGTCCTCACTGCACAAATCTTTTGCCCATCGATGGTGCCCATCATATTCTACAAATTTATTCCAAAGAAGATGGTTTTGTATTGAAGAAACAAAGAAAGCTAGAAATGAGACAAGATTCATTATTATAGTAATTTATGTTTCTAAGATGTAAAAACAGTTATAGATATTACAAAATTTACAGATATTATTACAGATATTAAAAAGAAAGTCGGAGAGGCGACTTCAAACCGAGGGACCTCTGGCCAGGGAGGTTGGGATTGAGGGCAGAAACCAGGTAATGCCCGTGATGCGTACAAAAATTTATAGATTTATAGTTTGGTGCTGAATCAAATGAGAATTGTATATAAATTATAATTTTTCTAGTGTCTAAATTGGAAAAGAAGCGTTATGTCGTCATTTATTAAATACAATGTTTGATAAACAAAACAAGACCATATATATATATATATATATATATATATAATAATTACTTTTGCATGTCGTTGTTTGACTGTTTTGTTAAAGTACAAAATGAAAAAATATTGTAAGTTTAATTGGAAATTCTTGCAATGTAAAATAGCATTTTGAGGATGTTACTTGATGTAACCTTACGCATCTTATTAATAGTAGTACTGTTACTCAAGAAGCATTTGTGTAGTCTCTGTAGATATGCTTCTTGAGAATAGTGAAATGTGAGTGACAGATGCCAATTATAAATTTACGAGAGCATTTTCAAATGGCAACTTTTATACCAATAACATAAAATTAGATTTATAACAAATTATTTTACTTATCTGAGCATATATTTATGCCATATACTAATTGTATTTGAACTTTAATAAACCAGCATTCGCAAAGGTTGTAATTGTTGGGTTGGTATTAGATCAGGCATAAAAAGTTTTCTAAGGGTCCTGCGAGGTGGTAACAGTGCAGTAGCCGTATTGGTTCAGGCCTATAAAAACATAGCAATGAACTTGCCAACCAACCATAAGAATAATATACCAAAAACCTGAATCTTAATTGTACTAAATACTATCATTACATGCACTTAATTTAAAAATATGTATAACTTTAAATTCCAGTGGCTCCTCGAATGGATCGGAAAAATTTCCAGAAGAAAATTATCTACAGTGGACAGACGTTCTGTATTGAAAGTGATGTCTAGGGAGAGAACCTGCTCTTAAGATAACGAGGACATGAAGAGACCATGTTCTGAAAATCCAAGAGAGGTAAAAGAAAAGAATTTCAGTTTCTTTATCATATACATAGTAAATTTTTCTTCTATTTTAAATTCTCAATATTTATGACTACATTGCTTTAAAAGGCCAAAAGTTTGCTTTGGTTCCTCAGTCAGTAAAGCAAAATTTTCTAATTAATAGTGTCTTATTTTATACACATGTAATTTCAAAGAAATGTTTTTATTATTTTAGTTCCGCATAGGAACTAAATTTGATTTTTATAAAAAGTTTTAGACTTTTTTGTATCAATGGAAGTTGTATAATATCTACAGCATCTTTCTTCTCTTTATTAACACACTGTATACATTTTGTGTGAAATATTTGGTTTTCCTGAAAACTTGAGTATATCTTAATTGTAAAGAAAACCTGAGATGTAATTCACTTCTTTATTGTGAAACCAGGAAATATGAAAATATCGGTATTTATGGTAATGGTTGTTTCATCAATGTTTCATCCTGAATTGTACACAATCTGTTCAGAAAATCTCATATTATTAAGAAAGTCTGAAGTCTCAGCTCAAAAGTGCTACCATTATCAAAATTGCATTCCCATGTAAAGATAACATTGATGCTAAACTTCACTATGCGAACTGATATACAGACCGTTCAGTCTGTGCGACCGGTTTTTGACAGCCACTGTCGCCAAACGCAAGGATCTCGTCTAGAGTAATTCGGCTATTAATATGCAAATGATTAACTTTTCAATTCGTGAGCGTTAGCCTAACGTGTCTTGGGCGATGGAACAACCCTAGTATTGTCAATCCGACAGGAAAAGTTCAATGAAAAATATTGTATTATATTAATAATGATGTTGAAATACTCCTGAAACTAGGTTCAAGATAACTATTTTTAAAGTTAATAATTTAAGACTACGTTCAGTTTGAATTTGGAAGATCGTTGCAGAAATGAGGAGGTTCAGCTAGCAGGACGTTCAGCACTCTTAGTGAGTCAGGGCAGGCCTTTCTCCAGAGTTTCAAGGATCTTCCTTGTTTATGACCCTTTTTGTGTACTTTTGCCTGCGTTACCCCCACGGGGGTCCCGTCGGATCCCTTCTGCGCCTGCTGAACCTTAGTGAGATCGTTGACACAGACGAGAGGAGACGTGAACGATTTCACTCCAAATATTTCGGAGATTTCCATTATTTATTTTATATTTATAATATTTTTTATATTATATTTAATTCACTGTGTTATTAGATATAACATTAATAGAAACTAATAATAAGTTAAATTTACAGTTTAATAACACTAATAATAGCTATTTATAATATATTTAATTTATAATTACTTGCATTTTAATTACTTTATTTATTATAGAAGATATTTATTTTTGTAATATTTAATGTAGTTAATTAGAAATGTTAATAATTTATGAGTAACTAGCAATGAGGTCCATGAAGGAGAAGTAATGAAGCATCAACGCCAGAAGACATCTTTTTATTGCAAGATATGTAGAAGAGCTGATGATGTGAGGCAATATAGAAACTTCTTCAGTTATTAATGAACTGCCTATGCATTGAATTTGGGAAACTCACATTGTTCAAAAGTAGTAAAATTGTAATAAAGTATCAGGTAGAAATTGTCTTGGATAATGTTAAATTTACTATCACAGATTTTGGAAACAAGACCTGATACTGCACTGACTCAAAAAGAAAGCGTCCAGGGCTGGAATGAAGGAAGAAAACGCATGAAGTGGATGATTTTGGACAGGGCTAAATTAGAGGCGCATTATTTATTCAATGTGTGAGAATGGTAAATAATTTACTTATATTTGCATGTAAGCAACTTCCTATGTTTTTTTAAATACAACATTTTCTCAGAGTGAAATGTTTACTCTAGACTCAATTTTGACTGCAGTCAAACATGATAGAGATATAGAAGTTTACTGGGAGAACTTCCTTTGTCTTACCTGCTTACGACCATAGGTTTTGAATGGAAAAGACAGACAACTGCAGGTCACTAATGGAAAGAAGTATTGTTGTTGCAAGATCAGATTTTTGATGGAATATATGAAACTGAAGGCTCAAGGTTCTGGTGTGTTTTTAGATGGAAACATGGTTTTTTTATTCAAAAGACAACAAAATCTGAAATTTTTGTAAGCGTTGAAAAGTATGAAAATCTTTATTGTATAGTATAGAAAGTCATAAGTGAATCAAAGAAGGCATGGTTGCATGTAATGGGAATATGGTTTATTGAAATTGTAGATTATTTCAGTGAGTGTAATGACATGAGTGTATCATGAATATTGTGTCTCAGTTTGACACCATGTGGGGTTAATATGATTTTATTTTGCTACATCATTTTTTAGTAATTGCTTTTAATAAATCTATCCTTTGAGTTACGCCTCTCGGTCATGGCAAGATAAAAGTAAGAAGAGCTGCTGTAGCAAAAATTTAGATGAAGGTAAAAGGTATGTAGTATTACATGCAGGAGGTGCAAATGGTTTCATTCAGGATGCAGAACTATTGTTTCCCTCGAAGACAAAAGAAGTAGATGAGTACCGTGGAACTATGACAGCAGAAATGTTCCAAAAGTGGATGAAAGAGGAATTACTACCTCGTTTGCCAGAACCATCAGTTATTGCCAATGGACAATGCACCTGTTCATTGTTCTGTGCTGGTGAGTGACATTTCAAGAAGTGCTCTTTTCGAAATGTAGAAATTATTCTTTCAAAGAATACAGTTAATCCTTTATAAAAATAACTGATTATAAAATAGGTTTTGTAACTAGTTAGTGGTAAGAGGTTATTTCAACAATTATTTACTTCACAAAAAAAGGTGAAATACAAAATTTATTATATTAAATTGTGTTCAGTGATTTTAGTTAAATCAGTAAAAATAATGTCTCTTAGAGAACTAGATTGCCAATAGATGCATTTCTTTTATTTGTCTATTATTTATCTTTCTTTTATATTTATTTAAAGAGAGTATAAAGAAATGCAATTTTGAATAAATTAGAGGAAATAAACATCCTTTTGTCATTTCCTAATTTTCTAGAAAGTGAAAAAGGCCATCATCCAAGTGGAGGAAGAGTGAACTGCAGGAGTTTCTTCACCAGGCACAATATACCATTTATGCTGGAGCATACTTTTAAGAGTCTTCTTTTGGCTTAGGTTTGTGTTCAGAAAAGGTACTCTTGAAATAAGCACAAGTTTTGTTGAATTAAACGTTTAATAAGGCAGTTTCATTTTCGCATGATGATGTGATTGCCAATGTTGTCATTAGTTGAAAATCATATCAGTGTATGTAGTTTGAATGTAGTGGATGAAATTATTGAGAAGCTGGTCATCAAAGTTCTGGGAGTTTACCGCCATACCTTGCAACTAAAACCCTATTGAGTTGGTATGGAGCCAATGCAAGATACTACCAAGAGACATGCATTGGTACCACTTTTGACCACCAAGCAGTGACAAGAAAATGGAAATAAACATTAAACCCAGGTTTTCTGCGGAGTATTAAGTGACACAAAATGAAAAGCAAATGTTGCCTTGATTTTTTCTTTTGCAGGGAAGTTGTTAATATAAAGTGCTCCTTTACTATAGCTGGCTGGAAAAATTATGTGGCACACACAGAAAATTATACAAGAAGATTGGAGAGTAGAAGTTAGGCACGATGTGAGATTTCATCATTGTAAATATCGGTGGATGACTCTGATGATGATGATGATGATGATGATGATCTTCCCTCGCTGTTGTTCGGGCCCTCTGGTGTCTCTTAAGGGAGTTATGGTCGAGTATCGTTATCTTTATTGATATATTTCATTGATTGAAAAAAGATTTGACAATTTTTTATTTCTTCTGGGTGCAGAGTTGCAAGCTATGATCACGTATTTACACCATCATGGGCAAGTAAATGGTGTATTTAAAGTTGATATTCTTAATTGTTTTTAAGCTGATCTTGGCTTTTTGAAATATATTTTTTACCATTATTACTTTTGTTGTTATTTGTACTTTACAGGTGTCTCAGAGTCATCTATATACATCAATATTGGTAAAAACTTTAATAGATTTGATATCAGAATTTAATTTTCAACAAACGTTTATGAAATAAGATGTATATGAGATTTTTTATACTTCAGATCTTTAACATCAACAAGGACACCTTCTCTTTCAACATCCAGATGAATTTCAAATAGTGACTATTGAAATGGTGTCAAATAATAATGACCAATGGCAGATACTTTGTAAATATATGATGTTCAGAAAAAGGAACATATGTGCTGCATTAGAACTGAAAAAACTCTAAGCTCAAAACATATGTTTGTTTGTGCGAATGTGGGTTTTTTTGTTGGGGGAGGCAGTCTGTGGTACCACTTCGTATTTCTGAGAAATATTTTTATTTATATTTACTTTTCCTTGTGACTAGCTGTTTATATGTATTGATAGAACTGAATGTACTCTGAATTATCTCTGAGAAAATAAATATAGTGTACTTGAAGTAGTTAAAGCATGTGGGACTGTAATGGTTTGTTGGTGATGGAGTTGTAGTGTAACCAAATGTAGTTTCTTATGAAGGTGAGAGAGCAGCGGGGTTGAAAAAGGATTTAAAGTCTAACTGCCGTTCTTGTATACAATGTAACAAATTTAATTTTAATTTCTATAGAATATGTAGTAGTATTTTTATATTATATATTGCATTGCAGTAGTCTTTATCTTTTTATTATTATTATTGTATTGTGTGTATGTGTATTATTGTGCATATTTTAATTGTCTTGTGTGTGTTTGACCTTAAGCCACCATCCTGACAAGGTTTATCTAGGTTTCCCTTGGTGGCTTAAGGTAGATCGGGATGGTCCTTTGCTTGCTTCCCAGAAGTAATATAGCATTTGCCCTCATATCGTAGGTTTTGTAGGTATACTTCTCAGAAGATATAACCAATTCATCAGTATGTCTGCATATTGCTTCCTGTGTAAATTCTTTTTAGTAATTATTATATAATTCTAATTTTTTTTATTAAAAGGAAGAAATTTTTCAGTTATTTGAAGTTAATTTTTGATGTCTATGAATCAGGTATGTAAAATGATGTGTGAATGAAAGTATGTGAAGTAGTGTTGATTTTGAATGAATGGGCTGAAAATATATTCTAATAACATTCTTTCAGTCTCATCAAATATTAACTTCAAGTAGTAGAAATATCTTCCTAAAAAGAGTTAGAAATGCAGACTTAATGAAAGTTTCATCTTTTGAGCAGTATTTTAGTTTCTTGTGTTGTAAGACATCTGTACAATACAAAATTAGAAATTATCAAATTAGGCTGTGAGGTCTAGTTTGATAACAAATAAAGTGTTATAAATTATAGATGTTACAATCACAGACATCGTCATTGTTTTATCCTCTTCAAATGTATAATTTTTTCAAAATCGACTGATTTACTCCTCACTCCAGGCAAATGTGAGCTGGCGTATTAGTTAGCCGTAGGCCACATGAACTGTAAGTTTTAGTATATTCTAAAAGGACTTGGAAGCTCATTTGATTTGCATACAATTTGACTTTAAAATTATGAAGTGGATAAAATTTATTGAACTTCAAATAGGTTTTAGTGGAAATGTTGTATCCTTCAAATAAACCAACAATACAAATAAAGGGAATTATTTTTCACTTATACGTTTGCTTTTTTATGCTACCTTTTTACCCAGCTTCTAAATGACTTTTGTTTATAGATAATAAAGTTATTGAAGGTATGAAATGTTTCAATTTTCATTTCTTAAGTTAAAATTTTCTAAGTTATAATGAAATCGATTTATCTTTCATTAATTTGATTATATTAACATTCTATATATCACTTCGTGACAAGACTTAATAGTCATAGCACTTGTTAATCTCATTTTAAGAACAGACTATTGGTTTCCATGTTTAAAATTTGATGTTATTGATCAGTTGATTACAAATTCTGCAATTGTACTCTGAGAATATTTACTAACTTGTACCCTTTTTCCCTGCAGAAATCTTTAGATGTAGTGTGAATATTTTCAAAGTTGTATAATCAGGAAGGAACCCAGTATTGTAAAAGAAATCAGCAAATGAATAAGTGATTTCATGTTAATTATACATAACTAACATGACAATTAAACATTGTTTTACCAGTCAAGAATCACTGAACAAATATGCATATCTATCCATCAAAACCATATCTATAGTTAAATTATCAATAACTGCCACAGGCTATGTCATGTCTTAAGAACAATGTGAGAATGAAATAGCTATTACAAATATCTGATATCATAATGCAAAACATTGTACAGTACATAAATTAATTTGAATAATCTGAACACGCAAGATCGAAAGTACCAACAAAATTCCAATGGTTTTTACAAGGCCTACGTGGGAGTTTTGCAGCATTATTCCCTATCATACTCCTGTCAGACGGTTTGAATTCACTCCAATCACACATGTTCAACAGCATTTTGAAATGTTTGTAGCATGAAGAATTTTCATCATTATTGATAGCGGAATTAAATTAATTTCGTGAAAACTGTTTCCTAACCTTCATGCACTGAAATTACGACACAAATTACATTATAACAAAACTCGTAGCGAATGGGCCAGCTGTTAAGGCTACTCAGCAGCCAGAGCGGAAGAATATTTTCGCATTGCGATCACGGTCCTCGCGATGCTCATTTGTCATACAAACTGTCATTAAAATCGCTTACTGGCTGAACCTTGTACTTCCTGGTTCACTGTAAATAAAAAAGTAGGAAATATCTTGAAGACAACGTTAATTTTGTATTCACATTCTTTATTTAACAGAAATTACTCCTTGAGTGAAAAGAGACAAATTGAACAAGACAAGTCAAACTCTAGTTTGACTTGTTTAAAGTTAAATGGGTGGTTAGGAGCACAAATATATTTCCCTTAAGTTGCATATAAGTTATTGAAATTACCATATTGATTTGTTCTTTGTTACTTTCTTACCTAGTTCTTCAAAAAACATTTCCTTATTTACACATATTTAGTTTAATCAAATTTTCTAAGTAAACTTAGTGTACTAAATTTACTCACTTTCTAAGTTTACTAAATTTACTTCCTACTTTCCCTTTACCATGCTGAGTCCTCGAGTCTGAAATGCGAGAGAGAACATGAAAATTGACAAAGATCATGAGGAAGGAGGTGAGCACAGAGACAGAGGAAAGAAAACTTATGTACAGTTCAATGTTAACAAAATGAAACAATTACCGCAGATGCATTTCCTCCTAAGAAAGCCTAAGAAAAATGTGAAATCTTTAAAATTAAAATTCTGAAAAACTAAAGATGGAAATTCTGATTATAAAAGCAATGTTTTAAGGGAAAATACTTGTGATAATATTTTTCTCAAGAAACATGAAAAAATGGCAAAAGGTGCATGTTTTATTTGTTGTTCGACATAACACAATGAAAAATTTTTACTAAATTGAAATTAAAAGGTTTTGCATCATTAGTTGACCCTGGTATTGATTAAGTTAGGATTATGATATGCACATAATTGTTTACACCATGTTAGCAACAATATATTGTTGAAGTGTAACAAAATAAAGATGTCAATAACAAGAAGAAATAATTCACTTTTATAAATGTTTTCATCATTAGGATCAAATTATTGTTCTTAACAGTAAATTACGATTGCTTTAAAAAATGTATTATCGTTTGCTATGTTGGGACCTCTAAGTCTTAATTGCTGGTAGGTACAAAAGTTATCGTTCTACACTGCTATGTCACAATTCAAATAGCAGTGTAATATTGAGAAATCATATCTCTGGTGGTGAATTTAAGTGTAAAAGCGACAAATTAATGGTGTAAAGAGCCTTATCATAGGTCTCACTTGAGCCATATCACTAGCCTCATGGGGCTGTAGTGCCAGAATACATTAAATAATGAATTTATGAGCTTCAATTCTGAGTTATGTCTTCTGTTTGATTAAATTACAATTTCAATTTTATTTATTAATTTATTTTTGCTGCTCATATTTAGATTGAGGTGAAAATAAGTTATAAAATCACCTTTATTCTGCAAAAGAAAGAGAGCTGATGCAGGAATTTTATAGTTACTGCAAGAATGACTCTGGCACCAAAGGCGTGGATGTGGAAGTAACCGTTCTCCAGTAAGTATTTACAGCATTATAACATTTCAGTATGTATTTTACCCTTAAATTTTGTAGTTATAACTGAATGTGCAATATCAGATTTTGAAATACTAAAAGGTTAGAAAGGGACAAATCCTTTTCTAATATGCAGTAAAATGAATATCCCAGCATGTTATGTAGCCAGTTATCATAAATAGTGTGCCTTGATCCCAAAAGAAAGCAAGACACATTTTACTTTCTCAAAGGTGAATATACCAGTACACACTGACCATTTTAAATATGATCATTAATGTCACAAATGTGACTACATGAATTTACATTCAAATGTGAATGGTACTCATATAGAGTTTATAAAAGCCACAGAATAGTTCTACCATGATAGTTAATATTTCCAAAATGCAAGAAAAGCAGTGTTGAAATTTTAATTAATTATACTCTGCACACCAGTGAAGACTGAATGTTTTTGATTCTTGGGCCAGTTCATTAATGTAACCATGAACGTAAATGACAACCTACCATAGTACTTTAAGAATATGATATTTTATATTCCTTTTTTTCAGTCATATTCTATTATATTATGGGTGCTCCCAAAATGGAGGAATCAGCAAATACCACCTACAAGCTAGCTTTTGTGTTGTTATGTGTGTGCGACAATAAGCGTATGTTATGAGCAGTAAACTTAATTTAGTTGTTAATTGGTTAAATAGGCATATAGTTAACTTAGATTTAGTTTAATCGCTACACATAATGAAGCCATACTCTAAAGAGGAATACGAATGATTTTCACCATAATTCTGCTTATTATTGAATAGGAAATGTAGTTGAAACCTTGAAGAAAATAACAAAAATTATTTTTGTAAATGAAAATTGAATGAAAACAACATGAAATTCTATTCTTACAAAATCACAACAAGAAGAAACATGTTTGTCATTCTAAATGAACTCTATATGATAATATTATAGTTAAAGATTGACAGTTATTTTATAAACACAGAGCTGGCATTCTTTCTTCTATTTCGTATGTATTACTTGTGTACATACTATTTTTGCGGATTGTAGGTGACTTATATCGTGTTACAGCCCATTCCAGCTCCACCATAGACCACATTATTACAAACATTAGAATGAATAAATGCACTCCTCTCACATAATATTGATTTTCATCCTATCTGATCACACTGCTGCAAATCATTGAAATAATAAATTGCTCTGTTAGTCTTAGACTGCACATTCACCCGTGACACGAGGATGCTAAACTACATTTTCTAAATGAATGTCTCCTAAAAGAGAAATGGACTGAAGTACACAATGGTAATGATATCAATGAGAAATGGAACTTGCTCTTGTGTACATTAAATATCATTTGATTATTGCATATCCTATTATTAAAAGGCAAATTAATGTAGTGAAGAAACCCAAAATCAAGCTTCCTAATGAAATTCTTGTGAAATGGAAAATGTGTATGACCTGTTCAAAGAAACTAAGAATCCATATTATAATGAGAAATACAATCAGTATAAAAACAGTATAGGCTAAAACTGTTGAATGAGAAAGCTTAACAATTGAATCATAAAGTCAATAACTCAACAAACAAATCTAAAACACTGTGGAACATAGTTAACAATGGGAAAACTCAGACTCATAAAAACATACATCTACTACATGAAGGCATTCTTCTAGATAATCCATCTGATATTTGTAGGACCTTTAACTGCCATTTCTTAAATTCAAAGCAGGACACTGTAACCAGTAATACTAGTAATACTTTATCTTCTGGAACTTCAAAATCTATGTTTCTCCATCATACAAATGCTAATGAAAGTTAATCAACTGATAAATTCCATAAAAGCTAGTTTGCTCGATCAGGGAATGATGAAATATCTTCAATAATTCTTAAAAAATGTAAACCTGCTCTTCTTAATATTCTAGTTCACTTAATAAATTCATCTCTATCTGTATTCACTTTCCCAGAATCCCTAAAAGTTAGTATTGTAAGACCACTTGCTAAGATGTTTAGGAATTGCCCACCTAAAACACTAACTTCAGTGTTTGGTAAATTCCACAAAAAGTTATAATAGCAAGACTTTAATTGTTTTCTTGAATCTAATAATATCTTTAGTAAATTTAACATGGCTTCAGGAAAGACTTCTCCACCACCACTGCTGTTGTAGAAATTTATTCATGAAATCATTGGGCTTTTGGAATCAAATAAAACAGCAGGTATATTTATTGAGAGTCACCAAGGCATTTGATAGTGTATCTCATGAAAAACTATTAAGAAACTAATTACTATGGAATAAGGGGTGGAGTAAATGACCTCATTAGATCATACCTTACAGGCGTGGCTAATGCAGAGATCTTCTGGCAATCTGAAAATTTCTTATCAAAGTTAAATCAAATTTTGCGTGCAGTACCACAGGGTTCCGCCAGGATCTGTGCTTGGACCTTTGCTATTTCTAATACATGTTAATGATATTCAAGCTCTTCTGATTCTCTGTGATTTCTTATGCAGATGATACAACATTAATAAGCAGTGGACCAAATCTTTTGTCATCTAGAGAAGTAATCTGACTGAATCTTTAAAATCAAATAAAAGTTATCTGTCCATAAATGAATTGAAATTAAATGTTGATAAAACTGTATTAATCAATTTCAAGTTTCATCACAGTTACCCATAGCAAAATATTAAAGTGGAAGTAGACAATGCATCAGTGAATCAAACTGATTGCCATAAGTTTTAGGAATATTCATAAATTACTAGATCACAACCTAACTTACAACAAACAAATTACTATACTTTGTAATAAAATTAACTCCAATATATTCCTCTTGAGAAACTTTTCAAGATTCCTGGAAACAGACTCACTTCTGTCAATATACTAAACATAATCTTCTGTAGCTTCAATATGGTATTTGAAATGTGGGAGTACAACTGAAATAATATGGATAGATTGAAGTGGTCTAAAGCGATATCAGAATTATTTTCAAGCTGAATCCAAGACAGTCCTGTAAATATTATTTTATTAAATATGAATTACTGACTGTTGTAGCACTCTTACACTTACAAAGTAATACTCTTATTGAGAAATAATCAGAATCAATATCTTGTGAGTAATAAAGAAATACATAACTATCATACTAGAGGACATAGGGACTATCACAGGATGTACATTAACAAGTCTTCAACTAAAAAGTCCCTTCTGCATTGCAGCTAAGCTTTTTAATAATCTCCCAGTCACACGTAAAATCATTTGATGATAAATACTTTAAAACATTGCTTAAGCGTCATCTCATCAGTCTAGGTCCATATAAGATAACTGAACTGCTTTGCTTTTCTGTATTTTAAAACCATGTACCGCTACAAATTATGACCATTCATGTACCAGTTACTCAGTTTTGATAAGACAATGTACTGCTTAGTAATATAGTAAATGAAATATGAGTCCTGTCATGATGCACAAGTACTTACAATTATTATTAACTAATGTATTCAAGTTAAAGTTTTAAATCCTATTATTATAGCTTATTTTAATTGTTATATTAATCAATTATGTATATTTTTAACATTTAAATTATTAAAATTAATGTAGATTTATGAAATTATTACTGTATAAGTGTATGTAGTAAAAATATGTAATATGTAATTAACTTCCTGTAATTTAAATTAATTACTAGACAGACTTTGCTTGATACTTTGTACAAGTCTATAAGCAATAAAATATTATTATTATTATTATTATTATTATTATTATTATTATTATTATTATTATAAGCATTCACCCATTTTATATAGATTTGTTTCCGACACTGGTAGCAGTTTATGCTGCTAAATGTATTATCATGGGTGCAATTATTCGTATTTTGGTGCATGGCCTATTTGTGTTTGTCAAATTGGTTTAATTAAAGTTTTAATTAAGGCTACATACAGCCTCAGTTTTCAATTATCCGAAATCATCAGTTTTAATTCATTGGATATGTAGTAAATGCTTCACAAGAAACAGGCAAAGTATCAGTGAAAGTCTGTAAAGTGCGTAGTGAATTCATTGGTTAGGTCAAAGTGAATTACTACTGAAGAAGAAATGTCATTTAAAAAAATAAGAAATAAAATAAAACAGTTTATCATTTCTAGCTAATTAGGTAGATGATATAAATATATTCATAGGAAGAAGTTTTTAGTAAATTAATTGCATAATTTTTTCTTCACTGCTTACAAATTACCAAAATGTTGGATTACTTGACTAACCCAGCCACCTACTGCAAGCACCTCTAGTAATACTTTATCACTAAATCTGAGTAGTGAAGGGCTATGTATTTACTTCCATTCATATATTTTAAGTTTAGGTTTCTTATTCTTAGACCACAAAAACGTAATTTTGAAGGCTACCATGAGTGCAATGGGGTCAATGGGATATTGAATCCTGCATTCAATGAAATTGGGTCTTGTCATACTGCATTGTGTGGATCTTATCTTATGTAGTTTGTCTGTGTATCATCATGTCAAGTTGAAGGTTATGTCAATGAAGTTGACACCTTTATTTATTTATTTTATTTTCGTCAAAAAATAAATAAATAAGTGTCGCTTCGTTAACATCAACTTGACATGATGATACCTGAACAAACTACAGATAAGATCCACCTGTCGGCTATGACAGACAATTTCGATGAATGCAGGATTCAATATCCATTGACCATTGCACTTTCATGGTAACTAACAAATGCGTGAAGATACCTTTGTGTAGAAGAGAAAATATTTTATGATTCTAAGAAGTATTACTGAAACGTAAATCTTAGTTAAGAACATGAATTGGAAGTGAAAAAAACTTGTATTTCTCATTTATTTCTGGTCTTGTTCCTTTTGTTGTATAATACCGTCATATTTAAATCCACCGATATGCTTCATTTCTATATGTTTATATAAGAATACTAGTATTAGTAAAAGTGAGAGTTCTGGGAACAAATTTACAATACTAATTTTTTAATATCAATTGTTATATGTATGTATACAAATGTAAGAGAATTTACAAAAATCCCATGAATCTGAACAATCTGGAACAGCTGATAGCAATTTCATCTGTCACATTAGACTGATTTCACTGTGGCAGCACTCTCTGTTGGCACAATATGGAACTTCTTCCATTGCGACGACCAATACTTGCAAAAACTGTTTCTCCACTTTACCCGTCATTGATATCTGTCAAAATGGATCAAAATTGTCAAATTGAATTAGAAACTTACTTTAACATACAATGTTTTCAATACAACTGATGACAGACTTATAGGAAGAAAACAAAATCAAGCCGCTAATCAACAAAATAGACACCATTGATTTTCATTACTCTCTTATAATTTGAATTCTATTGAGAATTAAATTAAGTATGAGAATATTGTTTCTCAATAATATTGATACTGCTTTAGATTAGCTAAAGTTTGAGTGTGTACGACTCTATTAATAAGAGACTATTTAGCTATTATATTGCTGTGTGTATAATGTTTAATAGCGTGGATCCACTGGAGAGAGGAAATTGCGCCCCTCCTCCCTCAAAATACCAGTTTTACGTTCAGCTTCTTTTATTGACAAAATTGATTTAGTGAATTATTTGTAATAGAATATGAGATTATTTAAAAAATAATTATGTAGTATCATTTTGTACAATATATAAATATTACACAATATAATAACAAATGTTTATTATTTAACAAATCTATGATGGTTCCTCCTACACTTGATAGTGATCCGCCCCTGTTCGTAGCATCAGTGTTTTCTGGCCATTTTCAATGACCTTTGTCAAGGATTTTTATTATCTTGTGATTCAGCATATTCTTTTATCACTTATTATTCCTACATATTGCATCACAATTTTTTTTCACGGAATCATTTTCATGAAAATTACCATTGTGCATCTCACTAGCAGTGGAATGAGTTTGTAGCACTTTAAAATATGTGTTTTCCTGAATTCCCATCTTAAGGAAGTGACATTGCATCTGAATATGACTCAATATCACTCTCCCTATCATTAAGTTTCTTCATCATTTTCTGAAGATGAATTTTTAGCATTTTCTTCTCTGTCTTATTGTTTTTGCTATAATTTTTTCCTGTTCATCTCATGATATGAACATTTTCATTGTGATGTCTTGTTTCATCAAGTTAATTGAAGTCACTTCAACTTATGTGTTTATTAGCATTACATGACAGTAGCTACTTAAATTACATTAATAATGTACATACTTGTATAAACATGTACATAATAAATTTAAATTTCATCATAGGTTTAATTGTTTTAACAATATTACTATATTTTAATAGTGATTAGTGAATTAATATTTCTTTTAAATCATCAGTTATTTTGGGATCTTTTCTATCTTTACTCATTGCAAACATTCCAGTAACACATGACTAATTGTCTATGAGGGTGTGTCACGGAATCCACCACGATATCACTTTTCCAGATGAAAAAACTTAACATTGGAGTGAACACCCCTGCCTGCGAACACAAATAATTTTAAAGAAAACGGAATAAGATTTTGATACATTGAGGCATAAAATAGCTAGTATTTTCACTTATTTGTTAGTTGTTTATAAAATTAATTCACCCTTAACGAATGCTGTTATTGTTTCACAGAATTTAAGAAATGAGAACGCAGTACAAAATTCACAAAGGGAAAAACTTTAAACAATCCCAAAAGAATTCTCTCTCGATATCCCAAAGACGTGTTTAAACACCCATAAAAAATCAGTATATTAATATGTATTAAATATGTAAATCTTCATCCCAATGTTTGTATAGAGTGTATCTAGATTTAAGAATGTATAATGTATGTAATATTTATGTATTGTATGTCAAATTGTTTAGATGCAAGTATTAGAAATACAAGTCTTAAATCCTATAAATTAGCTAGTAGTAAGATACAAGAGTGAGAGGTTGTACACTCAAACGTGAATGCCCAAACGTTATGTATTACAAATAAAAATGTACAAACCCCTGAATGGCAAAACTGCCGAACAGGAAGAAAATAAATTATATATAAAAAAAGAAATGACAACATTCTCGCCGGTTTTTTATTTAACCAGATCAGTGGGATAACCACTTCACAAGCGACCTTTAATGTACGTGGTATAATGTATGAATTCACTACAGCGGCCCAAAGGTACGAGTAACTGCAAATTAGCACACCATCGTACCCCTATTTCTGAGCGAGTATATTTCCACGGGGGTTCCTTTACAACTATTGTTGTGAATGTTACAAAATTGTAGGTAATTGCAAGATATAGATTAAAGAAGGTGAGATCATTTTTTCGTTAGGATACGGTCGACGGAACTCATATTTCAGATGACGGTATTTAATTCTTGAAGGAGCAACTCTGGTTTGACCAAGGTCAAAGAGACTGGTGCAAGGGGCAGTTGGAGGTTAGAAAAGAATTTGAACGACAGTAAGGAAATATAATTTGTAATGGGTGTTATGTCTAGTTCGCTATGAAGTTGTCTGTTGGTTATACACCAGGAGGAATTGATATTTACGTAGCACTTTCTTCCGGAAGGTTTGCAAAGATTTCAGAAGGGAAGAAGAGGCAACTCTCCGGATGGGGGCTGCGTAAGTTGTTGAGAGTCTTAGGACTGCTTTATAGAGAATCAGGATTTTCTAATTTTGGAGATGATTTTTTTAATAAGGGGATATAATTTGAGTAGGGATTCGTAAGTTTTATGCAGTCCATGAAGAATATGAAGTTTCCATGTGTGACGAGTATCCCGGGAGACGTCAATTGTTAAAAATAGATCTGAATAGTAAACGTGAATGAGTGAATGAGGATAAAACTCTTTCATTTACAGATAGAAAAAGAAGCATATTTTATCGTTTTGTTTAATTTATTTATGTTGGAGCTCAATCAAATTCAAATCAAATTCAAAATCAATTTCAAAATTACCTTCATGTGGAATCCGTGATATTGCCCTAGATTGGTAATGTTCGTACCTTAAGCAACGATGTCAGAGAGAGGAAATACCTTGCTGGAATGAGAGAACATTATGCACCTTTCCGACTCTTTGCCAATTGCACGCGGAGTTCCTCAGGGATCGATTTTAAGCCTTATTATCTTCCTACTATATGTAAACAATATGTCCTCGACGATTTGAAACGGAAGAACTCTTTGCGGATGATACGAACAGTCTTTGCAATAAAGAAACCGTAAATAGTACAATATCAGATGTTTCAAATTAGTTTCGAAATAACAAATTAATAGTAAATGAAAAGAAAACGAATTTAATGCAGTTTCATTTCAAACAAACAATTCTGCACTCCATTGAAATTGAAGGTGTACCATGTACTGATGTTAAGGCACCAAATTTTTAGGTCTCTCAATTCAGTCAAACCTCAAATGGAACGTCAATTTAAATGAATTGAACACAAAATTAAGTTCATTATACTACATGTTCAGAATTCTTCCAAATTCAGTCAGCCTTCACACTGCTCGTATATATTTCGCCAATGTTAATTATTGCTTGAGATATGGCATAATATTCCTGGAATATACATCTTATAACACCCTGAGTTCTAGATTACAAGAAAGAATTGTACGAATAAGCAAAATTCACCCACATGATTCTTGGAAGCCTCTCTTTATTAATCTAGAAATTTTACCATTACCTGTGTGTCTCTAGATTTACGTATCAGTATTTTTTGTCAAAAATGACTTGCTTAAGGGCGGCAATATATCTTCAGAAAACGCCGATGTCCATAATGAAACGCTCTTCGTTTCGGTCAAATTATTTTTGCAACCGGTTTCCGAATTTATATCATTTCTGGGCGCCAGGAAAGGGTTGCGATTTTAAATTTCCCGCAAACACATCTAAAGGGAAATAACTATCCTACTACCTCTGCCTGTTGGTTTCTTACGAAAATAATCGTCGCCGGTACTTACTTTCTTCCTAGCAAACAACTATTCGATCCGCTCTACATACGGAAGAAGCGAGGAATCTGAAATTTGTTTCTGGAAAGAAATTATTAAACTGTGGATTGCACAAGATGCTAAAGAAATGACAATCAACTTTTCTTTTTCAGAATGAGAACTTATAAGTTTTTTTCTCAATTAATTCTTTTTGACATGAAATGTCATCTTGGTCATGACCGATAGTAAAAATTGTCTATAGCGCTATTATTCTTACTATTTTAGATTTCCATGCGCTCTTGGACGATGAGGCGAGGAAGAATTCACCGCTTCGACCAATCTTCTCTCTTGTATCTTGTTCTCGGTCCGCTGTCGGATCAATGTCCTCCTCAACTTATTAATTGTTTCATTTACTACTCCCGGACCCAGAATTATTCAAAATTCGAAATAGAATTACGCACACAAAATATAAAGTCCACACTGCTCAATTATTTCCCGCAAAATTTCACCAAGTCCCGCATCTATCATTTATACGAGTATTCCTAATTACCTCTGCAGTACGATGTGCACGGTACGCGGCCTAAAGCACATCTCCAATTTCCTTCTACGTCATTCACCATTACAAGTTTACCACCAATCCTACATGCTCTTATATCACAATCTTCTGTCCGTCACTTGCCGCGCTATGATTATGTACTTCCGCTTCCCTGGTTGCTAAGGAACGCCCTGCCTGCATGCGTATGCCCTCAACATTTACATATTTTACGAAGAATTTATTTACTTATTTATTTATTTATTTTACGTCAAAAAACAGTTAAAAACTGCGTATGACGTGCTATGGGGAAAAGTGAATTGTGTGCACATTTTCAAAATTCTGTGATCCCTACACTAAGTCATATACTACTTAAATTTTGAATTTTTGAATTTTTGAAAGGGAGAAAAAAACAAAAACTCCCATGTAATAAAATCTATTTTCAAGGATAAACAAGCAATAAATTTTGAATTTTGAAAGAGAGAAGAAAACAAAAAAACTCCCATGTAATAAAATCTATTTTCAAGGATAAATAATTTAATAAATACTTGTCCCCAATTCCCATCAAAATATTGTGCGACAGTCTGGTATGTCACAATAACTACAATACTCGACGTAGTTATCATATCCATGAGGTAACAGTATCAACTGCTCATTACAAAAAATTTACATACAATGCATATACATTATTTTACAAGACTTTACCAGGTAACATTACACGGTTAAGTTCGATAGAAAAGTTTTATTACCAAGTAAAATATTTTCTGCTGCATAAATGTTTCTATGCAATTAAAGACTATACCAAGCATCAAAAAAGAAAGTAATATTAATTTTAACAATGATAATTAATGTAGGCTATTATTTACCATTTGGACTGTATAATTCTAAACAACCTGTAACAAGTCTTGTACCGCAGCCTCTAGGTCAATGATCCCTATCTCGATCAGGTTTTCGTCCAGTTTCACTGATCCTTTGAGCTAGTAAATGCTGAGATGACTCCTTGTTTTGTTTCTGGACATAAATGTTACTTTATTATCTGTGCACGACTTCTATAACTCAGAGGAAATATAGTTATTCAAATTATCGTTCTCCATGTTGTTGCGGCAAGAGTAATATTCCTTGACGAAAGACATGATGAGGGATAAGAGCCCAAATTTATTGCTGATTTGCCCTTGAAAATATATTTTATTACATCGGAGGGAATACTTTTCTTAACAATCCTGGCAAATAAACGCTCTTTTTTCTGTATTAAAAATTTAATTTGTAGATGGCTTAGGGTAGGAATCACAGAATTTTTAAAATGTGAACAGAATTCACTTCTCCCCATAGCACTTCAGACACAGTTTTGAGGTAAAATAAATTAATAAATAAATCAACATAATAGTTATCTTGAGATTCTATTTGTACACCAATCTTATGCAATCTCATATATCTATAGTTGGAACTTTTGCTGATATTTCGTTAGCAAAATAGGACTTAAAGTTTTTTAATAGTACCTGAAAATTGTGAAAAATCGTGAAGTTTCACATTTGAACTTTTCATCAGTTATTATACTCTAACATATTTTTTAGTTCTTCAAGCCATTTTTTTCTATCGGATTTCTTTGTTGCGGTGATTCAGCTTTTGCTTATTATTCCATTGGGCCATGGCTCTTTGTAGTAAAGGTTTAAATTCCTTTCCCCACAAATAACATTTTCAGTCGCAACGTTGCAGCTCAAATCTATTCTTAGAGATAATTATATCTTCTATTTTTAGAGATAATTAAATTCTTCGACTGGAAAATTTTGATTGTGGTTTTCTCTATAGATTAAATCGACCTTGTTGATTATCACGTCAACTTTTTCCAGTACAGGTCAGAAAGCTCTTCAGAAATTTTCGAAAAAAATTACTATTTCAAATATTTTCTGTTATCCACGCTTCCGGTGCATGGGGTGCATGCAACATGTCATAAGTCAAAAATTTTCAATTTTTTGGAGGAGCTCTTTTATTTATACACGAAATACACAAAACCTAATGATAATTTAGTCGAAATTATAGCCAAGAAATTTATTTTCCAGCTACAGATCTACCTTTAAAAATGTTCACAAGGTAAATCAATGTTCTTGAAATATTAGATTAGTCAATGTTGAATTGAAGTCCTAATTTTCCAATCTTCGTCTTAATTTTCCATTACTGTATTGTGTACATACAATGCATTCCTTCACCGTACTACAGTAAAGTTATTAAAGCCCGTAAGTTAGTAAAGCTCCGTAAGCATTAAAGTTATCTTTTCTTTATGATAAGGTTTCCAGCATGTGCCACCTGCATGTAAAAGAAATTAAACTACAAAGTCCGTGATTGATAATAAATACTTTAATATATTTACATGGCTCAGCGCGCGTGATATGCCAAGAACAAAGACGTAGATATGATAAAAATCAAAAGATATTCCGGTGGTCTAATTCTAGTCGCAATATGATTGATTCGTAAAACAAGGAAAACGTGAACTCCCTCTCCCTCTCCCTCTCCCTCTCTCTCTCTCTTTCTCTCTCTCTCTCTTTTCTCATCTCTCTACTCCTCTCTTTCTCCTCTCTCTCCCCCTCCCTCTCTCCTCTCTCTTTTATATATATATTCTTAAAGAGTGACCCTTTGTTAATTATAAGAGTTATGGCCAAACTTTTAAGGACATTGTTCCGAAGAAGGCAGCAAATTTTATAGAATATCATTTAAATGTCAGCTTCGATTAATTCGTATTATTGAAGCAACACTATGAGTCGCTAAAATTAAAATAAAACATATTTAACTGAGAATGAACTGGGTAAATGTTGGTCGAACATTTACATTCAGAATACATAAAATACAAATTCAAACAGTTTTACTCATAAACAATTTCTAAGTAATCATTCATGGATCATATTATCAAGAAATATGTTTGAATTCGAAACAACGTAACAATTACATATAATCTATAACAAAAAGTACGTTGAAGGTTGTTTTATTTCATGTCACAATTCAGATACAGTATACTGATTCAGCTAACTAGTCTGATAGTTGCAAACCATATTCGCAAGAGCTATCAGCGCAACGCAAAAAGCAAAACGGATAATGTAACACATCAAAAGTTATAAACCAAAATATGAGTAGAAAACTCAATCATCCAAAATGCAATATGAGAAAAGCATAAATTGTAATACGCAATATCGATTGCAATACAAATCAGTTAAACTGGCCTGCGCCGCTAGCCGAATTCGTTTATTACGCTCCGTGAAGTCACGGAGGTTAAGCGAATTCGAGACTCGCGGGTTCCTGGTTGGGTGACCGGCTAGGAACCCCGGGATATAACGGCGTTGAGCCCCTGGCCGAAGGGATAAAAGGCCCTGACTGACTCCGACGTGACGAGACTTGACTAGTATAGTAATTACTGAGTAACGGAGGATTACTCCAAAGAATGCGTTCAACGCCCAACAAGGGGCAAGGAGACGCGTTGCGTCTACAACGACGCAACAAATTAAATTTAAAAAAACAAAAAAACAACAACAACAACAACAACTATTCGACAGGCTTTCTCACCCAAAAACGACGTCCAACAGGTGGCGAGCGCGGAAGTGAACGCCCCAGAGACTCCTTGCGGTCAGGATCTGCCTCTGCGATATGCCTCTCGCGGCCTCGCCTAGCCTCGCAAGGGTCCTTCGCAATCGTTCAGCGGACCACGTACACCGGTGATATCTTGGTATCTCGGATTATAAACAGATCAAGAGACCGACCGGTATGAACCAGTTTCAAGATAAAATAATACGTATTAAAAACTATACGCTCACGTTTTCTTGATCCTCCAGCTCCCTAGTCTTGCTCAGCACGGCCCGGTAGAAAATATGAGCTCCACTCGCAATGTCTCGGCTCATATTGCAGTGCTGCCCATCTTCTTTGTCTCCAATGCCGTTTTCGACACTAGCTTTTAAGCTAGATCGAATTCAGTCGCTGTCTGGAGGAGAATTCTAGCGGCCGGCTGCTCTGATCGTTAGTTTCCCGTGGTTTCTCCGATCAACACCAGGCGAATGCCGGAGTAGTATCCTACCAAACGGGTCACGGACCGCGCGCGTTCTGTCCTTCCCATGCCTTGTCCTATCCTCTCCCCTTACACGCACTTACACTAACATGCACTACACTACCACATATTCCGGGAGATCAGTCGGGAGCTTAGAGCTTGTCCCGGCTGGGGCGGTGCTGGTGGGAGAGTCCTGGTTAAGGGGAAACCGCACTAGCCGACGGTGGGTCGGCGCCGGATCTTGCCATCCAGCGGAGGAAGATCACCGCCAACTCCCGCGAAAAAAACATGCACTACACTAACGGGACTACACTAATAACCAAAGCAGTCGACACGCCCAAAGCACGAAAAAATCAATCAATCAATCCAATGGCGACTTCCTAGTTTTCGGCCTCTCTTTCTATCGAACTGTGTGTGCCATGTTATTTCTCGTTACTCAATTATTTCTTTAATTATTAATTAATTCTTCATAATTTAAAAAAATCTTGCGTTGTTTCTCATTGCTATTTGGTCCAAAGCGCGTTATTACGTTGAGTTTTCTTTCAATGAAGTTGACAGTACTGCTTTGCCGTGTGACGTAAACAGAACCCACTTCTCCCCGCACCCCCCGCTGTGGAGTATCAATTGAGACAAAGAGCGCGATTAGTATACACTATACCCACGCACACAGACGCGCGTGCACACACACACACACACACACACACACACACGCACACACACGTCTAGGTCAGTGGCGTCTCCTCACTCTGGAGAATAACGTTAATCCCATCACTACTCTTTTCACTTATTTACAGTAAAAAATTGAATTATGTAAACACAATACTTATTTATTTTAAATTATGTTGAAAGACTGAGGGAAAAATAGTCACAAAATAACAACAACGAGGATGTTGTATTTTGTATTGCAAAGATTGGAATAATATATTTTAAAGTATTTAAAAAGACATACTCGACGCTTTTCCCATTCTTCGGTTCCCTTTTCAAAAATTAAATTCTGAAATATCAGGTTAGGACTCGATCGCCATTACTCAATTCCTTATTTCTTTTCTCTGTACGAAAGTAAAGGAAAGCAATTATTTAAAACTTATTCTTCAACTTTTCACTATCCTTGTCAAAAAAGAACACTAGTAATTTATGAGTATCGCTAAAAGCTGGAAAGCGTAACGGAGAATATCACAATCACGGACGCTCGCTCTCTAGCAGGCTGTTAAAAAGAGATCCAACGCCTTGGCACGCTTTGTGCTTGAGTGGGGGGACGTCGCGCGCATGCGCTGCCGCCTCCCCATCCGACCTGAAGACGTTGGAGGCATTCGCCAACGGCCTGAGCTGCGCTCGCGCACTGCCTGCGTTGCATGGACGCGCAGGTGCCAATCTATGAAGCCGATTGCACGGAAGACCGATTAAATGAAAGAAATCCTAGTAAATTCAAAGGAATAAATGATTTTTTTTATTTCCTTGGGCGTTGACACGCGATTTGCACACCCAAAGGAAACGCCACTGGTCTAGATAAGTCGAATACCCGTACGAGCGATGGGTCTGTTCTCCAATATCTTGAGCACTATTTACAAGATACTAGGATCCGGCAATGCTTCGCTATTGCAGTGAAGTACACCTTACACAGTACTGGTCACGTGATTTTTAGTTTTACGCTAGGCAGTATAAAAATTCTAGTAGATAAACTACTATTCCGCCAGTATTGTTTTTTTTCTCTGGCCTGGTTTGGGCATAGTTTTGAAGTATCCTATTATCAAAACGTTTCTCCTTGAAATTTGGTCATGCGTTCGCTATGGCACTATCCAGGAGAAATTTGATTTTATTGTCTGAGATTCAAGTAATAATTCCCGCCGATATTTCACAGTCGCAGGGACAGAATACTTGTATGCAATGAAGATGTGCTTAATCCTTGACTGTGTGGCAGGCTACGTAGAGTACAGAGATGCTTGAGTCGTCATAAATAAAAAACTAGAGGTGCTACGGAAGGCACAGACTTTCTCGTAGTAAAGTTGTAATATCCTTAGTCTGGACTGGCTTTATGGTCTTGATCCAACCTCTTGCCAACCGCCATCAATCGTTGCGCAAAGAACATTTTCTTGCCTTTTTACAACTTTTCGGTTTACTAATAGCAGAACCGAAATATTACTTTGAGAATATTAAAGAAGAGTTAAATCTCGCCCTAAATGGACAGTTCCAATGAAAAAATTGAAGCCTTTTTAAGAAAATGGCGATTAAGCATTACTGTAAATGCAAAAGTACTTTCAATCACAAATTGAATAATGTATACAAATCTATGGAAAAGTTGCATATTAACGACGTGAGACATATTATAAAAATTATATTTGTGTAATTTTTTTAAAAACAAAAAATGCATGAAAATAAACTTTACGGCATATTAAACAGTGCAATGAATACTATGGATAGGAACAATTGGAAGAAAAAATTTGCAGCCATTTTTTAGTATATGGGGTTTGAGCGTTTCGGAAAATGCGGGAATTTGAGCTCATTTTCACAAAAAACAGTTCGGTTTCTAGACGTTTTATTCCATATTATTTTAAGCAAATGTACTCATGAATACAGTAACGAAAAGAAATCGCCTCTAATGTAAGTATCACCGATTATAGATAAATTGAAGAGAACGTTGACGGAAGAATGGTATTTACAGACAATTCATGCATCAAACAAATTCTGAAATTATACCAAATATACCAAATTCTGAAAATATTAAATATAGATGGTCTCTCACACGGAAGGAATAAATCCTGTGTTGTATTTTACACATTTATCAAATCTTCATATATCTAATGAGTTTAAAAGTACTGGTTATAGGTTGGTTGGTTGGTTCTTAGTGATTCCGGGCGCGTCAACAACTTAGGTCATTAGTCCCGTAAGTGTAGTGCATACTTTTCTCCTCGTGAGATGACGGTGATATTTCCCCGTTGGATTGAGAGATCCGGCGCCGACCTACAGCCGGCTGGCGGGGTTTCCCCCTAACCAGGACTCCCCCACCAGCGGGGCACCGCCCCAGCCGGGACAAGCTCTAAGCTCCTGCCCTGTCTCCCGGAATATGTGGTAGTGTGGTGCATGTGAGTGTGTGTGTGTGTGTAAGGGAAGAGGATAGAACAAGGAAGAGGAAGGAAAGATCTCGCGCGGTTCATGGGCCGTTTGTTGGGGTATTGCTCCGGCATTCGCCTGGTGCTGATCGGAGAAACCACGGATAACTACCGATCAGCGCAGCCGTTTGCTAGAATTTTTCTCCAGTCAGTACTAGTTATTATAAATAATATTTTCAGCAGTGGGGTCAATATTAGAAAATTATTTTTTCCATCAATTACGATATCTCACAACCCAAAAGCCTTTCTTCAATACTATCCAAAGATGGAAAGTATTGATTTCATCTGCAACGATTTTTGTGTGTTAATATTGCAGGTTTTAAAGGGTAGCCTCATCTTGTGAATATAAATTTGTCGTACGACAGAAGTGGTCAAGTGTTAGTTCCTTTTTCTGGCCAACCGTGCCTAGTATTAATTGACCGTAAGTATTAATAAATTGTTCTTTTATTTCCCACCTAGTATTCTATGATGTACTGAGTATTAGTTTAATGACAGTGAGTATCTGCTTGTTGCTATTGAAGGAAGTGTAAAATATTGGAAGATTGAATGAAATTTCTTTCGGTATTTTTGATGAACTAAGAAGCAAACTGGTCAATTCAGTTTTTGGTGGATAAGAAATTGAAACTCAGTGTTTATTACTGTAAGAAAAGTATTAAAACTTGGAGGCATTGCAATATCGGATAGTCTGTGTAATACAAATGAAATTAGTGATGTTTTAGAAATGGTTAGGTAAAAGTTATGTTTTAATACATGTAGTAGTAAAAGACCTCATGTTGGTTTTGCATTAATTTAGACATCTTAATGTCGATACCACAAATTCACAATTTGGAAAACCTGTTGCTTTTACGCTGGAGAAATTAAACTCCCTACCAAGAAAAGAAGTGCATGTCAGTACAGTTCATGGTTTTTCATATTGTCTTGTACGTTATTAACTAACGTACGGGAGGTTTGCCGACGTGATCAGTGAATTGGACACCCACACAAAAACTCTCACCAAACGGGATACAGTCATCATCATAGGAGGGTAGAATGACATCAATTTGGGTGGTCACTTTACACCTGAGCAACATGTTGACCAACTACAACGTGCCGCCCAAAACACGAACATTGTAATCTCGACTCTGCCCTTCTGGTACAACAAACCAACACTGTGCAAAGAAATTAGACACGCAAACAACAAATTAAAACTGCATCTGAGAGGCACACATGTTAAATTATTTGAGCTTAACTTTCTCTCAGAAAAACACTTCACCCGGCATGGTCTTCACTTGAACCTTGTCGGAAAACATGCACTCGGTAAGCGAACTTGCCAAACACATCCTTACACCTCAGCAGTATCCTATCCAAGATTCATCCCCACCTACATCTCCTAGTTCTCTTCCATCCTCTGGAACCCCTTTGGACCCAATTACCTTATCCCCTGAACCTAATCCTGGTACTACCTCTCCCATTATTCATTCCCCTACATCTGTAACCCCTCCTTCCTCACCTCCTAACACTGCTGGGACACGATACTTCCTTCGACCACGCACTCGAGTTAAAAATGAGATAAATAAATAGCAACTACAGTCAGATGCAGCAGAAAAGCATCCGTGTAGGTACATGCAAAAGATTCAAATAATTCATCATAATGTACAATTTCTTTCAAATAAAATTGAATTTATCGAGGCAGCATTAGAGTGTGATCTCAGTCAAATAGATGTTCTTTGCTTTACAGAACATTGGTTATCTCATAATGATCTAAACACACTCCAAATTCCTAGTTTTACCTTGCAGGATCTTATTGTAGAGCAAGGAATCAAATAAAGACATCTTACTCCTGCTTACGGAGGTTCGTGTATTTATGTAAGAAATAATATTGATTCTACCTTCTTGTCAGAATTCAATTTATATGCAGTTGAAAAAGTTTTTGAAATAACAGTTGTACATCTTACTACGGTCAAAATTATCTTACTTTGCATCTACAGACCTCCAACAAAGCAAGCTTTAGATTATTTCAATTTCGTAGAAAATCTAGAGATAACTCTGAACAAAATTAGTAATCTCTCTTTTAAATCCATTGTTGTATGTGGAGATTTCAATATTGATTTTTTGAGCGAATCCCACGAAAAAGAGCAGTTTCTCAACTTAATTCATTCTTTTAATTTTATTACAGTGAAGGAATTAAAAAACAGCAATAGATCAAATTATAATTAACAAAACCACAACAAGATATGAAATAATAACGAATAATCTAGGTTACAGTGACCACGATGCACAAATTCTTACAATTACTAATAACATGAATACTGACACAAATAAAACACGCATGTGCCGAGCATTTACTACAGTTAACATAAAGGTATTTACGGACTACTTGCTGAAAGAATCATGGGAGGCAGTTTATAACGCTGTTGACACAAATGAAAAATATAATTTATTTTTCTCAAAGCTTTCATTTCTCTTTAACGCATTCTTTCCTATTAAAAAGAGAAAATTAAACATTTCACGAAAAAGTAATACTTGAATCACAAAAGGAATTAGAACATCATGTAAAAATAAACGTACTCTCTACTTTATTTCTAAACGTCATGACGTATCTCAAGATTTCCTTATCTACTTTAAAAAATACAAAACATTGTTACGAAAAGTCATAAGGCAGGCTAAAACCATGAAAAACGATCAGGATATTTTGAACTCAAATAATAAAACAAAAGCAATGTGGAATATAATAACAACTACCTAATCAACTAGAAAACCCATAGAGAATGTTGTTTTAAAATATAACGATATAAATGTGAACGATCCTGCAACAGTGGCTAGTCTCTTTAACCAATACTTTTTCGAGAATTGCTGCCGATTTCACTAAGGGTCTTCAGGTACAAAATTCAAAAACAAACAGTTCACCCAAAATTTTAGACACAATGTTCGTTTCCGAAACTTCTTCCTATGAAATTCTCAAAATAATCGGTAAACTAAAGAATAAATATTCTTCCGGTTTAGATGAATTCCCGGATTCTTTGTTAAAGACTTGGCGTATGCCATTATACACCCGTTAACTCACATATTTAATGCATCTTTATGCACTGGAACGTTTCCAGATATTTTCAAAACAGCTAAAATTAAGCCGCTTTTCAAAAAAGGCAACAAAAATTAAATTCAAAATTATCGGCCCATTTCTCTTCTATCAGTTTTTCAAAATATTAGAGAGACTTTTTACGTACGAATGGAAACCTTTCTCACTTAACACGACGCCCTTTCAGATTGCCAACATGGATTTAGAAAATCAAAATCAACGGAAACAGCTATATTTTCTTTTCTTAAAGATGTCGCCTCATCATTGGATCAAAACGAGGCACCTATTGGATTATTTTAGATCTCTCAAAGCTTTTGACGTCATTGATCATGACATTTTACTTTCCAAATTACCTTCATATGGAATTCGTGGTATTGCTCTAGATTGGTTATGTTCGTACCTTAAACAACGATCTCAGAGAGTTGAAATACCTTACTGGAATGATGGAACATTACGTACGCACCT
Organism: Teleogryllus oceanicus; assembly: GCA_964035755.1. Lineage (NCBI taxonomy): Eukaryota > Metazoa > Arthropoda > Insecta > Orthoptera > Gryllidae > Teleogryllus > Teleogryllus oceanicus. Next base: position 61,159,972 of record CAXIVR010000013.1, read on the forward strand.
TTCCGACTCTTTGCCCGCTGCATGTGGAGTTCCTTAAGGATCGATTTTAGGCCCTATTCTGTTCCTACTTTACGTAAACGATATGCCCTCGACGATTCGAAACGGAAGAACGGTTCTCTTTGCGGATGATACGAACATCCTTTGCAATAAAGAAACCGTAAATAGTACAATATCAGATGTTTCAAATTGGTTCCGAAATAACAAATTAATAGTAAACGAAAAGAAACGGTTTTAATGCAGTTTTCCATTTCAAATAAACAAGTTGTGCTCCATTGAAAATGAACAGTGTACCATTGACTGATGTAAAGGCAACAAAATTTTTATGTCTCTCAATTCAGTCAAACCTTAAATGGAACGTCCATTTAAATGAATTGAACACACAATTAAGTTCATTATGCTACGCGTTCAGAATTCTTGCAAATTCAGTCAGCCATCATACTGCTCGTTGTGTATACTTCGCAGAATGTTCATTCCGCCTGAGATATGGCATAATATTCTGGGGAAATACATCTTATAGCTCCCAGACTTTTAGATTACAAAAACGAATTGTACGAATAATAACCAAATCCCACCCACGTGATTCATGTAAGCCTCTCTTCATTAATCTAGGAATTCTACCATTACCGTGTCTTTTTATGTACGAATCAGTGGTTTTTGTAAAAAATGACTTGCTCAAGGGCGGGAATATATTTTCAGAAAATGCCGAAGTCTATTACTATAACACTCGACGTAGAAATCATATTCATCAGGTGAAAACATGTACATTATTTTACAACACTTTGCCAGATGACATTAAACGATTAAAATCAATAGAAAAGTTTAAATCCCAAGTGAAATCGTTTCTGCTGCATAACTGTTTCTATACAATTAGAGACTATACTGAGCATCACAAGAAAAGTAAACATTAATTTTAACAATGATACTTAATGCATTATTTAGCATTTGGACTGTATAAATGAGTATAAAGAACCTGTAACAACAATTGTACTACAGCTTCCTGGTCAATGACCCCGATCTCGATTAGGTTTTTCGTCCAGTTTCCCTGATCCATTGAGCAAATGCTGAGATGGCCCCTTGTTTTGCTTCTGTACATAAATGTAACTTCATTTTCTGTGCACGTCTTCTAGAATTCAGTGGGAAATACAATTATTCAAATTATCGTTTCCATGTTGTCACGGCAGGAAGTAATAAGAGCCAAAATTTATTGCTTATTTATCTTTGAAAATAGATTTTATTACATGGGAGTTTTTGTTTTTTTCTCATATTTAAAAATTCAAAATTTAAGTAGTATATGACTTAGTGTAGGGATTACAGAATCTTGAAAATGTGCACACAATTCACTTTTCCCCATAGCACGTCATACGCAGTTTTTAACTGTTTTTTTACGTAAAATAAATAAAAAAATAAAAATAAACTATCTAGCCATATTTTTATAAATATTTCAAACATTTAGGGTTTATTATATTGCCTCATCCTAGTGCAATTAGGAGATTGTGTTTGGTTTAGAACCTCAAATGGAATATAGGGAAAACAATTTTTTAATGTACACAAGAAACAAATACTTACATAAATTAAGTGATAGTGATACATTAGTGTCTCTCATGATGGAAGACACTTTTAAAATCAGGACTTGCAAAATATTTTGAAACAAAAGTATATTGGGATTAGAACAGATAGGATTTCATATACTGTGTTTCTTTTACTACACTTCTTCTGGGGGTTTGTTACGTTTCCAGGGGAAAATTTTAAAACTTTTTTTTTTTTAAAAAAAAAACCTTGTTATTATTTATTTACACTACACTTCTTTCCTTTTTTACACTACACTTCTCTTCAGTTATTTTACACTAACACTTCTCTTGATTTATTTACACTAACACTTCTCTTGATTTATTTACACTACACTCCTCTTGCACACTCGCACAGTCCTAAGCACTGGCCACAGTTCACTGCACTGATCACAGTTCGATGCACTGGTCACAGTTCACGTCACCGACCACAGTACGATGCACTGACAACGGTTCACTTCACTGAGCACACTCACTGCACAGCTATTCACCGCGATGCACACACTTCACAGTTCAGCTTCAACTGCGGACTCAAGACTGACTGGCGGTCGCCGGCCGTCGCGTATTTATACCTGTCAAGACAATCCAGAACCTTCCGGACACCGCGACTCTTCTGGAGGAATCCGCCGGCAGGTGATGCAACTCGTGCTCACCGGCGGCTCGTGGTCGCCGGCAGATGACGTAACCAGCAGGCACCTCGGAGTGGCGCCGGGGGATGACGCAATATTCGTTACAATACTGTGCGTTGTAAGTGATAATAACTGTATTAATAGAAAGTGTGTGCGGCTGGTTTCACCTGAAAACGAACTTATATTTTTGTACAATCTTCCAGCTGGAGAAAGTACATCTCTTTTCTTCTTATTTAATAGTGTAATTAATTTTATATTTTCGTCTGATAACCACAATTGAATCGTTTATTTCAGAAACTCGTTAAACACCAAAATCTAAAAAGCGCTTTAGCCCTGGAATATTGTTTCATGAGGATAGACACATCGTTTAGTGCATATTTACCAGAAAAATATTCATTTATTAACTGTTTTAATATTAACAAATATTATGAAATCAGAAAAACTGGGACACTTTTTCTCAGTTTTCTCGTAATGAGAAATTTGGCGTTTGATGGGTTTCTGAAATAAATGATTCAATTTTACTTCTCATTTCAGTTTGTATGATCTTCTTAGGCGGCCATCTTGAATGACTGCTCAGGCCAATGTCTACTGTTCGATTCCGAGTTCTCCGGCCTTGTGAGAGGGGTCAAGTTTCTCCGCGGGGTGAAGGGAGCGCGATAAGGTGATGGGCTGTAGAATTTGTTTGGCAGACGTCCGTGAGTCACACATGGGCTGTAGGAAAGGGCCAGCGCGTGCTTGGTCAATGCATTGGTTTTGCAAACATCAGCTCAGTTTTGATTCAGAGTGCGCGAATGTTAGATGAGAAATGGCGAAGCGAAAATCGAATTCGACAATTTACAGTGAAGGTCGGTTCTGCATCAGGCGTCTACCATGGTCAGATGAATCAAAAAAATTTTGAAAAGTGGGTGAGAGAAGCATAACAAAAACTGCCTTCTAAGGCAGTAATTGTTATTGATAATGCTCCATATCAGTGTGTTAGCTAATAAAACCCCAACTGCATATGCATTAAAGCGCGACATGATTCAATGGTTGAATGCAAAAGGAATGCATGCTAATGAACACCTGAGGAAGCCTGAATTATACCAACTAGTTCTGCAACTAAAACCTCAGAACAAGACATACAAAATTGATGAGCTGTTTACCAGTAGGGGCCATTCTGTCATCCACCGTCTGAATCCCATTGAAATGGCATGGGCAAAAATTAAGAGACTTATAAAAGAAAGCAAAGAAATTGTTAGAGCTTACGAACTGGGCTATCACTCAATTCACTATTGAAGACTGGGAGGGTTACTGCGCTCATGTCATGAAACTTGAAAATTAATTCTGGGGGAGGGACGGCCCAGTGCCAGATATTATAGACAGTATTATTAAAAATATCGACTCGGATATCGAGTGTGAAGACATAAAATAGCGATAGTTCATCGGTGGACAATGATTAGGTAAGTTCAATGTCTTTAACTCAATAGTAGTGTCCATCTCTTCCCCCACTCCCTACCGTCGCTTCCTTTCTGTATCCCTACTCAACCCCCTCTCCTTCGCTCTGCGACTGACACAGCGAAATGGCATGACGTCACAGAGCCGGAGACAGCAGAACTGAACTGTAGGTGGTATTGCTTATCGCCTCTCTCCATTAGTCACCGCGCCGCAAAGCGAAGACCATCTTCCCAAAAGACGACAGTTGCAAGGGCTACTAAAGAGAATTTTTTCGGTTTAATTTACAGCGGTGGAAAAATAATATTGCATCACCTTCTCTACATGACGTTATTCAACCTAAATAATGTGTGATTTGAATAAAGTTCTTTTTCTATTTTGTATCCGTAATGAATTTCAATATTAGTTTATCAGATTAATTCATTTTTATAACATTAAATAATTATAATACTATTTTTTAGTATTTTAACACTACATAAAGGAAAGATTGAAAAAATGTTTGGAAAAAAATCAAAATGAAATTTGTAATAACAAAAACAAGTATTTAAGAAAAAAAGGTTTAAAAAAAACAAAAAACTCCCATGTAATAAAATCTATTTTCAAAGATAAATAAGCAATAAAATTTTGAATTTTGAAAGGGAGAAAAAAAACAATCAAAAAAAACTCCCATGTAATAAACTCTATTTTCAAGGATAAATAAGCAGTAAATGTTGGCTCTTATTACTTCCTGCCTCGACAACATGGAAACGATAATTTGAATAATTGTATTTCCCACTGAATTCTAGAAGACGTGCACAGAAAATGAATTTACATTTATGTCCAGAAGCAAAACAAGGGGCCATCTCAGCATTTGCTCATATCCTCATGAACTTTCGTGAAAACTGCATTGCAATAACTGTAACTGTTCAAAAGTTGCAGGAGCTGCTAAAGTTACGTGACTCGCCCCGTATAATCACTCTAAATACCGATTTAGTTTTATCAATTAATCGTATAATATAACATATTTTTGTCCTAATGCGATTAAGCGGGGATGCGGCGGCGATGGTGTAACGGTTAGCGTATGGTACTTTTATACCCAAGTTCGTGGGTTCAAACCCGATCGAAGCCGTGGATATTTTTAAGGGCGAAAAAATCCTTCGTACGACTTCCTTCGGAGGGGAAGTAAATCCGGTTGTCCCGTGTTGGTAGATCTACTGCATGTAAAAGATTCTCAAGCCTAAATGAAGCCTCTGAGCGAAATTCAAACTGCATGATTCGTCGCCTAAGCAATACCTTCTTTCTCGCCTAGTAGGTGAAAGGGCGTAACGAAATTTGCGTGGTCAGACGGAAGAGCAGGCCTCATGGCCTGAGTCTCGCCACGTAAAATAACGCATTTATTCATTCGTTCATACATCGCCTATCCTTACTCCAGATCGCAAGATCACAGTTAACAAGTGGAACACGTCTTGAATTTTGAGTCAGAAACACACATAAGATGGAAAAGTGAAAGAAATAATTGAATCAAAAATGCACACAAATCACTTTTGGAAAACGTTAAGCATGATAGAAGTTTGAGTGGGATGTGAAAAGAAGAAAAATAGAATGCATGAATAGGGAATGCAAGATTAAGGAAATGAGCAGGAAACAACAAATTATTAGCATTATGATTGATCCTTTGAAATATTTTTATAAATAATAATAATAATGATAATAATAATTAAAAAATGTCTTTATTTGTGGCGAGGCTCAGGCGATAAGGCATGCTCTTCCGCCTAACCACTTCAATTAATTTACAATTTTAAAAATTACAGTTGAGGCGTTCGGATGTAATTAATATTAACTGACTTTTCATGTCGCAGAAGAAAAAAATCAATTTGTGACTACCATCTACATCATTTATCTATATGAATCAAATAAATTTATTGTCATTTTTGTTTATTCTTGAAATTTTGCAAAATGAAAGACATAATGTAAGGAACATCCTTAAAAAATGAGATAAAAAAGAGCTCCCACTTATTCCACTTAGAATCAATAATTCAAAATTCGCCCGAAATGTCAGTTGTCATTACCCGACATGCCTCAACTGTGAACAATAAGCAAAAAATGGGGGTTTATTTTACATTTACGTCTGGGATGCAATACTAGGGACCATCCCGGCATACGCCTTAAGCGATTGAGTAAACCCAGAAAAAACCTCAATCAGGATGGCGGCTTAAGGCCGAAATATTGGGAGGAAGAAATATCAAGGCTGAGAGTGAAAAACAAAAGAAAAGGAGAAGAGAAGAAAATGGAGGTGGACAAGAGGAGATAATAAAGAAATGATAATGAAAAGGATACGGGGGAATCATAAGAGACATAAGACTCTTTGTCTGCTTTCGTACAGTGTACGATCAAAATGGCGTTACTTGGAACCACTGAAGATGGGAAGAGTGTTCCCGAAACACGTGTCTGGTAATCACATTAAAATTACATTTAATACTATTGTGGTAGATACCTCATTGACCCCAGATAGTTTAATGACAGAGTTAGAAACAAATATTTCTTGATTTAATACTTTTTAAACTGGTGTTAATGTAAGCTTTTGATGTAAGTAATTCTGTTTTAAGAGGATGCGCATTGCTTTGCATTTTTTCGTGGCTGAAGTCGTGTAGAAATCTGAAGTAAAAGTTTTCGCTGGGATAATAGTGACTACAAGCATCGGACGAATAAATTTATTTTCCAAGAAGTGAATATTTTTATGGAAAATGAACTTATTTGGAGGAATATTAAATAAAAAGTCGTTCTTTGGTCGGGTGTACTCCTAAAAAAAGTATGGGAAATCATGATATTTGGGGAAATCGCAACCTTATTTGTGCTGACAATTTGCAATATGTAAAATTATTACATACACATTTTAATAATAATTTTCCAATTTTATTGGTAATGTTGGTTATTTTTCTCTCAGATGCTATCACCTATATTCATTGCGAGGATACTATCCTAAAAATATGTGATAAATATATACATTTCGAAAAAAATATTTGTGATTATTATTTTAAACTATACGCTCAACCACAATATGCATTTGCTTGTCAGTGTAATATGTGGTATTCCACCAAAAGAAAGCATTATTATGTAATTTCGTCCATTAGCAGACGTCAACGAAAACTGAGTTGTTAAAAGTGCAACAGTGTACGTGCTACTCTTGATTTTGTGACGGCTGCTTTTTTTATATAATTTATTTATTGAGTGATTGGAAATTACACATCAGTCCTAATTACAACACAATTACAACACACATCAATCCACATTACAGATCAGTCCTAAATTACTATCTCATGTGCATTTGCTGGCTTACATTGTAACTTATAGTAAACTTAACAATAAAAACTTAAAACTAAACTACCTTACTAGAGGTGTAGAAAACTACAAGAGCCCCTACTATGAACAATTCGTAGAGAAAATTTCTAAGAACGCTTCGGAAGGAAATCTATTCTTAATTCTAGAAGGGAAGTCAATTATAGTGGCGAGGATGTAGTGGACGGCTCGGTTAATTGTATTTAGATTAGAGTAAAAATTATTGGAAAGATGGGCAATATGTTTGATGATCGGTGATATATTCAGTTCAGGTTGGGCGTTAGAGATGAACCATGGGGCATGTGTTGCTAATCTGAGGAATCTATTTTGTACAATTTGGAGTTTATTAATGTTAGAAATAGATGCATTAGTCCAGATGGAACATGCGTAGAGCATTATTTGTCTGACTATTGCTTTATAAATTGTAATGACATTTGTTAGGGATAGCCGGCTTTTGGAGTTGATAAGGCATTGTAGTTGAGCTATATGACGGTTGCTGCTGCTATTGCAGCTGTTGCAGCGTAGTTTCGAACAACGTCAGCAGGGCAGGGTAATGGTCTGACTATTGCTTTATAAATTGTAATGGCATTTGTTAGGATAGCCGGCTTTGGAGTTGATAAGGCATTTTAGTTGAGCTATATGACGGCTGCTGCTGCTACTGCAGCTGTTGCAGCGTCGTTTCGAACAACGTCAGCAGGGCAGGGTAATGGTCTGACTATTGCTTTATAAATTGTAATGGCATTTGTTAGGGATAGCCGGCTTTTGGAGTTGATAAGGCATTTTAGTTGAGCTATATGACGGCTGCTGCTGCTACTGCAGCTGTTGCAGCGTCGTTTCGAACAACGTCAGCAAGGGAGGGTATTTGGACTGTAAGCATCAAGGCAAGCGTCAGCAGGTGGAGCAGAAACACCACGCCCACCATTCCTGTTGAGAGGCTTCCTCCGGCGTCCGTCGCCGGCCCCGGGCACGTGGCCACCAGCGACCGCCAGCGGCAGCCGGCCGGCAGCGCCAGGGTGGCGGGGTCGAAGTCCTCGCTCAGCCTGTTCTGCGACACGTCCAGCCTCCTCAGAGCGGTCAGGCCTTGGAATGCGTCCGCTTCGATTGGGGTTATCTGGTTGTGACTCAGGTCAATCTCCTTTAAAAGTAATAAATTATCAAAATGCCCATTTTCAATAAAAACAATTTTGTTGCCAGTCATAGACAGATTTTCAACTGTACTGTTCTTTTGTAAATCAGTAAAGACATTTTCTATTATGCTGGAATTCATTATTTGAAGTACTTTTAGTTGTTTCAGTGCCAATGTGTACTTGAGAACTCTACAAGGGACAACACATCTGTCAATAACTACAGTTGTCACATGTGTAAATTTTGAAATGTCATGTTCCGAAAGATCCATTAGACTACTTTTGATAAAAGTAATTACTCTAATGTTTTCACTCCCTACATTAGTAAGAAACTCCCCGTCGACATCATTACTTACCACTGACTTCGTCTGAGTCGTACAATCCTCACTTTTACGAGGGATTGATTGCTCCTAGCTTCTCAGGCTTTATTTTATTTATTTATTAATTTATTTATTTATTTATTTATTTATTTATTTATTTATTTATTTATTTATTTATTTATTTATTTATTTATTTATTTATTTATTTATTTATTTATTTATTTATTTATTTATTTATTTATTTATTTTTATTTATTTATTTATTTATTTATTTATTTATTTATTTATTTATTTATTTATTTATTTATTTATTTATTTATTTATTTATTTATTTATTTATTTATTTATTTATTTATTTATTTATTTATTTTATTTATTTATTTATTTATTTATTTATTTATTTATTTATTTATTTATTTATTTATTTATTTATTTATTTTTATTTATTTATTTATTTTACGTCAAAAAAACATTTAAAAACTGCGTATGACGTGCTAGGGGAAAAGGGAATTGTGTGCACATTTTCAAAATTCTGTGATCCCTACACTAAGTCATATACTACTTAAATTTTGGGGAAAAAAACACTCCCATGTAATAAAATCTATTTTCAAGGATAAATAAGCAATAAATTTTGGCTCTTATCATGTGCTTCGGAATAATACTTCCTGCCGCGACAACATGGAAACGATAATTTGAATAACTGTATTTCCCACTGAATTCTAAAAGACGTGCACAGAAAATGAAGTTACATTTATGTCCAGAAGTAACACAAGGGACCATCTCAGCGTTTGCTCAATGGATCAGGGAAACTGAACGAAAAACCTGATCGAGATGGGGGCCATTGACGAAAATATCTGGAAACGTTCCAGTGGATAAGGATGCATTAAATATGTGAGTTAACGGGTGTATAATGGCATTCGCTATAACAAAGAATCCGGAAATTCATCTAAACCGGACAAATATTTATTTTTTAGTTTACCGATTATTTTGAGAATTTCATACGAAGAAGTTTCGGAAAAGAACATCGTGTCAAATATTTTGGGCGAACTGTCTGTTTTTTAATTTTGTAGCTGAAGACCCTAAGTGAAATCGGCAGCAATTCTCGAAAAGTATTGGTTAAAGAGACTAGCCACTGTTGCCGGACATTTATATCGTTATATTTTAAAACAACATTCTCTACAGGGTTTCTAGTTGATTTGGTCGTATTTTTATTATATTCCACATTGCTTTTGTTTTGTTATTTGTGTTAAAAATATCCTGATCGTGTTTCATGATTTTAGCCTGCGTATGACTTTTCGTAACAAGGTTTTGTATTTTTTAAAGTAGATAAGGAAATCTTGAGATACGTTATGACGTTAAGAAATGAAAGAAAGATTTCGTTTTTTTTAAGGCCAATCCCTTGTGTTATGCAAGAATTGCTTTTCCATGAAATATTTAATTTTCTTTTTTGAAGAGGAAAGCAAGTGTTAAAATGTAATGAAACAGTTGAAAAAAAAAAGGATTATATTTGTCGTTTGTATCAACAGTATTATAAACCGCTTCTTATGACTCTTACATCAAGTAATCAATGAATAATTTTATTTTACTTTTTGTAAACAATCTAGTCATACGTGAATTATTTATTGTCAGTGATCGCATTTCTTATGAAGGTAAGAATTTGTGCATCGTGGTCACTGTATCCTAAATCTGTTGTTTCAACTTCATATCGAGTAGTAGTTTTGTTAATTATAAGTTGGACAATTGCCTTCATCAAATTTTGTGTGATCCGTGTAGGTACATTAATTGTAATGTCTAAATTGAAGGAATTAATTAAATTGAGAAACTTTTATTTCTCGCAAGATTCGACCAGAAAATCAATGTTAAAATCTCCGCATACAACAATATATTCAAAAGAGCGATTGCTAACTTTGTTAAGTGTTATCTCCAGGTTTTCATTCATACATTCCTTTTTCATTCATACATTTAAGGGATGTTAAAATATACTGCATGCTGCACACATTGTTTACACATTAATTTCAAGCACATATTAATTTCTTTACGTACATCACGAAACTTGAAACTCATGTGTGAGATACGCACCGAGATCCGGAACCATGTATGTTTTATTCCGAGTTAAATTGTTGACTGTTGTGATAAAAGGGAATTTTCATATCGTGTTGAAGCGTGCCGGTTTAATGAGAAATCAGGACGCAAACAAGGTTTGGATGATAGCAGTGAGTTCACGCCCTTTTAGCAAAGTGCAGTAAAAGCTACATAATCAGTGACCAGTCTGCGGATTTCGTGAAGTATGCGAAAATTTACTGTGGGAATCGCATAAAATCATGTAGAATTTCTTACTGTGTTCCATTGAGTGTCAACGTAATCAATTCTGTCAACGAGTGTCAACTCTTGAAATTACCAAATGCCACCATGCTTAGTGGTAAACAAACAAACGCCTTTCATATTGTCATTAATGAATTGGTAGTCCGTATAGAGTTAACGCATGAAACAATCCTAACACAATTATGTTTTCTACTCTCATTGTATAATACTGTTATTTGATAGCTGCAACCATTTGCTTAATGATAGTCATTTCGATAGAGATTTCATTAAGATACAAGTTCTTGACCAATCACAGATAAGTTTACAAACCAAGTATTGGCATCTAATTGATCATTGAGAATCGTTCTAGTAAATGTTTCGTTCAATTTTTTACATTAAAATTCCATTTGATAATGTATTCTGCTTGTCGGTTTTAATTTATTCTAATAGTAGTAATTTTTTCGTGGAATATAATTTTTAAAAAATTGGATCGTAATTTCACTTTGATCCTATTTTACTTGGCGCAATACTCCCTCGCAGGTGAACTGGTAAACATGGCCACCTGCAGCAGCATACGAGGGTAGGATTAGGTGGCCTTGGCTGCATCCTGAATGTCAAGTGCCACAAAACGATTCAACGTAAAAGTTTAACTTATAAAAGTCGTACATAAAGTACCGTATGAAACCCGATGTGCTGGGTATTAAAACAGACACTCCTGTGAAGTTTACGATACTCGCTCGTATCGTAATATCACACTCGTGTATTAATACCCATTATTACATCATCGTTTCATAATGTACTATTAATGGTGAGCAAACACGTTTCTTTAACTGTGGCTAACTTTAATATATACATAATAATAATAATAATAATAATAATAATAATAATAATAATAATAATAATAATAATAATAATAATAATAATGCAGATATTACGTTTTTAAGTAAGTTTGGACCATACAGGATCAATCAAGTAGATATCAGGAATTAAGACTCTCATAGTTTATACATTTATTAGCAGGTCAACGTCTCGCTAATTTAGCATTTATCTTTTCAAGAACAATACCGAGCAATACAGATAATAAGGTTGACAATAGCATAAGCAATACAGTTTAACATGATAAAAACAAAACAATACAAAAATATTAAAATCACTACACACAATTTGGTGCTTACATCAGAGTGTATAATATTACATGATGAAAAGTCATTTAATACTTTGAAGATGGCGTCCAACGTGGTGGTTAAAACAACTCATGCGCCAGCTGCGGTATGCAGTACAAGACTAGATAGTTAAGGAATGTATGTGCAAAGATTGTAAATTCAGGGCATTATGGGGTTGGCAAATGTAATTAAAGATGCTGGTTCATTAGTAACGTCTTATAAATTTGATTAAGTTTTTGTATGTCACTTTTGGTGCTCATAGCATCATTTAACATATATGCACCACTTCCCCAATTCAGCACGAATTTCTGAAGTTTGAAGTTTGTTTTTTGTGGAGTAAAATTTTGACATTATCAAATCCAATGGGGTGGTTAAGCTCTGTTCTGTGTTTGGTTAAGGAGGTGTATAATCAAGCATCTTTGTTAATGTATTTATACTGGTAAACCCGTTTGCTGAGATATTGTTTGGTTTCCCTAATGTGTATTTGCTGACAGTCATTACATGGAATAGAGTAGACCACATTAGACGTATCCCCTATTTTTGTTTTATCTTTCTGATTGTCGTATAACTGGCTGGTCTTATTTGATTTGTAAAAGACAATATCCAAATTGTATTTTTTGAAGTCGGCTTTAATTATATTGTTAATAGGTTCGAAAAATGATAATGGAATTCGTAAATTGTGTGCTGCTGGTAATTGCTTTGTAATTAACTGTCAGTCTTTTAAATGCATTTATTTATAACGTATGATGAATAAAGATTGTTATTTTCACAATCACTATATTTTTGTCATTAAATTCATGATCAGCCAAATTGAATGCGGAAGCCACACGATATTTGGAATTCCTGTACAGATAATATGGAACCTGATACCACTCAGTTATAATTTTATTTTGTTTATCTATTAGTATAAGATTTAAAAATCTGATTTCCCTTTTGTTGTTTTTTAACTCTGTGGTAAAAATTAATTTGGGGCGAAGTTTACTGTGTATAATGACCAAAGGGTCAACATTAGATTAATGCAAACATGTAATCAGGTCATCCACGTACCAGCAATAAAATAAGGCATGGAAGTGAATTTGGGAGAAGCATAAGATTTCTATTTCTTCCATAATTAGGTTGGCAAGTACAGTGGAGACAGGGGATCGCCTTGCTAATCCAAAGGTTTGTAGGTAAAATTTATTATTGTAAGAAAAGGAGTTATTATTTAAAATAGCTGTTAAATCTATTAAAAATTGACCTAAGGAGATAGAGGTGTATTTATTGATGTAAGTTAAACGCCCATTAATAATATTATCTAATAATTCAATCGGGTTGTCACAATTGTCATTCCAAAATTAAATACATTACCTACATGTTATATACATTGCATTAAATATATACATTACCTACAAGATATACAAACAACCCCTGTCTATTGGACTCATAGAAGCAGGCATCAATAGCCCTAATTACAAATTAGACAGATTCTATCATCAAATTTTAAGCCAGATTACAGGGAAAATGTCAAGTCATGTCAATAATGTTTACAGAACTGTGAACCTTTAAGCAATGCATCGATTCTATATCCATACCACCTGGATACATCCTCCGTTCTTTAGATATTAAATCTTTATATACCAACATCCCAATTAAATTATGTACAATTATGAATTACAACAGTAACGTTATTTGAGATAATGACCGGAGTGTATGTGATAAGAGGCAGATATAATGTAATTAATATCTCTCCACCCTCCTTTGATACCACGACGCCTCACGTCGCGGCGCCAATGTACAATATACTACTTCTAATCAAACACGATGGCCCACGTTAGTGCCCACTGTAATATTCTCTTACAAAATCTCACGACGATTGTAATCTTTTCCTCGTCACGCGCACTATCTTGCCCTGCCCTAGCCCTAAATTATAATTGGGTGCCACATTAGCGATTGCCCGTACCTCTGCTAGCTCGTACTATTGTTTATTTCTTACCGTGTCGTAGTCCGCGCGCCCACTCCATACGGAGTTGAAGTAAGGGTCCGTTTCGTTCGTGCCTGGGTCAACATTCATACCACTACAGAATAAAAAGACATGGAATCACGGCAATTGGGATGCCATTGGGATGCTCATGCATTTAATTTTGTATTTTTTTTTCGCTGATATCCCTTTCATCAACACAATCTGCCCCTCCGACTTCCGAAACTTGGCAATACAAATATATAAACACACAGGAAGAAAAAAAATAAACATACACACTGAAATTACAATACAAAGAAAAATCTCATCCATCCATCAGAATGCGCATTCTGTCGTGACCTTCCTTATTATCCTTAGCCTAATAGCATAACTTGGTCTTCGACAGAACTTCTTTTCTTTCTTTTGAATGGAGCGTAAACAAACCAAAAAAAACAATACAGTTATTGCAAAATTCGTGCCACTTCCCTTTTTTTTAGTGATGTCACCTTCCGTCAGCGCCCGTCGCTGGTAGTTGTCACGTGCATTATTCACGCACGCAGTTCCCCGTTCAACTGCCACCAGATCCTCGATGCACTCCTCCGTTTAAAGTTTGCCAATGCATCCACAATTATTGTTTTTTGTCTTAATCGCGTCTTCCCTGAATAATATTTCTATATCTTCGGTCGCTCATTTAATTCTTTCTTAGTTCGCTATGCTATGGAACTGGATGCTGGTTTATTAAAGCCTTACATAAATTCCCCCCGCGCCGTAACTAATCCAGCCCGCATTGCCGGCCTTGCGGGCCCGCACGTTACGCCACTGAAACATACTTTTAACTCGAAAGAAATCAACGGTTAGATTTTCGCCCTTTCACTTGAACGAAAGAGCTACGAAATACATCGATTGATAGACATCTCGTGACGTACTAGTGTTGCCGATGCAATGGTACGCCTTTGGAAGGTGCGGTCACGTAGGGTCCGGAAGAAAACGTCTCTAAAATTCTATTTGTAATATTGCATAACACTTCAATATTTGGAAAAATTGGTTTTGCATGGTATTGTATGTGCTTGTGAAATTTCATGTGAATTCGAGTTTTTAGCACAGTGAGCGTGGGTTTTGGGTGTCAGAGTCATTTTTCATTTCTACTATTAGAGGACCGGGAAAAAATTGAGAAAAATGGAAAATGTGATTTTAAGCGCTGATATGGAGCAGCTGGTGGCAATGGTGAGGCAATACTGAAAAGCTATTCCAGGATAACTAGTTCAAGAAAGTCTGTCATTCTGTATTCACTTTTTCTTTTACTTCCTCGCCTAACTACGAACAAGCAATTTTCTCCAGGGGGGTGCATTATGAAACTAGGGCGGAGGATAACAATCGACCGTCTTCGTTTCGCTGCACATGTCTGAATAAATCCTACGATTGCTTTAAAAAAAATTCTAATTTATTTGATTTGATCAGTCCACAAGTCATAGATGTGACACCTGGATATGAACTGTTTGTGACACGGATAATAGAGAATTAACTATTTTCCAACAAGTGACATTAAACTCTAGGTAGGGGGCGAATCCTGAGACATGCCCCCATACACTCGCACCTTGGTTGGAAGAAAGGACAGGATACGCAAGAAACTACGTCATTAGGAATAACGTGAGGAGACTTAGAAAAAGGAGGTTTAACATTTTTTAAATTTTGCTACCCATAATTTGAGATGTTTGAAGCAAACTAGATCCTATGCGTTTTTAGAGAACTGCGCTTTATTTGAGCCAAATATATAAGTATAACATGTAAGTTGGCTCAGTGCAGTATCTCAGACCAGGAGGTCCCAGGACCGTGTCCTGTGGATTTTCGACGCAAGCTAGCTAGGTCTCATTCAACTGCCACCCGGAGGAAAATTTTTGCGACTAGCTGCTCTGATCTGCAGTTTTAAGTTTTTCTTTCAATCAGTGTTGATGTCATGTCAATCATGTCTCATGTCAATCGTATGCCGAAGAAGAACCTTAACAAATAGATTGCGCGCAATCTTCCCTTCCTCCTCCTCTTCTTCTTTCACACACAGAGACGACTCCGGTTGTAGTGAACTCGGATATAGTGAACCCTCGGTTTTAGTGAACTTAAATGACTGGTCCAGTTTCACGTACATAACAAACAAGAATAAGAAGATTCGATTATTGTGAACCTGTACCTCGACTATAGTGAACATAGGAAATATGTACAATGTCTTGTAAATTAATTCTCTTCGGGAAAAGAAACATCGCCTCAGTGCCACAAATTCCTACACCAGGTTGCTGGGAAAAAATATCGTCCGCCAAAGGCCATAATTGAAGAAGTGCCCATTGAGGTCAAGGTAGCGAACCTTAATCGTGACCTTATGCCACTCAGTTTTATTGCGGAAACAAAGGCAGTGTCCTGCGTGGGTACAGCTGGTGGCGGTGACGCGCGATTGCTTGCTTCAGTTTCAAGCTTGGTGTTGTTCATATCAAATACACATATTCAAAGGGAACTTCAAATACAACCCCTAATTGAACATATAAGAGAAAACTGTAACAATTTTTACTCTTCTTTTCATCCTCTCCTCAGAAATAAAATTACAATGGGAAATAACTTTAAATAATCCCAAAAGAATTGCCTGATATATCCCTAAGACATGTTTAAATCCCCCATACAAAAATCAAAAAATCAGTATATTAATATGTATTAAATATGTAAATCTTCATCCCAATGTATGTATAGAGTGTATCTAGATTTAAGAATGTATAATGTATGTAAAATTTGTGTATTGTATGTCAAATTGTTTAGTTGTATTAGAAATATAAGTATTAAATCCTGTAAATTAGCTAGTAGTAAGGTACAAGAGTGAGAGGTTGTATGCTCAAACGTGAATGCCCAAACGTTATGTATTACAAATAAAAATGTACAAACACCTGAAAGGCAAAACTGCCGAACAGGAAGAAAATAAATTAAAAAAAAAAAAGCTTGGTGTTACTTGATACTCCACGGGAAAAAGCGTACGTTCGGCGCGTAGGCGACAAGAAGCAGGCGACTGCCACAACCCTACAGCCTGGTGACATCCCCCCGCACAGCGCGGAAAAGCGAGCAGTTTCCTTAGCCGCTTGCGCCACCCCGCTATCGAAAGGATCTCGATGTTACTAAGCGAGTAAAAGGACCTTCGGAGACTCGATAATGTCTTACACTGCATTACGATACTCACAAACAGTGGACAATATATAATCAAGAAAGGAGAGAGCACGAACTTTTCAGAAGAATCTAAAGAAATTGCTGATGAAAAATGTACGAAGGAAACAATTGAAAATAATTGATTTTTAAGGACAAATAAAGATATTAAAATGTCCAGTTCATTCTGTTAATGTATTTTACTGTTTCTCACTTATATAAAATCAAACTGTTGAGAAACTCTATTTAATTTAGACATCCTGCGATATAGTGAACCAAAAATGTTTGTCTCCAGAAGTTCACTATACACAAAGTCGACTGTACTTTACATGCCGCGAGGCTAAACGGAAGCTTAGAGATTATCGCGCCTGTGACGGTGCCTCGCTGGCGCTGATAACACACGTCTACAAAATGCAACTTGTTGTAATCATCAGAAATATAATCTTCTTTTTCTAAAGTATTTTTAACACAGATGTCGGGTGTTCATACAGATATGCGCCATCACTCACTATTCTTCTACAATAATGAACCCATAGTAATACTAAAAATAAGTCGTATTCCATTTCCTTATAAACTATACTAGTAAAGGGAGTGTAGAAAGTTTAAGTTAAGTGATATTTACATTCCAGTTGTTCTTCTGAAGCCATTTACATGATCGCATCATCTTTTAAAATCTCTCGGATTGGGGGTCCTGCGAAAATTCCTTCCTTTATTTTTGCTCTGGGTTTGGAAATTTTCCACAGGTACTGGAATGTTCCAAACTTTGCCTTATCCATCGTCTTCACCAAACAATTAATTCACGAGACCACATCGCCACTGAGGATGTCTGCCGTAGTTGCGGACGAAACGTCTGGAAATATGTTTTCCAATGGACCACGGCCCTTCAGCCCGGAAGAAATCTTTGACTAATTAATTCATGATTTATATGATGAGGGACAAATATGTTGGGATTCATGCCTCTGCCTTCTTGTTGTGAAAGAAGTTTTACATGATCGAAGCATTTCGATGTTAATAACACACGGATATAGAAACCCACTCTGCTGCACCCAAGAAGAATAATGGTCTGTATTAATATTGTGTATCCAGACGAGATTCGAGAAAGCTCCATTGACAAACCGTGCCTCTCCAACAAATTGAGTCACATATATCTGTATCTTACGTGTTTTGAGATACGCTAGTCAAAACAAAAGTTATCGTGTAGGTTGGCATTGGATAACACGTTCCGGAGAAAGAGGAACACTGCCACTTCAGGAGATATAATATACACTATATTTTCGGGACTAATGACCGGTAACGTTCCCGGAAATATAAAATAATCAATCAACGAACGCACGATAGTGTTCACCGAATGAGGTGACTCAGAGCATCAACTGATGTCACTGCAGTGCCTCTGACCGGGATGTCCTAGGTTCGATCTCGACAGTGGCAGGATCTTCGACACTAGCTTTCACTAATTCCTTTATTTAACATAATTTATCTGCAAGGAAATACCACGTGGGATATGGAAAAAGTGTTAGAGTTTTTTATGACTTAAAGAGTTTGTAAACTTCGATATTCTTCCGACTGAACCGAGCACTTGCTATAGAAAGCGTAAATTGCTTCATATCAATGATTCACCCTTCAAGCCTTCTGTGGCATATGACTTCGAGATCTTAACCTTAACATAAACCAAAGTTATGGTGGTTATTAAGCTGACCGTGTTAGTCCCTGAAAAATAATTTGCCTGATAGACAAATCTTCCAACATAATTTATCATTCGAGAGATTGATAGCTCATTGATTCTCCAGGACGTCAAGGGACAATTACGAATAGAAACGATGGATCTGTCTTCTGACCACATTCAAAATTGAGATATTTGTGTCATTATTACCATAAGTGCAAGTTGTGATCACTGGACGTAGAAAATTCTGCAAGCATGCATGAAATGACAAGACAGACAAAGACTTCAGTTAGTCTGTAAGAATGTGTAAGGAAAGTTGTGACACTAAATAATCGAAGGTGCGGTTTTAATTTTTGCTGATATTTTTGCAAAAATTAACAAAAACTTACGAATGAAATATAGCTGTGTTGGGGGACATGTCTCCATCCCCCCTCCATGGCCTTGGATCTGCCTATGCAGTAGTACGTTGTGATATGTTACTGCACCTTAGTATTTTGAATATAATTGTCATATTTTATTACTTTTTTATATATTGTGAATTTTCAATTATTCAACCGATTATATCTTGTAGAACTAAAGGTTTTAACTGAGGAACAAGGGGACTGATTTGTGTGGATGTCTACCCGTTTGAATCTCTCACAATTACGCCATAGGACCAACCTTTCGCTCTATCGCCGGACCTTCCTTCATTTTTGGTTTGGTTTTTTCGTGTTTCCGGGCGCATCAACTGCTTTGGTCATTAGTCCCGTTAGTGTTCATATGTTCATAAATACGTGTTTCAGACATTATTTGAGCTGTTCATAAATACTTTTTTAGTACAGTCTTTGAGATTTTAAGAAATACATGTTTCGTGCATTCTTTGAGATATTCGTAAAAACGTGTTTCGGACATTCGTTGAGATGTTCATAAATAAGCGTTTCTGACATTCTTGAAATGTTCATAAAATGTTCCTTGAGATGTTAATAAATACGTGTTTCGGACGTTCTTTTAGATGTTCAGACATGCGTGTTTCGGACGTTTCTAGAGACGGCGAGCCCCGTCTCAGGGGTGGCGGGGTGCCGTGTGCATTCCGCTGCTGCACACGGCGCGAGAAGGGCGGTCGCAAGAGCGCGGGCGTGGCGCAGCGCGCGGGCGCGGGGTGGGGGAAGCTTTGCGCACGCGCCACGCCGCGCCGCGCCGCGCCGCGCCGCTCCACACAACCGAGAGAGGGAGGGGCGGTCGCGATGGAGCGAGCGAGAGAGAGGGGCGACAACAACACATGACGCAATGCTTTCAAACATGAACAGCACGTTGCGTGGGCCCCGCAGCATTGGAGGATGAGTCAGACAATAAGGGCTTCTGGAATATTCTACAAATAACGTGAAGGTCTTCAGGAGTCACCTCTGCTCTGCAGACACTGCCGCGAAATCAACCTCCATTAAAATGTCAAGTTCGGTCGTTAATATGAAATCCTTGTATCCAATCTTAATGTGCAATAAATGAGTTCGCTCTGAAGAGAGAAGTATTTTTTCCAGTAACGACTAATATGAGCAAGCCGAAATGTAGCTACTAAGTCAGGAAAAATGCGTGTCTATGACATTTATGGGATTTCATATGTGTAACTACTCGTATTTATAGTTTAAAATATTATCGTATTTTTTGCATGATTAAGCACGTATTGTGTAATATACATGTTGATAAATCAAGCAAAGTTTTATTGCGATTAAAGGTAATATAATTCTTATTTAGAAAACTGGTACATACGATACGTAGATTACGCAAATGATTTACGTGGAATTTGTTTTTGTTAAATAGTCATCACCTAATAGAAAGACTAAATACGTTCAAAATATTTTTTACCTTTTTAATTTTTTTAAAAGTCAATTTTACATGTTTTATATCGAATTTTTAACTTTACAGCGACTTTGATGAAACATTAATTCATTGTTCACTTGCTATGTCTTACTTTAACTTCGAAGAGAAAAGTCTTTTAAAGTTTTATACATTTTTTGAAAATTATATGTTTAAAAGGCATTAATACTGGGACCATGTGATTTAAGTATGTACAAAAGGGTTTTAAAGAAGAAATATAGAGCCGTTTTGAGATGATGTTTCTGTAATTTTGGAAAATTTACACAATTCAATTCAAATTTGAGCGAAAACTTATAGTATTTAGAAAACACTGTGCGTGAAAGCTTATTATACCATTAAACCATGGATCACCAGAGGGTGTGCATTCATCTCTGGCTTAATTAATAAAGGGGTAAAAGGAACTGGGAAAAAAATTTTGAAATTTTCGAAAATGCAAAGATTTTATGAAAATCGGATTTTTACCATAGTTGGAACGCTTACGAATGTTACGAACTTTGATCTATTTTTGCGAGAAGTTTGAAGCAAAAAGTATGACGTCGTGATTGAGAAAATTCTGCAAATATGAGATGAGCCATGGCCACACCACTTACGGTATATACGGCTTACGGGTTGCCGTGTTGCACCATTTCATTATTATGGATCCTTTAGAGCCTGTAATCAGAATATTGTTAAATCAACTTGATACCAACGGCAGATTATACACTTAAATAAAAACAAAAAATATTTTAAATGGTGGTATATTTGAGTTAAGTCCAAACGAATATACAAAAAATAAAAAAAAAATACATGCGACATTACTCATTACTAAATGATGTAATTCGATAATTTGTAAACAGAATTTTTCGATTAGTGTGTGTACTAGGCCGTCATCAGTGAAATTATGTTCATATTCCTCAGGGCAGTGTCAAAGCCACTCTGTTGTTTATCTTCGTAAATGGTTAGGAACGAAATTTAGTAAAATATTCGACTCTTCGCCGAGGACTGTATATTATTTCAGGAAACATTACGATAAATTTCATCTACAGTACGACTTAAGATTTATAATTGGGCAAATGCTAACAAAATGCATAAATGAAAGGAAAGTAAGGCAATTATATTTAGTAGGACCATATCATTTCATACAATTCCATATCAGCCAGTTAATGAGGTGATTTCCTCGCGCTTCTCATTGTAAATACTTTGGTTTCCTACTATTATAGATAGCGAGGCGTTCTTTCTCCTGGACTAAAAGTGAAAAGTCGTCAATATTTTCCCACGCTGCAAACTGGGCGGCGCGTCGGTTTTATTCTCAAACACTCTTAAAAAATAAAGGCCGTAAAAGAAGGAATTTCCCACCGGCAAAGGTGGCTCAGGGCATCAACAGATTTCACTACAGTGCCTCTGACAGGGAGGTCTTAGAGTCCCAACAGTGGTGGAATTTCGTCGTAGTTAGGTTGAGGTCGCTGTCTGGAAAAGAATTCTAGCGGCCGGCTGCTCTGATCGGTAGTTTTCCGTGGTTTCTCCGATAAACACCAGGCGAATGCCGGAGCAGAACCCCGAACAAACGGGCCAAGAACCGCGCGCGATCTTTCCTTCTTCTTCCTGTTTGTATATTACACAAACACTTACACTTACATGCACAACACTACCAAACTTCTCGGGAGACCAATCACGATCTTAGATCGTGTCTCGACTGGGACCACGCCGGTGGGAGATACCTGGCTAGAGAAAATATCCAGAAATATACAAGGTCGGCGCCGGATCTCGTCATCCAACGGGGCAAATCATCACCAGCGCCCTAGATAAAACATGCACTACACTTACGGGACTAATTACCTAAGCCATTGACGCGCCCCGAATCACAAATCAATAAGTTTCCGGCCATAGAAACGCCCTGTCGGAAAAAACGTAGCTGATTTGTGAAAGGTGCACATTTGCTGCCACCACCCTTGTGTATTTTTCAAATGTATTATTGTCGCTCTGGTCATGAGCGACCACTGTAATTTACATTGGCTTACATTAATTTACAGATATTAATTATTCTACAGATGTGTTATGTAATGATTCTTGAATACAGAAATATGATATCCTCTTTTTCTCAACAAATAAAAAAATAAAATAAATAAAGAACTACAAAAAATTTTGTGGGCTCAGAAATTTCAATACTTAAAATTTGATACTGTATATTAGATAGTGAAAAAACTAATACCTACGGGTTTTTTTTTTGTAATAATTAGGGAGCGAATTTTTAATCCCCTAAAGCATCTTGAAATATGCATTATGACCTAAAAATCCTGAATTATGTATTTTAATATGCTATTAAAATTAACAATATTTCATTTTGGGATAAACCTTTCCTGATAAAATTTAGGAGACACATGCTTGGAATTGAAAGATATCTTTTTGTGGAAACGTAATAGCTTACTTCGCGGGAGATATAATTGAAGGAAATATGCACCTTACTAAAGTACATAGTAAGTCTTGTTTCGTTTTTTCTGACTGGTTTAAAGATTACGATATCAAGAAATATCCTACATTTGCACAAGTTAATCATCTCTAGAAAAGAAAAAAACTGAAACTGATACGCTCAGTACCAGATTACTGATCAGTCTAAGTAGGCTGCAGCCTGGGGTCACCATTTTAGGGGGCGGACGAAATTTAGGGAATGAAAAATTTCATAAGGAGAACCTTTGAATGTTTTTGTAGAAAATGTTTCTTTCCATATTTGTGTAAAAAATGTTAATTAATCAAATATATCCATTAATATAATTAAATTGAATGCATACAAATATATTTATCTATTAATACATACACATAAAGTGGATATAAAAATATCGCATATTTATTAAATAAGTATCTCGATGAGAAATTATCTCAAATATTTATTCGAAATTTTATTTTCAACGCAAAGTAAAAGCAATTTCTCATCTCATACATGTATACATGTAAACAAAAAGTGTTTTTGAACAGTTTTGTTCAGAAATAAATAATGACTCATGACTGACTAATTTTGTGGTAATTAATTGTCTGAATTTAAAATTTTTACCTTACTGTGATACCTTACTGATTACCTTACTGTATGATCGTTAATATCAGTTTAATAGTTGATTAAGATATAGGAGTATGCATTTGAAATTCTCTAAGTGTAGAAATTACTTATGATCATTTTTATATACAAAGTATTTAATATTTATACTGAGCCATCAAATTAGCTACATCTTTAGATTTATTTATTTTACGTCAAAAAAAACAGTTAAAAACTGCGTATGACGTGCTATGGGGAAAAGTAAATTGTGTGCACATTTTCAAAATTCTGTGATCCCTACACTAAGTCATATACTACTAAAATTTTGAATTTTGAAAGGGAGAAAAAAACTCCCATGTAATAAAATCTATTTTCAAGGATAAATAAGCAATAAATTTTGCCCTTGTTACTCTGTCATGAGACAACATGGAAAACAATAATTTGAATAACCCTATCCGTCCACTGCATTGTAGAAAACGTGCACAGAGAATGTTGGTACACTTATGTCCAGAAGAAAAACAAGGGACTATCTCAGGAGTCCCTCAAAGGATCAGGGATACTGGACAAAATACCTGATCGAGATGGGGGTCATTGACCCGGAAGCTGTAGTACAATAGTTGTTACAGGTTGTTTATACTCATTTATACAGTTCAAACGGTAAATAATGCATTATGTATCATTGTTAAAATTAATGTTACTTTTCTTGTGATGCTCAGTATAGTCTCTAATTGTATAGAAACAGTTAAGCAGCAGAAACGATTTCACTTGGGATTTAAACTTTTCTATTGAAGTTAATAGTTTAATGTCATCTGGCAAAGTGTTGTAAAATAATGTACATGTATTGTATGTGAATTTTTTGTAATGAGCTGTTGATACTGTCACTTGATGAATATGATTTCTACGTCGAGTGTTATAGTAATAGACTTCGGCATTTTCTGAAAATATATTCCCGCCCTTTGAGCAAGTCATTTTTTACAAAAACCACTGATTCGTAAATAAAAAGACACGGTAATGGTAGAATTCCTATATTAATTAAGAGAGGCTTACATGAATCACGTGGGTGGGATTTGGTTATTATTCGTACAATTCATTTTTGTATTCTAAAAGTCTGGGAGCTACAAGATGTATTTCCCCAGATTATTATGCCATATCTCAGGCGGGAATGAACATTCGCGAAGTATACACAACGAGCAGTATGAAGGCTGACTGAATTTGCAAGAATTCTGAACGCGTAGCATAATGAACTTAATTTTGTGTTCAATTCATTTAAATGGACGTTCCATTTAAGGTTTGACTGAATTGAGAGACCTAAAAATTTGGTTGCCTTAACATCAATCAATGGTACACTGTTCATTTTCAATGGAGCACAGAATTGTTTATTTGAAATGGAAAACTGCATTAAAACCGTTTTCTTTTCGTTTACTGTTAATTTGTTATTTGGGAACCAATTTGAAACATCTAATATTGTACTATTTACTGTTTCTTTATTGCAAAGGATGTTCGTATCATCCGCAAAGAGAACCGTTCTTCCGTTTCGAATCGTCGAGGGCATATCGTTTACGTAAAGTAGGAACAGAATAGGGCCTAAAATCGATCCTTAAGGAACTCCACATGCAGCGGGCAAAGAGTCGGAAAGGTGCGTACGTAATGTTCCATCATTCCAGTAAGGTATTTCAACTCTCTGAGATCGTTGTTTAAGGTACGAACATAACCAATCTAGAGCAATACCACGAATTCCATATGAAGGTAATTTGGAAAGTAAAATGTCATGATCAATGACGTCAAAAGCTTTTCTAAAAATAATCCAATAGGTGCCTCGTTTTGATCCAATGATGAGGCGACATCTTTAAGAAAAGAAAATATAGCTGTTTCCGTTGATTTTGATTTTCTAAATCCATGTTGGCAATCTGAAAGGGCGTCGTGTTAAGTGAGAAAGGTTTCCATTCGTACGTAAAAAAAGTCTCTCTAATATTTTTGAAAAAACTGATAGAAGAGAAATGGGCCGATAATTTTGAATTTAGTTTTTGTTGCCTTTTTTGAAAAGCGGCTTAATTTTAGCTGTTTTGAAAATATCTGGAAACGTTCCAGTGCATAAAGATGCATTAAATATGTGAGTTAACGGGTGTATAATGGCATACGCACAAGTCTTTAACAAAGAATCCGGGAATTCATCTAAACCGGAAGAATATTTATTCTTTAGTTTACCGATTATTTTGAGAATTTCATAGGAAGAAGTTTCGGAAACGAACATTGTGTCTAAAATTTTGGGTGAACTGTTTGTTTTTGAATTTTGTACCTGAAGACCCTTAGTGAAATCGGCAGCAATTCTCGAAAAAGTATTGGTTAAAGAGACTAGCCACTGTTGCAGGATCGTTCACATTTATATCGTTATATTTTAAAACAACATTCTCTATGGGTTTTCTAGTTGATTAGGTAGTTGTTATTATATTCCACATTGCTTTTGTTTTATTATTTGAGTTCAAAATATCCTGATCGTTTTTCATGATTTTAGCTTGCCTTATGACTTTTCGTAACAATGTTTTGTATTTTTTAAAGTAGATTAGGAAATCTTGAGATACGTCATGACGTTTAAAAACGAAAGAAAGAATTTGCTTGTTTTTACAAGATGTCCTAATCCCTTGTGTTATCCAAGATTTGCTTTTCCGTGAAATATTTAATTTTCGTTTTTGAAGAGGAAAGCAAGGGTTAAAATGAAATGAAAGAGTTGAAAAAAAAAGAATTATATTTGTCGTTTGTATCAGCAGTATTATAAACCGTTTCCCATGACTCCTGCATCAAGTAATCAATGAATAATTTAATTTTACTTTTAGTAAACAATCTAGTCATACGTGTATTATTTATTGTGTCAGTGATCGCATTTCTTATAATGATAAGAATTTGTGCATCGTGGTTACTGTATCCTAAATCTTTTGTTTCAACTTCATATCGAGTAGTAGTTTTGTTAATTATAATTTGATCAATTGCCTTCATCGAATGTTGTGTGATCCGTGTAGGTACTTTAATTGTAATGTCTAAATTAAAGGAATTAATTAAATTGAGAAACTTTTCTTTCTCGCAAGATTCGACCAGAAAATCAATGTTAAAATCTCCGCATACAACAATGGATTCAAAAGAGCGATTTCTGACTTTGTTAAGTGTTATCTCCAGGTTTTCTAAGAACAAAATATAATCTGCAGTTCTCTTTGTTGGAGGTCTGTAAATGCAAAGTATTACTACTTTTAGTGAAGTAAGATGTACAACAGAAATTTCGAAAATATTTTCAATGGAGTACACATTTAATTCCGCCAAGGGGATAGAATAGATCTTGGTATTTCAACTAGTTAACTTTGTTGTAATTCAATTTATGGGGATTCATAGTTATAATTGGTATGCGAATAGGGCTACTGATGTCAATAAAGATGGAAAAATGATCACTGTCGTGCGGATCATCTATCGCGTACCAGTTGCATTTTGGTGCAATTGTAGTAGAGCATAAGGTGAGATCAATGGCACTGAGGCTACCATTGCTCACATTAAAGTGAGTTGGTTGCCCATTATTTAATAGTGTTCAATCAAGCTCTTCAATGAGTGCTTCAATGGAATTGCCCCTGGAATCATTTGTTTTTGAACCCCATAAGGTGTTATGGCAATTAAAATCTCCGAGTAGGACAAAAGGTTTGGCGAGTTGTTTGATTATATCTTTGATCTCATTAAGGTGGCGGCGCTGGCCGAATTCGTTTACCACGCTCCGTGAAGTCACGAAGGTTAAGCGAATTCGAGACTCGCGGGTTCGTGGTTGGGTGACCGGTCAGGAACCCCGGGATCTAACGGCGTCGAGCCCCTGGCCGAAGGGATAAAACGCACTCACTGACTGCGACGTGACGAGGCTTGACAAATATAGTAATTAACGGAGGATTACTCCAAAAATAAAATGCACATTAATGGTGCTTTATGAGGATTACTCCCCAGTGCAAAGCGCTCAACGCCCCTTAAGTGGCTTGGAGACGCGTTGCGTCGAGGTGTAGACGCAACAAATAATTTCAAGGTTGTGGCTGTTAGGTAGGTAAATGTTACAGAAACACACTGGGTTATGATCTTGTATGATTACAGCTACAACCTCGATGTTAGATTGAATATCAAGTTGTTTAACTGTTGAGAACTCAGACATAAGTTGCGACAACTCCACTTGCTATGCTCGATGTGGATCGATTGTTATAAAAAGGTTTATATCCTTTTATAATACCTATATGGTTGGCTTTAAAGTTGGTTTCTTGAATGCAAATGATTTCAGGTTTATGGTATGCATCCGTTGACATTCCATTGTAGAATATTCATAAAATTTATGGAAATTTATCATTTTATTCAGACATACCAGATCCTGACTCTTCTGGTAATTGGTTATGTTTCTTTAATTTATTAATTATTCTTGTGATTCTGTTTTTGATCGATCTTTCATTTAGTAGGGGGTAAATTTCATTTAGCATTTCAATGATGGATTGAATATCATCAGTATAATCTTTAGATATAACGATAGGGTTGCTAGAACCAAAAGAATTTTCAAGAAAGTTTTTCAGCTGTTCATAGGTAAGTGGGAACTTTTCAGGATTATTAGAGATAGTATTTTTAATCGGTGCAATAAGCTCTTCTACTTTCTTGATATGAGCATTTTCATGCATGGAGTTGTCATCACTTGTCTTGTTTCTTTTTCTTCTTTAATTTAGATTTTGTGGATTCAGTTTTACAAGTTTGATTTTTGTCATTTTCTGTTTTTAATTGTGATGAAGAATCTGAAGGTAATGGTCTTTTTTGTAAAATTTGAAAATTTTTCTGTCAATAATAGGTTCTTTGGATATGTTAGGCATATCGACAGATCCGGATGGGTGATGTGATGATTGGGTTATAGGACATTTGTTTACTTCATTAGGAGCATGTTCTTCAGTTAACTGGGGTGAAGTAGGGCACTGTCTGGCAAGATGCCCGGTTGATTTACATAGGAAGCAAGTCATATCATTAGTTCAGAGAAAGATTCTATAATTAGTTCCTTCATGAAATACTGTTGTTGTTTTAGGGAGTTTGTTTACATCTTCAGGGGCTATAAATACTTCTCTTCTAAAGCTCATGATATGGGAAAAGCCAGGGTCAGGTATTCCAGCTTTAATGGACGAAATTTTTGATTGAATTTCTATGTTTCTTTTGGAGAGTTCCTTTGCAATTACATCATGTGGTATTATGGGGCAGACATTTGAGATGATAACCCTTTTGAGTTTATTAATAAGGGGTCTTATGCTTATTACGCGATCTTTAATGTTTACCGTACTGTGATTTGCTGTTAGGTTTTGTGCCACTTGTGTACTACTTAAAAACACACATATTCTACTGTTCGATATTCGTGAAACAAACCTTATGTCACTGGCGTTTATAATGGTTGCAAGTTTAGTAATGTATTCTTTGAGAGGTAATCCACCTTGGGACTCGAACACAACAGCTTGTTCTTTGCCGGGGAAGACATCGGTGGATGTAACGTTGGCGTAAGACATCTTTTCATCAGTTTCAGATTGAACATTCGAAAGAACTGGGGTTATGTTTCCCCTGTACACAGAATAACTCATAACGCCAACTTAACAGCTGCGGCAGCAGCTGGGTTAACACACGGAATTGTCTTAAAATAGTTCTAATCACTGACAGATTTGAACTCGTGGCACAGGATAAATAAACTTTTCACAAACAGACAGCATAAGGACGGAGACCGAAAGACGACCGCCCGGTTGCCAACCTCGCATCAAACCGAGAATTGTTTCAATAGGTTCATTGCCACTAAACTCGGCCGCAACTACCGGGATTGAGATGTTTTTTTTTTTGTAGTCTCGTAATTTTAATAATTGATGGGTGACGTAGTTTGAGTTCTGTTAAGATGTCCGTTTCTGTTATGGATTGATGCAGATTTTTGAACATAACTGAAATTTTTTTATTTGAAGGGTCCTTGTAAGAATGGAAACTTCTGTTGTATGAGGTATTTAATAAGGTTACGGAAATCTGTTATGGAGTGTGATCTTCTGCCCTGTCCAACGTGGGCTGACTGCTTGCCCGGCTGCCAGTGGTAGTGAGAACTCACCTGCGTAGCCACTTATAGACGCTGGCAGAGGATTCGGGAGACATGCATGACTGGATTCTGGTTTTCAGTCATTAAACGAGCTGATTATATTATAAATATTACTTTAATTACTAATACCCACCCAAGATAAACAATTATGCCCCATACATCATATCAGTATTAAATTATAAGTTACGCCTACTGCGCTCTGACGATCTATTCCTCTCTCTCTCTCTCAACCGTCCTTCTCTCCACTTTTAAATGTTCGTGGGCGGTTGCCCTATTTGGCGATCTCACCCGAATGCTCCGTGATCGGCGCTGGTAGGTGGTGGTCTCCGGTGGCAGCGAGGCTCAGTCAGCTCCAGTCTCCCTCGCAACTCGCTGAAGTGGCGGCGTGGTGAGAGCGATGCCTCAGGGAAGGCGCCTTCCGTCTTCCGTTTCTTCGGGTGGTGCCCGCACATGTGGGGCGGACACGATTGGGTGCGTACACGCGGTAACGTCCACGCTTGCACCAGTTCACGTTCGGCGGCTAATGCCTCAGCGCGAGACACTGATAGCGGCACTCGGCAGCCATACGGCGACGCGATACCCAGAGGAGCCGAGCCAGTTCCGACTCAGAAATAGCAGAAGCTCGCTCACCGAAGATTTTCAAATAAGAAGAATGTGGAAGCTCTTCTCTCCCTATTTATTGTACGCGCCATTCCCTCTCCCGTCATGATGATGCGGTGGCTCTCCGCCAATCACGCATCGGGTCGTGCGTCACGTGACTTGTCTCATCTATTAACTGCCCTGTGACGTAGGCCTTCGCGCCCTTTCACCAGACGAGGCGCGCCCTTCCCATGACGTCAGGGGTTTTCCTTGGCGTGGGTTTGAGAAACCGTTGTGCATTTCCGTCCCTTTGTTTAATTTCCTGTGGCTGCAAGGGATTATGGCCGAAATACCTCGTGGTGGTCTGTGCCGCTACATTAGCCTCCCTCCCAGTTTGAGGAATGAAGTATGTGAATGCTTCACTTCCGATAAAACAACAAAAAGTAGCAGCACAGACACTGACTAACACCTAACCTATGTCTAAACAATGACCAACGCCCTAACATTTATTTAAACCGAGTGCTATAACTATGTCACTAAACTAATAGTAGAAAAAGATGATATCAAAACAACTCAATTACAATACCAGGAACTTATGAAACTATCAATATTTACCTAACTCGCGAGTGTTATTATAGTTGGTATAAACTACTGAGTTATATTGAGGAAAATCATTTTTTTTTTTAACTATCCATTTTGATATCGTCTCGATCATACGCAGTACCATTGATATCACACACTACTTATTCATAAGTATCAACATCTTCTATAATTAAATCAATAAACCATGAAAGTATAGAGCAACAATAACACAAGTTAAGCTATCACTGATACCTAACATCAACGTTGGATTTAACTACAATTAAAATTTATAACGCTCAATAAATTACTTTAATGCTCCTAACACAACACAGGCATCACAGTTCAATAGAACACACCTACGGGAGTATTAAATCATATGAGAATCCTATCCCAGGGGACGACATTCACTATCACCAATACCAACATTAACTAAGATTCACTTGACACATCCCAATATAAGTAGTTTCTGCTGGAGATATTACGACTTACCCTGATTTGAACAAATTATAACACAATAAAACATTACTTCTTTTTTTTTTTTTGACAGGCGACCATGCTTTACAGTGACATACAACTTCTCCATACCCACATTACTTTAAAGTGATCTACTCATACCGCTGACGTAATACGTATTGCAATAAAACATAGGGCAAATTACTGATGACCAACGACCACAGGAGACACACGACTAAACAACAGGTATAAAAGAAATTACGTAGACAAAATTATTAATTAATTACCTGAAACTTGAATCTTAAACTCACTTCGACATTAATCCGCTGCGAATAACCAGGGCAATGCACGTGATATACCTTTACATAGCACTTTCTTCTCGTTACTACTCCGGCAATAATTAATTGATGAATTGTGATCGATGATTTCCTATACAACATGCTCATATATCACAACTTGACAGTGATAACAATATCAATTACTTTAGGCGAATGGAACAAGGCAGTTCTGCAACATTTAATAGCATTTAGGTTGTAACTAGGCTTCGAAATCAAAATTTTAACTCGAGTCGGCGGATTATATAAAATAATAACTCTCTCGTTCACAATTATCATTACTAAATCTTCCTCCATTTATCATCAAGAACCAGCCTCTTGCGGCGGCAAAAATTATGACACCCTTTTTTCAGCTGTCACTATTACATCATCCTCCACTACTATTAAACATTTAGCTCCTAATTATTAAAACCTTCCTCGAAGTATTCTGACAAATTCATAGCCCACAGTGACAATACCCTATGCGAAGTCTCTTACGACATTGAATTCTAGCAGAAATCCACGCCCAAAACACATAATTAATTATCCACCCCTAAATCAAGGAGCATCAACCACTAGGACATCTCAATTCAATGAATCTAAAATCATTTCAAAGTTGTTGTTTTTTTTTCACTAACATCCATTACGCATATGTTCATAATTTTTTATTTTTTTTAATTTTAATTAAATATTATCATTCTTGAAAATTAAAATTTGAACTCTACACCTACGTTTTTTTTAAATTTCTCGCCGTGGTACGTCATCTTCATTTACCTTAAATCTATTTAATAAATTAAATAAAGTACGATTCTGAATAACTCTGTTAGGACTCCTCTGTCTAATATCTCTGACAAGTATCTTACGCTGTCTATTGGGTCAGAGTAGATCATTTGAACATCACTTTATTCCTTGAAGGGCACTAAGTTGAAGAAATTGTATTTACCCGCTGGAGATTGATTTTCATCTGTTAGTTTTGCCACATTAGGATGCGGGATTTCTGCCACCGTAAATGGTCCCGAAAAGAGATTTAAAAACTTACAAAATATTCCAGCACTCTGATCTGATACTTGTGGCGTACGATGTAATACTCGATCTCCAATATTAAAATGGTAAGGTTTCTTTACTTTTTTCTTTCGTCTTTTAGCCGCCTGGACCATGTTTTCATAGACTGTCGGATTTAGTTCGAAATAATCATTTAATCTTTGAATGAATTCAAACGGGTGATCTCTCCGATCTCCGGAAAATGACAGATTTTGAGGAATGGCCCACTGAATGTTTCCCGTGCCACCGTTCCCGTTACAATTACTCACTGGTTGCTCGCGAATTTCCGCACGCAACTCAGCTCTAAGTTGCTCTATAGACTGCTTAAAATTTTCGTCGACATGCATGGGGCTATTTTTAATTTCTAAAATTGAAGTCTGCAAATTAGTTGTGATGTTAGAAAATTTAGTATCTTGTGCCGCTATTTTGTCATCGATAGATTTGTTGATTTCACCGATGCTTTCGGCCTGCTCGACTAACTGATTTTCCAGCTCACCCTTCACGCCAGTAATACTATCAGACAGCATTCCCCCTTGCGTGGTAACGAATTCCTTCAGTTCGTCGAGGCGCTTATTTGTGCCTTTTGATAATTCCTCGCACTCTCTACCCTGTTCCTGTAATTTCGCCCCCATATCCTCTAATCTACCATCTAATCTAGTTTCAAGTTCTTTAAATGAAGCTACTATTTGGTTGTTACTTTCTTTTTGCTCTACTAGTTTATTATCTAACCAAACCTTGTGCTCTGTTAATTTGTTACTTAACTTTTCGTCAAGACTCACGAATTTTGCATTAATTTGCGCACTCAAATTTTGAAATTGGTGATTTAGATTCTGAATTGCACGTAACATCTCCTGAAGTAACGGATTCGACTCCTCTAGTACTTCGCTCGCAGGCGCCACACTCCTGTTACTGTTAGCCTCCATTTTCTTCTAGCAATGCTTCACGATCGCACACGAAATATTATCCCCACACGCAAACACTGGTACACTTATACATGCACAAACACTGGTACACTTATGCATGCACAAACATTGGTACAAATACATATATGAAATTTCCACACTTTACAAAACAAATTAAAATAGCATTAACATTTTCCGCACATGCATGACTCTCATCACCTTGCCAGACGTCTACAGCGCAGTTCCCGGTTCGTTTCTGAGAATTAAAAAAAAATTTGGTAGGTTATGGCTGCCCCCCATACTCAGTTTAAATAAGATTTATTTAAAATTGCCCCACGTTGGGAACGCCATTGTGAGCTTCTGCCCTGTCCAACGTGGGCTGACTGCTTGCCCGGCTGCCAGTGGTAGTGAGAACTCACCTGCGTAGCCACTTATAGACGCTGGCAGAGGATTCGGGAGACATGCATGACTGGATTCTGGTTTTCAGTCATTAAACGAGCTGATTATATTATAAATATTACTTTAATTACTAATACCCACCCAAGATAAACAATTATGCCCCATACATCATATCAGTATTAAATTATAAGTTACGCCTACTGCGCTCTGACGATCTATTCCTCTCTCTCTCTCTCTCTCTCTCTCAACCGTCCTTCTCTCCACTTTTATA
Source organism: Teleogryllus oceanicus (assembly GCA_964035755.1). Classification (NCBI taxonomy): domain Eukaryota; kingdom Metazoa; phylum Arthropoda; class Insecta; order Orthoptera; family Gryllidae; genus Teleogryllus; species Teleogryllus oceanicus. The sequence goes on from CAXIVR010000013.1 coordinate 61,194,083, forward strand.
TGTTCGTGGGCGGTTGCCCTATTTGGCGATCTCACCCGAATGCTCCGTGATCGGCGCTGGTAGGTGGTGGTCTCCGGTGGCAGCGAGGCTCAGTCAGCTCCAGTCTCCCTCGCAACTCGCTGAAGTGGCGGCGTGGTGAGAGCGATGCCTCAGGGAAGGCGCCTTCCGTCTTCCGTTTCTTCGGGTGGTGCCCGCACATGTGGGGCGGACACGATTGGGTGCGTACACGCGGTAACGTTCACGCTTGCACCAGTTCACGTTCGGCGGCTAATGCCTCAGCGCGAGACACTGATAGCGGCACTCGGCAGCCATACGGCGACGCGATACCCAGAGGAGCCGAGCCAGTTCCGACTCAGAAATAGCAGAAGCTCGCTCACCGAAGATTTTCAAATAAGAAGAATGTGGAAGCTCTTCTCTCCCTATTTATTGTACGCGCCATTCCCTCTCCCGTCATGATGATGCGGTGGCTCTCCGCCAATCACGCATCGGGTCGTGCGTCACGTGACTTGTCTCATCTATTAACTGCCCTGTGACGTAGGCCTTCGCGCCCTTTCACCAGACGAGGCGCGCCCTTCCCATGACGTCAGGGGTTTTCCTTGGCGTGGGTTTGAGAAACCGTTGTGCATTTCCGTCCCTTTGTTTAATTTCCTGTGGCTGCAAGGGATTATGGCCGAAATACCTCGTGGTGGTCTGTGCCGCTACAGGAGTTTGCACTGATTTTTGTTTAATTGTTTTTGAAATCTGCTACAAAGTCACTGGTCACTTTATTTTTAAGTTCCTTGATGAAACTGTAGGAGTTGGAGACATTTGATACAAAAATTGGGGGGAATTTAGCTGGTAAATCTGTTTGTTCGGAGGCATTTTCACGGAGGTATTGAAAACGGTTGGTTTCTGGAGAAGTTACACCATCGCGTAACACATCAAATCTGTTGCCAATTTTACAGTTATATTGACTGGGATCAACCGAGTCATTAGAATTGTTTTTTACGGGACTTTTTTATATTCATGCGGATCTACAAAATCACTGACCTTTTTCGTGTGGGGTTTCCTGATGATGATGGCGGCGACTGTACGCTGAGCAACGAACCTGGTGCGAAGCGCGCTTCCATGTTGCCTTCGACGGAGGTTGAGTTCTGTGCTTCCTGACCACTTGTTTCCATCGATTCACTGGTAGTTATATCTTGCGGAATCTGATGCACTGCACTGCTGGTAAAATAACTGTTGTTGTCTACATTGTGTAGGGTTAATAGGGCCTGCGAAAGTACAAACCCCATTGATGGATCAGCTTCATTTTGCATTAACTATGCAAATAATGAAGAAAACTACCGCTTTTTTGAGTGAAAAGCTGGCAGTTCTTAATAACGGCAAACCGAGTTGCGTATTTCACGCCACTTAGCCTTACTGCACGTTATCTCTAACTCGACACTTTCACTAGCTGCGACTGCTTATCGCGCGGAGCGCTCTGAGGTGTTGCCCCGGCGAGAGCTAAGCACGGAATGATGCAAGAAAGTACGTACGAGTGTGTAGTAGCCCCATTAATTTTTATATGATGAGAGTAGGATTTGTAGAAATTATTGAATAGATTGAATGAGAACAGATTTTTGATGAGGTTAATATTGAAGAAGAAATTATGAGATAGGAAGGTAAGTTAGTAAGTTATACTCATGTCCAAATATTTATGATGATATGATCCGTATGTCTGATATGATCGAGGATGGTGATTTGATATGAACCTAGGAGTATTAGTGATGGTAGGAGTAGGTTTTGGACTGTTTGAATTTTGCTGAGGTTTGGTTTTCAAGAGTAAATTCTTATTGAGCACGTATAAATAAGAATTTGCCTAATTATAACGCAAATGAAATTGCAACAGCACATGAACACCAAAATATACGAACACTAATTATTTAAACCAATAACACCCATATAACACTGCACTATTATTATAAAAACAAAAAGAAAAATGTTTTTTACGCATAAAAATAGATTTCTATTGCTTAACGGGTAAAAAATGTTAGTTCTAAGTGTAAAAACATCTGCACTAAAGAAATGTATTTAAAATAGTTGCAGGGTGGTCAAAAACCTCAAGAGTTTTAATCAAGACATAATTACGGGTTATAGTCGACAGCGAAAATATGAGAAAATTTTATAAAATAATATTTACTCCTTACTTACTAAAAAGCAGCTCATATGACTAAACAGAGGACGTTTATGGGGTTAAAAAATCTTTTTAAAATATTTCTTTGGAACAGATTTTTTTTAACATTGAAAACTAACATTTTTCCTCTATGTTATTGAAAGTTATTTTTTCGAATCAACCTAATATACACACGTATTTGACATAATTATATAAGTATGTGAAAAAATAGTTTGGAAAAATAATTAGATTTATGATTTGTAAAGACCGAAAAGACTACTTTGATTTGTGAGATTAATGTAAAATTCTGTAAGATGAGCAAATTATTAAATTTATTAATATTTTTGTAATTAACGGGACCCTCATGTATATATGTATACCTTCAATTATGAAATTTTGATATGTTTAAAATTTGCAAGTTTCAAAAGTAGTTCGCTAGAAATGAGAGTAGCACCGATTTTTTTCCATAATTGGATAGAAGACGAAGTTTTACAGACAAAAATCTGAAGCCGTTTTTTAATAAAAAAATGCTTAAAATTTTAAAAATTGCCTATATTTTATGCAAAATTACGCAAAAACTACTCAGTTTTTAGAAAAATTGTACTAGACTTATTTGAATATACCTTTAAAGAACATATTTTATTACGAGACAAAAAATATCTTCAATATTTTAGTTGTGAAAAGCCGCCGAACAAATTTTGAACTCTCTTGCAATTTTTGAAAAATTTCAGGGGATTTCAACAAAAATATGACCTGCGCCATTCTCTTAAGTGTTCTTTATGCGAAGAAACAAAGTTTAATCAAAACATTTGGAGACATTTTTGACAAAATAATTGTTGCTGGATGTAAAGTGCCACTAAAAATTAAAATATCCGTTTCAAATTTAGAAAACGTTGGCGTCATTTATATCGATCGGTGAATAATAATTCTGAAGAAAATCTGCCGACAGGTTTAAGCGTTGACCACAGACCGGCAAACGGACGGACGGTAGGGCGTTTTCCGACATTCGAAATTCTGGTATCAAGTAACCACTAAACACGGATTCTGACTACACAACTTGTCAGAGGAAGTGATTTACTACATATAGGAACAAAAGTTATCCCCTTTTTCGTTATCAGGACACAATAAGACTTTTTCTGTCGAAATCTCGCCGTTTTCTGGCGCACGATTACAATACTACTTACGAAGTAAGGGCGAGAATGTAAATATCATAAAAGTCTCTCCCATGAAATATCCCTCTGTAATGAGTGCGTTATGTTGTCAAATGATATTCACATATGCATTGTTTTCATTTCAGATTCAATGGAGGCAGAAGAAGTGCTTGGAAAAGAAATCAAGACCAATTTTTATCATGAATAATGTTCTTTTGAGATTGGGCCTAATACTTCTGTGCCTAACACAATGTACTACTGTACAAAGTACGTCATGTACTGTAATTAGTCCAACAGTAATGTGTGAAAATGCTGACAATTTCTTTCTTTCCAATATACCGAATGAGAACATTGTCGTGATTAAAATTGTGTTTATTTATTTATTTATTTATTTATTTATTTATTTATTTATTTATTTATTTATTTATTTATTTATTTATTTATTTATTTATTTATTTATTTATTTATTTATTTATTTATTTATTTATTTATTTATTTATTTATTTATTTATTTATTTATTTATTTATTTATTTATTTATTTATTTATTTATTTATTTATTTATTTATTTATTTATTTATTTATTTATTTATTTATTTATTTATTTATTTACGTCAAAAAAACAGTTGAAAACTGCGTATGACGTGCTATGGGGAAAAGTGAATTGTGTGCACATTTTCAAAATTCTGTGATCCCTACACTAAGTCATATACTACTTAAATTTTGAATTTTGAAAGGGAGAAAAAAAAGAGAAAAAACTCCCATGTAATAAAAACTATTTTCAAGGATAAAAAGGCAATAATTTTTGAATTTTGAAATTTTGAAAGGGAGAAAAAAAAACAAAAAACTCCCAGGTAATAAAATCTATTTTCAAGGATAAATAAGGCAATAATTTTTGAATTTTGAAATTTTGAAAGGGAGAAAAAAAAACAAAAAACTCCCATGTAATAAAATCTATTTTCAAGGATAAATAAGCAATAAATTTTGGCTCTTATTAATTCCTCACGTCACAGAAAATGAAGTTACATTTATGTCCAGAAGCAAAATAAGGGCCATCTCAGCATTTGCTCAATGGATCAGGGAAACTGGACGAAAAACCTGATCAAGATGGGGGTCATTGACCCGGAAGTTGTAGTACAATAGTTGTTACAGGTTGTTTATACTCATTTATACAGTCCAAATGGTAAATAATGCATTATGTATCATTGTTAAAATTAATGTTACTTTTCTTGTGATGCTCAGTATAGTCTCTAATTGTATAGAAACAGTTATGCAGCAGAAACGATTTCACTTGGGATTTAAACTTTTCTATTGAATATAATCGTTTAATGTCATCTGGCAAAGTGTTGTAAAATAATGTACATGTATTGTATGTGAATTTTTTGTAATGAGCTGTTGATACTGTCGCCTGATTTCTACGTCGAGTGTTATAGTAATAGACTTCGGCATTTTCTGAAAATATATTCCCGCCCTTGAGCAAGTCATTTTTTACGAAAACCACTGATTCGTAAATAAAAAGACACGGTAATGGTAGAATTCCTAGATTAATGAAGAGAGGCTTACATGAATCACGTGGGTGGGATTTGGTTATTATTCGTACAATTGTGAGTAGTAAACTAACATTTCTTTCTGAAGAAGACTTTTCAAAATTTACAAATTTAGGGAAATAAAATTCAATAGCAGTTCTCGATAGGTTCTAAACTACACAGTATCACTTACAGGGCTTCAAATACTTAGAATAACGAATTGCAATATATCAGAAAAAGAACTTCCTGTGTCAAGAGAAACAAATAACCTTGCAAAACTATCCTTAGAAGGAAACAAACTGACTCGTGTTAAAAAGGAAGTTTTTAATAGCTTGTCACATCTAGAGAAAATAGATTTGAGCTTCAACGAGATATCTGAAATAGAAGTAACCACCTTTAAAGACTTGCCTGCTTTCAAAAAGTTGGACCTGTCCTACAACAGACTTTCTGATAGCTTAGGTCTCATTATTGAGAGAGGATTTTTTAATAGCTTGTCACATCTAGAGGAAATTGACCTAAGCTACAACGAAATTTTCGAATTTGATGCCCTGGAGGGTTTGCCCGCCTTGAGGCTTCTGTACCTTTCACACAACAGGCTTGGCGAGGGTAATCCACGAATTCAGAAGGGGGTGTTTCAAAACCTGTCGCATGTGGTAGAGATCGACCTAAGCCACAACAACATATCCGAAGTTGAAGCTGGAGCCTTTGAGGGGTTATCCGCGTTGAAGCGGCTGGACCTGTCCTACAACCGGTTGGGAGACAGCTTCGGTCATGGTATTAAGGCTGGTGTCTTCGATGGTCTACCGCACGTGAAGGAGATAGACCTGAGCCACAACAACATATCCGAAGTGAAGCTGGATTGCGGTGGCGGACCTATCGCACAACCGGTTCGGCAATGGTATGAAGGCTGGTGTCTTCGATGGTCTACGGCCGTGGCCGAAGGCGCCTTGCGGGGCGTGCCCTCGTTGAGGCGGCTGGATCTGTCGCACAACCGCCTGGGGCAGGGCTTCGCGCCCGCCTTCGTGTCGCTGCCGGGCGGCTGCGCGTTCTGCGCGCGTGCGGGGCAGCGTGCGTGCCCGGCGCACGCGTGCCCGCCGCCCGCCGCCGTGGACGCGCTGTGGCGCGCGCTGCCCGGCACGGGCATGCTGCGCCTGCTCGGCAACCCCGTCTGCCAGGCGGTGGCCGGCGCCGACGCCGCGTCGCAGGAGCGGTGCGGGGCGAGCGGGACGCCGCTGGACGGGGGCTGCAGGGTGCGGGAGGGCGACAGCTGCACGGAGCACGCCTGCAGGAATGGGTTTCTGCAGGACGCGTGCGCGGAAGCGGAAGGGCCCGGTTCAAGGGACGGCAGAGGTCGTGGAGGAGGGGATGAGGGCGACAGCACAAAAGGGCGCGACGGAGGGCACACGGAGGGTCAGCAGGAAGGAGGCGTGGGGGCAAAAAGGGAGTCGAGGGCGAGGGCGCAGGCGAGGACGACAGCAAGGACGAGGGCGAGGACGAGGGCGAGGGCGCGGGCGAGGGCGCGGGCGATGGCGCGGGGGAGGGCGAGACCGACGGGCAAGAGAGACCGAGGGCGCGGGCGAGACCGGGGCGGGGGGGAAGGACCGAGGGCGGGCGAGCGAGGCCCAGGACGAGATCGAGGGAGAAGCCGAAGGCGAGGATGAGACCGAGGGCGCGGGCGAGGGCCAGGCCCAGGACGAGATCGAGGAGAAGCCGAGGGCGAAGAAGAGACCGAGGGCGCGGGCGAGGGCCAGGCCCAGGACGAGATCGAGGGAGAAGGCGAGGGTGAGGCCGAGGGCGCGGGCGAGGGCGAGGCCGAGGACGGGATCGAGGGCGAGGGCGAGGAAAAGACCGACGAGGAAAGGCGAGGGCCAGGCCCAGGACGAGATCGAGGAGATGGCTCGAGCGAGGAAGAGACCGAGGGCGGGGCGAGGACGAGGCTCAGGACGAGATCGAGGGCGAGGGCGAGGATGAGACGGAGGGCGCGGGCGAGGGTGAGACCCAGGACGAGATCGAAGGCGAGGAAGAGACCGAGGTCGCGGGCAAGGGCGAGGCCCAGGATGAGATCGATGGCGAGAAAGAGACCGAGGGCGCGGGCGAGGCGAGGCCCAGGACGAGATCGAGGGCGAGGCGAGGAAAAGACCGACGACGAAAGGCGAGGCCAGGCCCAGGACGAGATCGAGGAGATGGCGAGAGCGAGGAAGACCGAGGGCGCGGGCGAGGGCGAGGCTCAGGACGAGATCGAGGGCGAGGGCGAGGATGAGACGGAGGGCGCGGGCGAGGGTGAGGCCCAGGACGAGATCGAAGGCGAGGAAGAGACCGAGGGCGCGGGCAAGGCGAGGCCCAGGATGAGATCGATGGCGAGAAAGAGACCGAGGCGCGGGCGAGGGCGAGGCCCAGGACGAGATCGAGGGCGAGGGCGAGGAAAAGACCGACGACGAAGGCGAGGGCCAGGCCCAGGACGAGATCGAGGGAGATGGCGAGAGCGAGGAAGAGACCGAGGGCGCGGGCGAGGACGAGGCTCAGGACGAGATCGAGGGCGAGGGCGAGGATGAGACGGAGGGCGCGGGCGAGGGTGAGACCCAGGACGAGATCGAAGGCGAGGAAGAGACCGAGGTCGCGGGCAAGGGCGAGGCCCAGGATGAGATCGATGGCGAGAAAGAGACCGAGGGCGCGGGCGAGGGCGAGGCCCAGGACGAGATCGAGGGCGTGGGCGAGGAAGAGACCGACGACGAAGGCGAGGGCCAGGCCCAGGACGAGATCGAGGGAGATGGCGAGAGCGAGGAAGAGACCGAGGGCGCGGGCGAGGACGAGGCTCAGGACGAGATCGAGGGCGAGGGCGAGGAAGAGACCGAGGGCGCGGGCGAGGGTGAGGCCCAGGACGAGATCAGGGCGAGGCAGAGACCGAGGCGCGGGCAAGGGCGAGGCCCAGGACGAGATGGAGGGCGAGGAAGAGACCGAGGGCGCAGGCGAGGGCGAGGCTTAGGACGAGAACGAGGGAGAGGGCGAGGGCGAGGTTGAGACCGAGGACGAGATCGAGGGCGAGGGCGCGGGCGAGGAAGGGACCGAGGGCGCAGGGGCGGGCGAGGCACAGGACGAGATTGAGGGCGCGGGCGAGGATGGAGGGCGAGGGCGAGGGCGAGGAAGAGACCGAGAGCGCAGGCGAGGGCGAGGCCTAGTACGAGAACGAGGGAGAGGGCGAGGGCGAAGAAGAGACCGAAGACGCTGGCGAGGGCGAGGCCTAGGACGAGATCGAGGGCGAGGGCGAGGAAGAGACCGAGGGCGAGGCACAGGACGAGATCGAGGGCGAGGAAGAGACCGAGGGCGAGGAGAGGGCGAGGCCTAGGACGAGAACGAGGGAGGGGGCGAGGGCGAGGAAGAGACCGAGGACGCGGGCGAGGGCGAGGCCTAGGACGAGATCGAGGGCGAGGGCGCGGGCGAGGAAGGGACCGAGGGCGCAGAGGCGGGCGAGGCCTAGGACGAGATTGAGGGCGCAGGAGAGGGCGAGGCCTAGGACGAGAACGAGGGCGTGGGCGAGGCGAGAAGAGACTGAGGGCGAGCCAGACAAGATCGAGGGCGAGGAAGAGAACGGGGGCGCACGGAGAGGGCGAGGCCTAGGACGAGAACGAGGGAGAGGGAGAGGGCGAGGCGAGGAAGTGACCGAGGACGCGGGCGAGGGCGAGGCCAGGACGAGAACGAGGGCGAGGGCGAGGAAGAGACCGAGGACGCGGGCGAGGGCGAGGCCTAGGACGAGATTGGGGGCGTGGGCGAGGGCGAGGAAGAGACCGAGGGCGAGGCACAGGACGAGATCGAGGGCGAGGAAGAGACCGAGAGCGCAGGCGAGGGCGAGGCCTAGTACGAGGAGGAGGGAGAGGGCGGGGGCGAAGAAGAGACCGAGGACGCCGGCGAGGGCGAGGCCTAGGACGAGTAGGAGGGCGAGGGCGCGGGCGAGGAAGGGGCCGAGGGCGCAGGGCGGGCGAGGCCCAGGACGAGATTGAAGGCGCGAGCGAGGGCGAGGCACAGGACGAGATCGAGGGCGAGGAAGAGACCGAGGGCGCAGGCGAGGGCGAGGCCTAGACGAGAACGAGGGGAGGGCGAGGGCGAAGAAGAGACCGAGGACGCCGGCGAGGGCGAGGCCTAGGACGAGTAGGAGGGCGAGGGCGCGGGCGAGGAAGGGGCCGAGGGCGCAGAGGCGGGCAAGGCCCAGGACGAGATTGAGGACGCGGGCGAGGGCGAGGCACAGGACGAGATCGAGAGCGAGGAAGAGACCGAGGGCGCAGGAGAGGGCGAGGCCTAGGACGAGAACGAGGGAGAGGGAGAGGGCGAGGGCGAGGAAGTGACCGAGGACGCGGGCGAGGGCGAGGCCAAGGACGAGAACGAGGGCGAGGGCGAGAAAGAGACCGAGGACGCGGGCGAGGGCGAGGCCAGGAGAGAGGGGGCGGGGCGAGGGCGGGCGAGGGCCAAGAAGAGACCGAGGACGCGGGCGAGGGCGAGGCCTGTGACGCGATCGAGGGCGAGGGCGCGGGCGACGAAGGGACCGATGGCGCAGGGGCGGGCGAGGCCCAGGACGAGATTGAGGACGCGGGCGGGGGCGGCACAGGACAAGATCGAGAGCGAGGAAGAGACCGAGGGCGCAGGAGAGGGCGAGGCCTAGGACGAGAACGAGGGCGAGGGCGTGGAAGAGACCGAGGACGCGGGCGAGGGCGAGGCCTAGGACGAGATCGAGGGCGAGGAAGGGACCGAGGGCGCAGAGGCGGGCGAGGCCCAGGACGAGATTGAGGGCGCGGGCGGGGCGAGGCACAGGACAAGATCGAGAGCGAGGAAGAGACCGAGGGCGCAGGCGGGGCGAGGCCAGGACGAGAACGAGGGAGAGGGCGAGGGCGAGGAAGATACCGAGGACGCCGGCCAAGGCGAGGCCTAGGACGCGATCGAGGGCGAGGGCGCGGGCGAGGAAGGGACCGAGGGCGCAGGGGCGGGCGTGGCCCATGACGAGATTGAGGGCGCGGGCGAGGGCGAGGCACAGGACGAGATCGAGGGCGAGGACGAGACCGAGGGCGCAGGCGAGGGCGAGGCCGAGGACGAGAACGAGGGCGAGGGCGAGGGCGAGGACCGAGGGCGCAGGCGAGGGCGAGGCCTAGGACGAGAACGAGGGAGAGGGCGAGGGCGAGGAAGAGACCGAGGACGCCGGCGAGGGCGAGGCCTAGGACGAGACGAGGCGAGGGCGGGCGAGGAAGGACGAGGGCGCAGAGGCGGGCGAGGCCCATGACGAGATTGAGGGCGCGGGCGAGGGCGAGGCACAGGACAAGATCGAGAGCGAGGAAGAGACCGAGGGCGCAGGAGAGGCGAGGCCCAGGACGAGAACGAGGAGGAGGGCGAGGGCGAGGAAGATACCGAGGACGCCGGCCAAGGCGAGGCCAAGGACGCGATCGAGAGCGAGGGCGCGGGCGAGGAAGGGACCGATGGCGCAGGGGCGGGCGTGGCCCAGGACGAGATTGAGGACGCGGGCGGGGGCGAGGCACAGGACAAGATCGAGAGGGCGAGGGCGAGGAAGATACCGAGGACGCCGGCCAAGGCGAGGCCAGGACGCGATCGAGGGCGAGGGCGCGGGCGAGGAAGGGACCGATGGCGCAGAGGCGGGCGAGGCCCATGACGAGATTGAGGGCGCGGGCGAGGGCGAGGCACAGGACAAGATCGAGACGAGAAGAGACCGAGGCGCAGGCGAGGGCGAGGCCTAGGACGAGAACGAGGAGAGGGCGAGGGCGAGGAAGAGACTGAGGACGCCGGCGAGGCGAGGCCCAGGACGAGATCGAGAGCGAGGGCGCGGCGAGGAAGGGACCGAGGGCGCAGAGGCGGGCGAGGCCCATGACGAGATTGAGGGCGCGGGCGGGGGTGAGGCACAGGACAAGATCGAGAGCGAGGAAGAGACCGAGGGCGCAGGAGAGGGCGAGGCCTAGGACGAGAACGAGGGAGGGCGAGGCGAGGAAGATACGAGGACGCCGGCCAAGGCGAGGCTAGGACGCGATCGAGGGCGAGGGCGCGGGCGAGGAAGGGACCGATGGCGCAGGGGCGGGCGTGGCCCAGGACGAGATTGAGGACGCGGGCGGGGGCGAGGCACAGGACAAGATCGAGAGCGAGGAAGAGACCGAGGGCGCAGGAGAGGGCGAGGCACAGGACGAGATCGAGAGCGAGGAAGAGACCGAGGGCGCAGGAGAGGGCGAGGCCTAGAACGAGAACGAGGGAGAGGGCGAGGGCGTGGAAGAGACCGAGGACGCGGGGAGGCGAGGCCCAGGACGAGATCGAGGCGAGGGGACCGAGGCGCAGTGAGGCGGGCGAGGCCCAGGACGAGATTGAGGCGCGGGCGGGGCGAGGCACAGGACAAGATCGAGAGCGAGGAAGAGACCGAGGGCGCAGGAGAGGGCGAGGCCTAGGACGAGAACGAGGGAGAGGGCGAGGGCGAGGAAGAGACCGAGGACGCCGGCGAGGGCGAGGCCTAGGACGAGATCGAGAGCGAGGGCGCGGCGAGGAAGGGACCGAGGGCGCAGAGGCGGGCGAGGCCCAGACGAGATTGAGGACGCGGGCGAGGGCGAGGCACAGGACAAGATCGAGAGCGAGGAAGAGACCGAGGGCGCAGGAGAGGGCGAGGCCTAGGACGAGAACGAGGGAGAGGGCGAGGGCGAGGAAGAGACCGAGGACGCCGGCGAGGGCGAGGCCTAGGACGAGATCGAGAGCGAGGGCGCGGGCGAGGAAGGGACCGAGGGCGCAGGGGCGGGCGAGGCCCATGACGAGATTGAGGGCGCGGGCGAGGGCGAGGCACAGGACAAGATCGAGAGCGAGGAAGAGACCGAGGGCGCAGGCGAGGGCGAGGCCAGGACGAGGACGAGGGGAGGGCGAGGGCGAGGAAGAGGCGGAGGACGCGGGCGAGGCCTAGGACGAGAACGAGGGAGAGGGCGAGGGCGAGGAAGATACCGAGGAAGCGGGCGAGGCCTAGGACGCGATCGAGGGCGAGGGCGCGGGCGAGGAAGGGACCGATGGCGCAGGGGCGGGCGTGGCCCAGGACGAGATTGAGGACGCGGGGGGGGCGAGGCACAGGACAAGATCGAGAGCGAGGAAGAGACCGAGGGCGCAGGAGAGGCGAGGCCCAGGACGAGAACGAGGAGAGGGCGAGGGCGAGGAAGATACCGAGGACGCCGCCGGCGAGGCCAGGACGCGATCGAGAGCGAGGGCGCGGGCGAGGAAGGACCGAGGGCGCAGGGCGGGCGGCCCAGGACGATTGAGGACGCGGGCGGGGGCGAGGCATGGACAAGATCGAGAGCGAGGAAGGACTGAGGGCGCAGGAGAGGGCGAGGCCTAGAACGAGAACGAGGGAGAGGGCGAGGGCGTGGAAGAGACCGAGGACGCGGGCGAGGGCGAGGCCAGGACGGATCGAGGGCGAGGAAGGGACCGAGGGCGCAGGGGCGGGCGAGGCCCAGGACGAGATTGAGGGCGCGGGCGATGGCGAGGCACAGGACGAGATCGAGAGCGAGGAAGAGACCGAGAGCGCAGGAGAGGGCGAGGCCTAGGACGAGAACGAGGGAGAGGGCGAGGGCGAGGAAGAGACCGAGCACGCGGGCGAGGCCTAGGACGAGAACGAGGGAGAGGGCGAGGGCGAAGAAGAGACCGAGAGCGCGGGCGAGGGCGAGGCCAGGACGAGATCGAGGGAGAGGGCGGGGCGAGGAAGAAGACCGAGGGCGCAGGGCGGGCGAGGCCCGAGAACGAGGAGAGGGCGGGGCGAAGAAGAGCCGAGGACGCGGGCGAGGGCGAGGCCCAGGACGAGAACGAGGGCGAGGAAGAGAACGAGGGCGAGGAAGAGAACGAGGGCGAGGCCCAGGACAAGGTCGAGGGCGAGGAAGGGGCCCGAGGGCGAGGAGAGGGCGAGGGCGAGGAAGAGAACGAGGGCGAGGGAGAGGAGAGGGCGAGGGCGAGGAAGAGACCGAGGCGCGGGGAGGGCGAGGCCAGGACGAGAACGAGGGCGAGGCGAGGGCGAGGAAGAGACCGAGGGCGAGGCCCAGGACAAGATCGAGGGCGAGGAAGAGACCAAAGGCGCAGAGAGGGTGAGGCCTAGGACGAGAACGAGGGAGAGGGAGAGGGCGAGGGCGGGGAAGTGACCGAGGACGCGGGCGAGGGCGAGGCCAAGGGACGAGAACGAGGGCGAGGGCGAGGAAGAGACCGAGGACGCGGGCGAGGGCGAGGCCAGGACGAGAACGAGGGCGAGGGCGAGGAAGGCCGAGGAAGAGGCCGAGGGCGAGGCCCAGGACGAGATCGAGGGCGAGGAAGAGACCAAAGGCGCAGGAGAGGGCGAGGCCTAGGACGAGAACGAGGGCGAGGGCGAGGAAGTGACCGAGGACGCGGGCGAGGGCGAGGCCAAGGACGAGAACGAGGGCGAGGTCGAGGAAGAGACCGAGGACGCGGCGAGGCGAGGCCTAGGACGAGATCGGGGGCGTGGGCGAGGGCGAGGCAGAGACCGAGGGCGAGGCACAGGACGAGATCGAGGGCGAGGAAGAGACCGAGAGCGCAGGCGAGGGCGAGGTCTAGGACGAGAACGAGGGAGAGGGCGAGGGCGAAGAAGAGACCGAGGACGCGGCGAGGGCGAGGCCTAGGACGAGGACGAGGGAGAGGGCGAGGGCGGGGAAGAGACCGAGGACGCGGGCGAGGGCGAGGCCTTTGACGAGAACGAGGGCGAGGGCGAGGAAGAGACCGAGGACGCGGGCGAGGGCGAGGCCTAGGACGAGAACGCGGGCGAGGGCGAGGGCGAGGAAGAGACCGAGGGCGAGGGCGAGGCTAGGACGAGATCGAGGGCGAGGGCGGGGGAGAGGAAGAGATCGAGGGCGCGGGCGGGGGCGAGGGCGAGGGCGAGAGCGAGGGCGCAGGCGAGGGCGAGGCCCAGAACGAGATCGATGGCGAGGGCGAGGACGAGACCGAGGGCGCTGGGGAGTGCGAGGGCGAGGATGAGGGCGAGGGCGCAGGCGAGGGCGAGGACGAGGATGAGAGCGAGGGTGCAGGCGAGGGCGAGGGCGCAGGCGAGGGCGAGGGCGAGGACGAGAGCGAGGGCGCAGGCGAGGGGAGGCCCAGGGCGAGATCGAGGGCGAGGGCGAGGACGACGAGGGCGCGGGCGAGGGCGAGGGCGAGACCGAGGGTGAGGGCGAGGGCGAGGGCGTGGGTGAGGGGGATGACGAGGGCGTCGGAGGGGGCGTGGACCTTGCAGCGCTGCGAAGAATGGCGGTGCCGCTGCTCATAGCGATAGCTGTGGGAGCGATAATGGTGTCAGTATGCATCTATTTGGTCTGCCGCCGCCGCGCCACCTACACTGTCACCTCAACTGAGGACGTGTAGGCGCATTGACAGGTACGCATTCAACCCTCCAACACTCTCGTTCTATACTTGGGTTTTTCTAACGTGGCGGCTGAGGGTATAATTCAAAATCGAATTGGCACGATTGTTTGAGCCATTCTCAGTTCTCCGTTAGAATCGCTTGATCTGCTGCACTGCTGGATGCGGTCGCGACCATGCGACATTTTGCGGCAGGACCAAGAAAGACACAAAGAGTCGCCGAATTCCATTTTGAGACACTTCCGTCAGCCGTCACATTAGAAAACCATATGGACCAGAGTCCGAAAAATATGTAATACACGGAAAATATGTACAAAATATAAAAGGCAAGATATGACGTAACAAAAGTAAAGCGAAGGAATAGAACATTTACAACGAAAAATAAATTAATTTGTAATTTCTTTAATAAATATTTATTGAACCATGTTTTAAAATAAATATGTTTTTTAGACTACTGGATCAATTTATTGAAGAATGCGTTTTGATCTTTGATTGGTTTGAGACCCTTTGTTTAAACGTGTAAAGTGAATGACAGGCAAAAATTACTGTAGGATTGTCGTCGTAGTGTTACAGAACCGATAGTTTGCAGAAAACTGCATTAAATATTAATTGAACCATGTTTTAAAATAAATATTGTTTTACTGAATTAATTTTGAAGAAGGGTTTGATCTTGATTGATTGAACCCTTCAAACGTGTAAACTGAATGACAGGCAAAAAGTACTGTAGGATTGTCGTCGAAGTGTTATAGAACCGATAGTTTGCGGAAATGTGCATTAAATATAAAGAAGCACGCACTCACTGATACTTTCCACGCCAAACGGTAATTTCATTCCCAACGCTCATTTGGCATTGTCGCACACACACACACACACACTACACACACACACACTACACACACACACACTACACACACACAAGCCACCACCACACCACACACAAACACCACACACACAAACACCACACACACACAACACACACACCACACACAACACACACACCACACACACACCACACACACACACCACACACACCACACACACACACACACCACACACACACACCACACACACACCCCACACACACACACACACCCCACACACACACCACACACCCCACACACACACACCACACACACACACCACACACACACACACCCCACACACACACACCACACACCCACCACACACACACCACACACACACACCACACACACACCACACACACACACACACACACACACACACACACATATATATATATATATATATATATATATTTATATATGGCGACACATTTTTTATACATATACACGCCACATATAAATATATGTGGCGACACATTTATTTATACATATATACACGCCAAATATAAGTATATGTGGCGACACATATTTATACATATACACGCCTTATATAAATACATGTGGTGACACATATATTTATACATATACACAATATAATATATTAAATTTTATAATATAAAATATATTATGGGACACATATTTATACATATACACGCCACATATAAATATATGTGGCGCGGAAGCAATATATGTGGCGAGGTGCAAATATATGTGGCGCGGTGCAAACGGAAGTTAGCTCCGTAAATTTATGAAATAGTTTTGCGTAGTAAATGTCAAAACAGTTGGTAGAATAATCTGAAGATTACCAAAATAGGTAACGCAAGCAAAAGATATAAAAAAGAACAAAATACTCGTAGGGAAAATTATGTAACGAAAAATTTGAAGATTGTGTTAAAATTGTCATGGTTCGTCAAGATCACAATTTTGAGGACGGAATATAGAAAGACAAAATATGTGTATTTACTCATGAATCCGGACTCCGGTGATGACAGGTCACTTGCACAACTTGTATTACAACGTTTCAACTCTTGTTTTTGGGAAGAAGAAATAAAAGAAGTCATCTTCGTCAACATATCAGCTTTATTAAGATAGCCGGCTTTCGACGGCTTTGCCGTCATCGTCAGTCTATAGAATACAGAAAGATACAAAAAAAAATTTATAAATAAATACACAATAAGATAGAAAAAATTAATTAAATTACAATTGATGGATAACTCTAAAATATTTAGTTACAGATAGATAAAATTTCAAAACTGTAAGGGGGGGATGCAACGGGAGGAGTAGTAGCTGTTGAAATTAAACAAAAAATCAGTACAGAAGACACATTGTATGATTGCAAAAATTAAGGAACATGTAGCAGATAAAATTATAAAAATTAATTGCGGCGGGGAGGGGGGAGAGGAATTAATACCTATACAAGCAGTTCAAATTTCAGATTATAAATATTTGTGAAGAAATATACATTCTATATATATATATATATATATATATATATATATATATACATATATATACATATACATATATATATATATATATATACATATATACACACACATACATATACATATATAAGAAATGGGGAATAGTAATAATAATTCATATCAATGTTATTACAAAGATGGGGAAATAATTGAATAGCAAGTTGAGCCGTTTTTTGCTTACCTCGCTGCTGTCGGCAAAAGTCGAGCGACTGTGCCCAGAGAGAACGTGACACGGGGTTTTTATTGCTTTCCTGATATCCGGCGGGGGTGGGTGGGTCGGAGGAGGTCTGTTTAGTGTTCTCTTGGAAATGTCTTAGGAGGCGGGGAGCAGTTAGGGACGTCGGGGTGTAAAATTATTAGCAGAGGGGACAGAGGAAATTAGTTTGTTCATTGAGAAGGGCCTCAGATTTCTGTTTGGCTTGAAATATATGAAAGATTTCTAAAGCACTTCTGTTCCAGAATTTATTTTCTATTTCAAGAATTTTGATGTCTGAGTCTGGGTGGAAAGTATGGCCTGGTTTATAAGATGTGTAGCAAAGTGTGATTTGTTTGTGTTGTGCTTCCATGCGTGTAAATGTTCTTTAATTCTGGTATTAAAGCTTCCACCAGTTTGTCCTATGTATTTAGCCTCGCAATTGTGGCAGTGTAGTTCATAAACTCCTGATTTCGCCATGAGTGGGGTGGTGTTGCGAGGTGAAAGTAGCTGTTTGAGGGATTTGTGTGTGGTAAAGGAAACGTGAAAATTGTATTTGTGAAGAATATGGGCTACCTTCTGCATATTTTTCCAAAGAACGGAATAGAAATAAATTTTGATGGTTTCTGGGTGAATGGGGTGAGGCTTGTATACGTTTTCAGTTTCTTCTTATTTAATTTCGGCGTAATATGTTGTCAACGAGTGGTACTGTATCCATTGGCGGTAGCTATGTATTTAATGGTGCGTGTTTCTCTTTAAAATTGTTTTGTGATAAGGGAAGGCTAACAAGTCTGTGAATCATGGCATGGAAAGCTGCGTGTTTGTGAGCAGATGGATGTTGGATGTGTTATGGATTACAGTGTCTGTGTGTGTGGGTTTTCTAAAACATTGAAGATGTGTTTATTGTCCAACCTAGAGATGGTTAGGTCTAAGAAATTAATTGATTGGTTTTCATTTTCTAGTTCTTTAGTGAATTTTATGGATGGGTGTCTGGAGTTAAGGAACTCGAGGAAGATGTCGAGTTGTCTTGTTGTACCTGTCCATAGAGCTAAGATGTCATCGACGTAGCGGTACCAATACGTTAAATTTGAAGAAGGGGATGTTGTGTCTCAAACAAGAGTGTTTCAAAATTGTCCATGAACATGTCTGCAAGTAGTGGTGACAGTGGTGATCCCATCGGAAGACCAGAATTTTGTTTGTAGAAAGAGTTATTAAACATAAAGTAGTTAGTGTCCATGCAGAGTGAGATCAGATTGTTCAGTTCTGTTCGTATTGGTACGGGGCATGTAGCTTTGTCCAGGATATTTTGTAAAATTAATTTACAGTCTTGGGTCGGGGTGCTAGGGAATAAATTTGTAACGTCAAAGGATATCAGTTTGGCATTGGCCGGTACGTGTGTGTTTTGAAGTTTGGTCACAAGTTCCAAACTGTTCTTGATGGTATGGACGGGTTTAAAACGTACGTGTTCATGAAAGAGGTTGTTGAGTCTGTGAGCGAGTCTGTGGGTAATAGTGTTGGTATAGGAAACAACAGGCCTAATAGGTATTTTATCTTTGTGGATTTTAGGGAGGCCGTAGAGGCGAGGGGGCGGGATTAGAGGGAATAAAATATTTGGATCTAGTGAATAGGGCGGGGGAGTCCTTGAGTTCTGTTCTCAACTTAACAAGAAGTTTACTCGTAGGGTCCTTAGGAATTTGTTCAATGTTCTCATCATTCAGGAAATCATCTATTTTGTCATTGTAGTCTTGGGTGTTAAGTATGACGACCGTGTTCTCTTTGTCAGCTTTTGTAATGGTCAAGTTGTTTTCCATGGCTTTCTTGAGAAGCAGTTTGGCAGTAGTAGTTTCATGGTGTGTGTTTTTGATGTGGCAGGCTATGGTTTTGTCGCGGGAAAGAGCGCTGGCAATATCATATTTAGTTTCAAGCATGTTGTTAGAAAAGGGAATATTTGTGTCTGTTTGAATGCATAATTGTTTAAGTTTAGTGCTACTGAACTGAGAAGGAGGACAATGTTTGAGGCCTTTTTCTAAAAGTGAATGTTCGTTATTAGATAGTGTTGTCGAAGAAAGGTTAATTACTTTGGGATGGAAGACTGATCGCCGTAAACTGACGGAGGGTGGGTGGCTGTGCAGCGCGAGAAGCAAGTCGGCTCAACTTACGTGTTTGTACGACTTTCTTCTTGTCTCCAAGAGCGAAGACACGTTCTCGAATGCAGCTGTCGAGGGTAGACCACTCTGCGGGGTGTAGTCGTGATGCCAACTCCCCTCGAATCCAATAGAGTCCAGAGACACGTTGTCCCTCGCAGAATACCATTTTTGGATCTCGAGTTTCAGCAACGTTGATTTGGCTGCATCCACAGCTTTAGAGGCGGCCTTAGTGTGAAGATTTGTCACCCCGACGTCTCCCGACGTCCCCCGACACACCCCGACGTCCCTAACTGACTCCCCCGCCTCCTAAGACATTTCCAAGAGAACCCAAACAGACCTCCTCCGACCCCGCCGGATCTCCGGAAAGCAATAAAAACCCCGTGTCACGTTCTCTCTGGGCACAGTCGCTCGACTTTTGCCGACAGCAGCGAGGTAAGCAAAAAACGGCTCAACTTGCTATTCAATTATTTCCCCATCTTTGTAATAACATTGATATGAATTATTATTACTATTCCCCTTTCTTATATATGTATATGTATGTGTGTGTATATATATATATATATATATATATATATATATATATATATATATTTTGTTTTTCTTTTGAATATGAGAATGTATATTTCTTCACAAATATTTATAATCTGAAATTTGAACTGCTTGTATAGGTATTAATTCCTCTCCGCCCCCCCCCGCCGCAATTAATTTTTATAATTTTATCTGCTACATGTTCCTTAATTTTTGCAATCATACAATGTGTCTTTCTGTATTGATTTTTTGTTTAATTTGAACTGCTACTACTCCTCCCGTTGCATCCCCCCCTTACCGTTTTGAAATTTTATCTATCTGTAACTAAATATTTTAGAGTTATCCATCAATTGTAATTTAATTAAATTTTTTTTCTATCTTATTGTGTATTTATTTATAAATTTTTTTGTATCTTTCTGTATTCTATAGACTGACGATGACGGCAAAGCCGTCGAAAGCCGGCTATCTTAATAAAGCTGATATGTTGACGAAGATGACTTCTTGTATTTCTTCTTATAAGAACGTCAACTACATCCAATCAGAATTCCCACAATTCTTGTTTTTGGAATCAAACGGACAGTAATTCTCCTTTAACACAGCCAAGTCGTTGGTCATAGCATTTTATCCCTATCGACTAGGGGCTTTGCGCTATTGTCGCAATCATTGAGATATTTAAATTTTTTATGGTACTTTACACAATATCCCTAATGCAATTTAATTTAAAAAACAACATATATTTTTTTTCCTTTGCTTGGTCGTTCTTATAGAGAAATGTGCATTTAAAAGTACGGTATTGTTACGATAGTCATTAAAATCTCTGAAATTTAGGAAACTGCAAAAGTTCAAACAAATTCTATATCTCCAATATTCAAGCTAGATATTTATTTCTTAGTGCACTTCACCCCTATATTTTAGATAATTACATGATGTCACTACGGTTTAATACGACAGTTGTTGAGTAACAATACTAGGAGGGGGAAATATTATACATATATATTGTGACACACCAATATGTCACTGAATATTGTACAATATTTACTATAAATGGCGTGAATTAAAGGGGATAAATTATGTGAATATGCTAGCATAGCAACGGTAAGCGAGCCGTCGTCAAGGTCAACATATTCATGAGTGACAATCGCGGAGACGGCTAGTAAATTCTGTATAGAATTCAGGGATTGGTCGAAAAAGCAGTGACAGTCGTGAAGACGGCTAGTTCGTTCTGCAAGAAATTTAGAGATTGGCTAGGTACGAAATGTTATCTGCAAATAAACAATCAAAAAATGGACCGAGCTTTGCAGGGCTGAAAGAATACGAGAGACATTCATTCTGACTGATGTCGTGCTTATGAACGGATCGTGCTCCAATTAATGTTAGGAGTTATTTTCTTTGGGGACTTGTAAGCATCTACTAGGGAATGGATATTGAGAGAACATCAAAATTTGAATACTAAGTGTGACAGTGGAGTTTAAAATATATCATGTGAACGAGATGGAGGGACATTGAGGGCTTGGGCGAAGTTGTCAGTGATTGAACTGGAATGTTAGCGGCAAATAGTTTATTGATCTGACGAACGGTGATCGAAGTGTGCTTCCGAGAAAAGAAGAGAGAAGATGGTGTCAGGACCTGAGGACGGCGGCGTCGGAGATGGATAAAGATGGTCCAAAAGCGCGCGAAGACATAAGGTTGGAATTGTCATGACAAAGATTTATTTGTATATTGGGTAAAGTTATACAATATAAACAATTGTTTTAAATTGTTTAATAAATTTCAATGTTTTTGTGAAATGAATACATGATTTTTCATTGAGCCAATTCTAGCAATGAAGTAGCAGAATAGAAACATATTTGCTTTTCAGGTTCCTCGACTCAGGTAGTTTGTTTTAAATATATTGCAGTTTATTTCAAAATGGCGCGCCAACTGGGGCTGAATTTGTTATAAATTTGCGTAAATTATTTCAATATATATATATATATATATATATATATATATATATATATATATATATATATATATATATTGAGACGAGCTCTAATATACGCCCTGGTAACGGACCAGACCATATATGAAATTTCCCAACTACCGTCTTCGCGAATTTGAACGGGGCGCGAGAACCTCGTCACTATCTGACGTCAGCCGCGGCCGCGTCGAGCGAAACGCTTGTCCACGAATAAGAAATTCGAAAGATAAGCTTGGGAACGAGATCTTATGATTGGCCGGTAACCGAAAAACGAGGGAAGCCGACTGCAAGAGATTTTGTCCGTTAAAAGTTGAAGGATTTCTCAGTAAAATCTCGGAGGAGGACGGATCGCTAGTCGCCAGCAGGGAACTTCACGCGAGATTCGTTTAATCTGAATACGAGAAGAGAACAAACACTGTACTCGTTTTTGCTGATAACTCGCAACGGAGAAGAAACGCATATCAGTGAGAGTGAATTGTGTGAATTCAGTGAGGGCTAAATCGGACTCTTTTCCGGCGTACGCCGAACAATTTCTGCATCGCCGCTACGTCACATCACCGAAGCAAGGAGCCAAGGCGATAACCATTCCTGAAAACACCGCCAGAGAAGCATTTGTGTTGGGGAAGGACGACGGGCGCAGAGGCGAGGCCGAGGCACTTCCCGGCCGAGAAAATTGGTTCGGAAACGCAGCGGAAAGAAGGAGCGGAGGATCGTGGAGGCCAAGCTACCCGACACGTCGCCAGCACGAGCCGTCGAGGCCAGCGCAGCGAGTTCCGGAGGTCGCGTGAAGCGAACGCCACGTCCCCGAACGCCGAGGCGCCAAGGCGCCGCTCGCAGCACTCGACTAAGCCAGTTCACGTAAAACCCCATTGGAGAAGCGTGAGTACCCGTGCGACAGACGGTTGCAGAAACGACAGAAATGTAATTGAACTATGCTAAACCACACTGTTTGTTTCTTAAGAGCTTTCAAGTATTAGGTATTTCAAGCCACATTTGTGAGTATTGATGTGTAGAACTCCTGAATGAAAGCCCTGTTAAGAACAGCAATGAGTAATTCAATTTAAACAAGTCACCCAATTAATCAAGTGTTAAAAAAAGGGGTGTTGTAAATAATTTGATTAATTTTACTTTGTGTCGAGTTTTGTTAAAAAGTAGAGATTGAAGTGTGTTATAGATTAAGAACCATTTGTCAGGAATGAAAGCAATTCAAAGTAGGAAGGTTCAACTTTGTATTCTTTGGGTCCTTAAGACCAAGGCATGCATGCACCAAATGGTATACAAAGTACAATTCATTAAATGAATCATTAGAAATACTTAATTATTGTGAAAAGAGGTAGCAATAATTGCTCCGGATATTAATTTCCGAGCACGAAGGTCACGCTCTATACGTGATTGTGTGTCAAGGGCTATTTTTGTTGAATTTATGTGTGTTTTTTTTTGTTTGTTTCTTTTCATTCCTTGAGTATAGAATATACAGCCTTGTATGCCAGAGCCACAAGTGTTTTGCTGGAGTATAAACCTGCCCGTATTCCTCACACAGGTGCATTTTCAGACATAAGCCTCATCCAGGCAATCGATTCGAAACAACTCGAGAGGTCTGACGTCGGGACGGCAGTGAACTGTCGAACGACGCCGGTAACGCCCACGCGATCTCACACATCCTTAGGGCTAACGACACCTTATCGCAACAGAGTTGTATTATGCGCGGCACGTCGGAGGGAAGGCCACGACGTGTGTTCCGTTGTAATATATATATATATATATATATATATATATATATACACATATATATACATATACATATTGGAACATATTATATATCTCCCAATATTTCGTTATACGCAGTCGAACAAAATACGGGGTGTCCGGGGAGGAAATATCAAAACTTCGAAAATAAGACAATTTTAAGCATATGTTGTCTGATAAACTACATGGATATTCATAATGACTAAGTTACAATAAGCACTCAAACGTTGGTTTGAAAATAAGGTTTCTAGGCAAAAATGTGCAGTGTACAAGCATATAAACACTTCAGAAACATGTAAATTATTTATCATTAATAAAATAAACGAACATATTAGTTCAGAATGAAAAATTAACCGAGAGATAAAAAGCAATTGAATTGTGTACATTGGGTGCTTCTTTCATTTGTGTTAATTTTTCTTTTACAACGCAAATGTTTGCCTAAAATGCATATTTTCAAACCAACTTTTCAGTTATCATTTCGGCTCAGCCATTTCGAATATCCATGAAGGTTTTTAGACCTAATATCCTTAAAATTATCTTAAGAGCTTATTATCAAAGTTTTGACATTTCCTCCCCGGTCACCTTGTATACATTTACTTTTCCTCCCAATGAACTTTCTGAAAATGTGATGTTTTTTTATATTTACCAAAATCTATACATATATGATGTAGGGAAATATGGCAAAGAAATGCTGCTGTTCACCTTACCTTTAAAACGTAAAGCATCACATAATTATGACCACTGCAGCTTTTTGCAAAAGGGCACAGGGGCAAATGTGTCAGACGATTGGCAGACATTGCATTATTAGAATTTAGAAAAACTCGTATTAGCTTCTCAACCTTTCATGTATTTTCTCGAAGAGGAAATGTTTGCTTTGAAGTCGAAACCTTTTAATTGATCAATTCTCCCCCCCCCCGCGAAATATTGAACAAATGGCGACACTTTAGCGTTCATTCTATTAATTTTGTAAAACTGTAGTGTTTATATTATAAATTCGGTTAATAATAGTATGAATAAAAATCTGAAACCCATCACCTTTCATTTGAACCAAAGGAAAGTAATATGGTTGAATGGAAAACTCAAACTACTTTCTAATAGAAAACAGAGTTTTAAGTACAATAATTTTTGCAATTTTGTAAATGTAAGAGGTTTTAATGAAAATTAAAACTATACTATACTTATGAATACACTTCACTACGTGTCCTACCATTTCAGCTACTTTGTAGAAAACATTGAGAACGTTATATGGGCTTTATGCAAAGTTCTCCAAAATATTCTTAATAGCATATGTGGTCCTTATTTCTAACGTATTTATCAACTTACAGCTCAAAAGCTTCTAATTTAAATGTTATTTTTGGCACGTCCATTCATCCATAAACACAGTTTGATTTTTGAGTACAAATTTGCATGTACTTACTCTCTACTATTACCAAACTAAACAATTTTGGATCATCACTAACAATCCTTAATCCTGGCACATGTGCAAAGTTCAAGCTGAAAATAACTTTAAATACTAGTTATACCACCGAAATTTGAGCTCATATTTTTGAGGTGATTCCAATGTTTTTCCTTCCTATACTATAGTACAGGGAATAAAAATAAAAAGGAGACACTGGGAGATATGGACCAGGGTGTGCTCATACAGGTGTGGCACGCGACTGTTGCAGGCGAGTGCTGGCGACACTGACGATGCGCATGCGACATTGCTGCAGAAGTAACCGACAACACCAAGGGAGACACCGGAGCAAGAGGTCTAAAGAGGAAAATCTGCACCAATCGTCTATCATTACATTGTCCTCGCACCGCAATATAGGTTGTATGTTCGATGCTATTTCAAGCTAGAAGGTGGTTTGCAACGTAAATTAATTACAAAGTTTTTTGGTTCTGTTTGAAAAATAGCCAGGACGAGTTCCTCGAGTTATTGGCAAATGTCATTAAGGGTTATTGATAAGTTGTTAGCTTAACATAGAAACTTCTTCTGTATTTCAAAACTTATTTTTCATTTATTCACTTTAATCAACTCATTCCTTTTTACACAAATTATTTAAGCATTTCTGAGCTTTCTTGTTGCTCTACCAATCCCCTTCCTCAGTACTGTTTGCTGCTTCATTTCATTTTATTTATCTTCTTGGAAGCAGGTATAGTGAAATGAGGAGGATGTACGGTTGCTTCAGGAAATATATAATTAATTTATATACTGTAATTATGAACTTCAAAGACAGTGCATCATTGGGCAAGAAGAACACACTTGTGGAAATATGTCCCATTCGTGTCTCCAAAATTAATTCACCTTGTAGCCAGTAATTCAGAATAATACGCCTCTAGTCATTAATTACACTTTGTAAATAATCTGTCTCAATATGTGATTTTAATTTGTTCTTTGTATCAAAGCCGATGAGTGAAACCTTTCTTCATATTTTTGAATACATTTTTTGGATGTATTAAACTATTTTCGAAAGTTTTCTTCTTTAAAAATATCTCCTGCTTCTAGATTGAGAATATATCCATGTTTTGTATGTAGTTACAACACGAATAAAAATTTGGATGAATTATCTCTACGAAACATAATAAGACTGAATTAGTATTCTGAAGAGATGCAGATTTTCTATTTCTTTTCCATTGTGGAGTAAGATAGACAAAGTCTTTTAACTTATCCACAATCTCTGAATAAGTCCTTATCAGACAAGTCTCTCAAAAATACAAACTTAATCTCAAACTATACTTATGAAAATTCGCGTACTCACTTGCCATGATTACTATTAGAATTATCAATACAAATGTTGCAAAAAGCACCAAAATTGGAGAAAAGTTTTAAAACATCACAAATGACATTGAAATAAAAAGATGTTTAAATTCCATGGTTGCAGCAGAGATATTACGATAATCCATAATGATAGTTAAATTAAGTATCGAGGAAGTATCAGCTAAAAGAATATAACAATATTAATTTAATATAAACAATTAACATTGAAGTGTGTGTTTCGGGACTAGTTTCATCTTTGTAGTGCCTCTGAAAGCAGGATAAATTAGTCTAAAACGTGTATGGATGTTTATTCTTTAAATTAAATTTATATTGTAATTTTCTTTGTGATTGATCCCTCCTGGATTCTTAATTAATAATCAGAAAGGTGTTTCTCAGACAGAACAAATAACTTATCAAAACACCTTTGTGTTGTCAGGTGCGACAGAAGGCACTTAAAAATAGTAAAATATTCAAGAAAATTCACATAACGTGATTACAAAAAATGGCAATAGTATTTTTCACAAAACTACTAAGAATGCCTGGAAATATCGTCCAAACTAATTTAAAGAACACGTTTCTCTATAAAAATAAATTAATTTACACTTTGTGTCTAATTCCAAACTGAAGGTAAATATTTCGATTTTCTGTTCATATTTTCATGATTTGATTATTTCAAAATCTCGTCTTTCGTCTAACTGCTTGCAAACATTTTTTTCTGGATCTTCATCTTTTCATTCAATTTATATTTTTCCTTCAAAGTACATGTAATAAACACAATGTGGCCAAAGAACGTGAATTTTCTTGTTTACGTTACAATCACGTATGACGTCTTTTCAGGAAGACCCCTTTTTTTTTCAAAATCATTGATAGCTGCATTCTCCATTTACATATTTTTTGTTTCTACAACTATGATATTTAACCGATAATTCTAAATTTATGTTAAAGAATTTTGTATATTTTTCCAACTACTTTACGAATTTTTATGTTATTTCCAAAGGAATGAATGGCGTTTTTCATAATTTTTCGTCATTGATAGCTTTTAGGTATCCTCTGTGATCACTGTGTGCAAAAAATCAGAAGTTTTTAGTTTTTAATATCATCATTACGCAGTTTGTAACTTTCAGAAATTCTGTCTCACGATTAAAATCTCTATATTAAATTATATTTTTTCAACGTTTGATTAATGCAGTATATTGAATTAAGTAATTCACGCCCTTGAAAATGGAAATTTCTATTCTGAAAGGGGTTTATATGCAATTATATATATTTATTTTTATAAAGATTCAGCTAATGAATCTTAAATATAAACGGTGAAACCTCAACTTTTCACAAGAAAACCTGATGAGAATTCGTTCCGTATCTTTAAAAAATATCGCATAATTTTTTTACCTTCTGAAAGATATAAAATTTCGTAGTGGTTTATTGGATGTACTCTATCACTTCGTGAATATTGCAATGAGAAGCAAGCCTGTGTCAATTGAAGTAAATATTCTATTTAAGTAAAAAAAGTCCAATTAACTTGCGGGAATTAATTCTAAACACGTAAGTAGACAGAATCGTTGTTTTTCTCTATCAGTTATATTGGCCTTCTTTCCTAACATGTACAAATGAAAATTAAGGAATGTATTTGCTGAGATATTTAGCTCAAAATCGAGATATTTGCACATATGAGACATTACTAACAAAGTTATTAAATTAATCATAATTATGACAATTTTAGTACAAGATGCCTTCAATATTTTTTTGTAACTTTAACTTATATAACGTAATCTTTACAACATTAGTGTTTTACTTTCACATTGCAATTTTAGTTTTATAAAGACCTACTTCTATGCTTGAAATTGTCAGCGACGAACGTTCATGGTACCTGACAACGTTATGTTACAAATTAAGTCAGTCGTAAGTATTCTCCAATATTTGTTTAAAAGAGTTTTATTTTTGATACCTGTAACTAATTTCCACGATTTACTACCTTGTACGTATTATTTGTTAGAATTATCAACTTGTAATGGTCTAGTATTTCATTATTTTTAAAAATGTCTGTATGACTTATATTATACAAATGTTTATTTATTTCTCTTCAGACCGATTCCCATGAACCTTCTGTTTGGATTATATTTATGAAATATAAGCACAGCCGGTATGAATCACTAAAATGATACATAATTGCATTGTGTACACACTTTCATGAATGTTTGAATAAGGTTAATTATAGAACATATTTATTTAATAGTGAAATACGAGTGATATACGTTTAATAGAGTGTAATCTAATATAATATGTAATTACATAGTTTGACCAAAGACTTATTTCAAAATTCGTGCCTATGCATTTGAGCTGAATGATAAAAACAGTTTTAATAAGGAACGCACCATTTGTGAGAAATGAGATTGAATGTTTTAAACCGTAAAAGTCAAAATTTGATTATGAAATGATATATTCTATTCGCCTCATCAGTAAGATAATATTCATGATTCAGAAAGAAAAAAGAAGAAAGACGTAAAGATGGTAAAAATGAGAGGAGAGAAAAGAGAGGGAACTGTTAGGGGAAAGTGAGAAAAGGAAATACAGTGTGAAGAAAAGAGAAAAGTAAAAATAAAGATGGAAGATAGAAGGAAAGGAAGAGAGAGGGGCAAAAGGGGAGAAGGAGAAAAAGAAAGTGAAGAGGAAAGGAAGGAGAGAGAGGGAAGAAAGGAGGATGGGAACATATTGGAAAAGAGACAGAGGCAAAAAGAAAAAAGACAGGAAAAGTGAGATAAAAAGAGAGAGAGGAAAAGGGAACGGGAAAAGAGAGAAGTGGGAAATGAGAGGGGAGAGGCCTAAGAGAGGGGAGAAAGAGACAAGAGCAAAAAGAGGGACAAGTTGGAGTGAAGAGAGAGAGAGAGAAGGAGAGAGAGAGATAGAGAGAGAAAGAGAAAGAGGAGAAAGAGAGAGGGCAGGACTAC
Source organism: Teleogryllus oceanicus (assembly GCA_964035755.1). NCBI lineage: Eukaryota > Metazoa > Arthropoda > Insecta > Orthoptera > Gryllidae > Teleogryllus > Teleogryllus oceanicus. The sequence goes on from CAXIVR010000013.1 coordinate 61,222,865, forward strand.
GTCTGTCGGGTTCTGCTAGTAATAAATAATAAAGCTTGAATATCCCTGGGTGTGCAACGGCCTCTCATTATGAAGGATTGCTCTAAGTGATATTTTCTCAACTGAGCAATGTTTGTGGGTCTTAAAATTATTTTTCTACATTTATTTATACTAGGCAACGTTTTCAATGTTAAATTTCTGCCACCAGTTCACTGATACACTGCACTATACCCACTCTTGCGCTACTATAATATTGATAATGGAATTAATTTGAAATCATATACATCTAACTGATTACACTGTACTACTTGATCTTTGTCTTTATTTTCTCTCCCTAAAACTTATTGTTATTGTAATGATCTGTGGGGCTAGCCCGCAAGAATCCATGGAACTTTTATGTAAGCAAGGAGGAATTAAAAAAAAAGAAAGAAACAATAACAATAGCGCTGCGTAATCATAATTATTGTGAAAGCAATAGAAAATATATAAGTGTAATATGTGTGAGGAACAATGAATATAACCCAATTAGAAACACTTTAAAACAAGAAACTAATGTTATTCGAGCCACGGGTTCCGTAAATATTATAAATGGTATAAATTGCATGCATAATATGACGAAGATGGAAGATATGGAACTCATGGTTGTACTCCTGGAAATATACAACAAGACGAGTTTTGTTGAACATCCAGTGAATGCCTGGGTGGATTTTAATAAACTACAGAAATTATAATGGAAAATATTGACTAGGCAAAATTAGTTACGGCGTTGGGAATTATAAGGCTTTAATAAACCAGCATCCAACTTCCATAGCATAGCGAACTAAGAAAGAATTAAATGAGCGACCGAAGATGGTAGAAATATTATTCAGAAGATGCTGATTGGAGACAAAAAAACAATAATTGTGGATGCATTGTAAATCCTTAAAACGGAGGAGGCATCGAGGATCTGGTGGCAGTTGAACGGGGAACTGCGTGCGTGAATAATGCACGTGACAACTACCAGCGACGGGCGCTGACGGAAGGTGACATCACTGCAAAAAAGGGAAGTGGCACGAATTTTGCAATAACTGTATTGTTTTTTTTGGTTTGTTTACGCTCCATTCAAAAGAAAGAAAAGAAGTTCTGTCGAAGACCAAGTTATGCTATTAGGCTAAGGATAATAAGGAAGGTCACGACAGAATGCGCATTCTGATGGATGGATGAGATTTTTCTTTGTATTGTAATTTCAGTGTGTGGCGTTTATTTTTTTCTTCCTGTGTGTTTATATATTTGTATTGCCAAGTTTCGGAAGTCGGAGGGGCAGATTGTGTTGATGAAAGGGATATCAGCGAAAAAAAAATACAAAATTAAATGCATGAGCATCCCAATGGCATCCTAATTGCCGTGATTCCATGTCTTTTTTTATTCTGTAGCAGTATGAATGTTGACCCAGGCACGAACGAAATGACCCCTTACTTCAACCTGTATGATGGCGCGGACTACGACACGGTAAGAAATAAACAATAGTACGAGCTAGCAGAGGTACGTGCAATCGCTAATGTGGCACCCAATTATAATTTAGAGCTAGGGCAGGGCAAGATAGTGCGCGTGACGAGGAAAAGATTACAATCGTCGTGAGATTTTGTAAGAGAATATTACAGTGGTGCACTAACGTGGGCCATCGTGTTTGATTAGAAGTAGTATATTGATACATTGGCGCCGCGACGTGAGGCGTCGTGGTATCAAAGGAGGGTGGAGAGATATTAATTACATTATATCTGCCTCTTATCACATACACTCCGGTCATTATCTCAAATAACGTTACTGTTGTAATTCATAATTGTACATAATTTAATTGGGATGTTGGTATATAAAGATTTAATATCTAAAGAACGGAGGATGTATCCAGGTGGTATGGATATAGAATCGATGCATTGCTTAAAGGTTCACAGTTCTGTAAACATTATTGACATGACTTGACATTTTCCCTGTAATCTGGCTTAAAATTTGATGATAGAATCTGTCTAATTTGTAATTAGGGCTATTGATGCCTGCTTCTATGAGTCCAATAGACAGGGGTTGTTTGTATATCTTGTAGGTAATGTATATATTTAATGCAATGTATATAACATGTAGGTAATGTATTTAATTTTGGAATGACAATTGTGACAACCCGATTGAATTATTAGATAATATTATTAATGGGCGTTTAACTTACATCAATAAATACACCTCTATCTCCTTAGGTCAATTTTTAATAGATTTAACAGCTATTTTAAATAATAACTCCTTTTCTTTCAATAATAAATTTTACCTACAAACCTTTGGATTAGCAATGGGATCACCTGTCTCCACTGTACTTGCCAACCTAATTATGGAAGAAATAGAAATCTTCTGCTTCTCCCAAATTCACTTCCATGTCTTATTTTATTACTGATACGTGGATGACCTGATTACATGTTTGCATTAATCTAATGTTGACCCTTTGGTCATTATACACAGTAAACTTCGCCCCAAATTAATTTTTACCACAGAGTTAAAAAACAACAAAAGGGAAATCAGATTTTTAAATCTTATACTAATAGATAAACAAAATAAAATTATAACTGAGTGGTATCAGGTTCCATATTATCTGTACAGGAATTCCAAATATCGTGTGGCTTCCGCATTCAATTTGGCTGATCATGAATTTAATGACAAAAATATAGTGATTGTGAAAATAACAATCTTTATTCATCATACGTTATAAATAAATGCATTTAAAAGACTGACATAATTACAAAGCAATTACCAGCAGCACTAATTTACGAATTCCATTATCATTTTTCGAACCTATTAACAATATAATTAAAGCCGACTTCAAAAAATACAATTTGGATATTGTCTTTTACAAATCAAATAAGACCAGCCAGTTATACGACAATCAGAAAGATAAAACAAAAATAGGGGATACGTCTAATGTGGTCTACTCTATTCCATGTAATGACTGTCAGCAAATACACATTAGGGAAACCAAACAATATCTCAGCAAACGGTTTACCAGTATAAATACATTAACAAAGATGCTTGATTATACACCTCCTTAACCAAACACAGAACAGAGCTTAACCACTCCATTGGATTTGATAATGTCAAAATTTTACTCCACAAAAAACAAACTTCAAACTTCAGAAATTCGTGCTGAATTGGGGAAGTGGTGCATATATGTTAAATGATGCTATGAGCACCAAAAGTGACATACAAAAACTTAATCAAATTTATAAGACGTTACTAATGAACCAGCATCTTTAATTACATTTGCCAACCCCATAATGCCCTGAATTTACAATCTTTGCACATACATTCCTTAACTATCTAGTCTTGTACTGCATACCGCAGCTGGCGCATGAGTTGTTTTAACCACCACGTTGGCCCCATCTTTCAAAGTATTAAATGACTTTTCATCATGTAATATTATACACTCTGATGTAAGCACCAAATTGTGTGTAGTGATTTTAATATTTTTGTATTGTTTTGTTTTTATCATGTTAAACTGTATTGCTTATGCTATTGTCAACCTTATTATCTGTATTGCTCGGTATTGTTCTTGAAAAGATAAATGCTAAATTAGCGAGACGTTGACCTGCTAATAAATGTATAAACTATGAGAGTCTTAATTCCTGATATCTACTTGATTGATCCTGTATGGTCCAAACTTACTTAAAAACGTAATATCTGCATTATTATTATTATTATTATTATTATTATTATTATTATTATTATTATTATTATTATTATTATTATTATTATGTATATATTAAAGTTAGCCACAGTTAAAGAAACGTGTTTGCTCACCATTAATAGTACATTATGAAACGATGATGTAATAATGGGTATTAATACACGAGTGTGATATTACGATACGAGCGAGTATCGTAAACTTCACAGGAGTGTCTTAATACCCAGCACATCGGGTTTCATACGGTACTTTATGTACGACTTTTATAAGTTAAACTTTTACATTGAATCGTTTTGTGGCACTTGACATGCAGGATTCAGCCAAGGCCACCTAATCCTACCCTCGTATGCTGCTGCAGGTGGCCATGTTTACCAGTTCTCCTGCGAGGGAGTATTGCGACAAGTAAAATAGGATCAAAGTGAAATTACGATCCAATTTTTTAAAAATTATATTCCACGAAAAAATTACTACTATTAGAATAAATTAAAACTGACAAGCAGAATATATTATCAAATGGAATTTTAATGTAAAAAATTGAACGAAACATTTACTAGAACGATTCTCAATGATCAATTAGATGCCAATACTTGGTTTGTAAACTTATCTGTGATTGGTCAAGAACTTGTATCTTAATGAAATCTCTATCGAAATGACTATCATTAAGCAAATGGTTGCAGCTATCAAATAACAGTATTATACAATGAGAGTAGAAAACATAATTGTGTTAGGATTGTTTCATGCGTTAACTCTATACGGACTACCAATTCATTAATGACAATATGAAAGGCGTTTGTTTGTTTACCACTAAGCATGGTGGCATTTGGTAATTTCAAGAGTTGACACTCGATGGAACACAGTAAGAAATTCTACATGATTTTATGCGATTTCCACAGTAAATTTTCGCATTACTTCACGAAATCCGCAGACTGGTCACTGATTATGTAGCTTTTACTGCACTTTGCTAAAAGGGCGTGAACTCACTGCTATCATCCAAACCTTGTTTGCGTCCTGATTTCTCATTAAACCGGCACGCTTCAACACGATATGAAAATTCCCTTTTATCACAACACTCAACACTAACTCGGAATAAAACATACATGGTTCCGGATCTCGGTGCGTATCTCACACATGAGTTTCAAGTTTCGTGATGTACGTAAAGAAATTAATATGTGCTTGAAATTAATGTGTAAACAATGTGTGCAGCATGCAGTATATTTTAACATCCCTTAAATGTATGAATGAAAAATGAAATGTATGAATGAAAACCTGGAGATAACACTTAACAAAGTTAGCAATCGCTCTTTTGAATATATTGTTGTATGCGGAGATTTTAACATTGATTTTCTGGTCGAATCTTGCGAGAAATAAAAGTTTCTCAATTTAATTAATTCCTTCAATTTAGACATTACAATTAATGTACTTGGTTAATGTGATTCACACAAATTTACGAAGTGCAATTGTCCAACTTATAATTAACAAAACTACACTGATGCGAAGTTGAAACAAATAGATTTAGGATACAGTGACCACGATGCACAAATTCTACCTTCTGTTTTGACCACAATAAATAACCACGTATGACTAGATTGCTTGGCAAAAAGTAAAATAAAATTATTCATTGATTACTTGATGTAAGAGTCATAAGAAGCGGTTTCTATAATACTGTTGGATACAAACGACAAATATAATCCTTTTTTTTTTCAACTGTTTCATTACATTTTAACACTTGCTTTCCTCTTCAAAAAAGAAAATTAAATATTTCATGGAAAAGCAATTCTTGCATAACACAAGGGATTAGGACACCTTGTAAAAACAAACGAAATCTTTCTTTCATTTCTTAACGTCATAACGTATCTCAAGATTTCCTTATCTACTTTAAAAAATACAAAACCTTGTTACGAAAAGTCATACGCAGGCTAAAATCATGAAACACGATCAGGATATTTTTAACACAAATACAAAAACAGCACGGAATATAATAAAAATACGACCAAATCAACTAGAAACCCTGTAGAGAATGTTGTTTTAAAATATAACGATATAAATGTGAATGATCCGGCAACAGTGGCTAGTCTCTTTAACCAATACTTTTCGAGAATTGCTGCCGATTTCACTTAGGGTCTTCAGCTACAAAATTAAAAAACAGACAGTTCGCCCAAAATATTTGACACGATGTTCTTTTCCGAAACTTCTTCCTATGAAATTCTCAAAATAATCAAACTAAAAATAACATTTGTCCGGTTTAGAAGAACTTCGATTCTTTGTTATAGCGAATACAATATACACCCGTTAACCTGCCATTGAAGCATCCTTATCCACTGAACGTTTCGATATTTTCGTCATCGGCCTCTATCTCGATCTCAGGTTTTTCGTTCAGTTTGAGCATTCATTGATAAACGCTGAGATGGTCCTTTGTGTTACTTGGACACAGCAAATGTAACTTCATTTTCAGTACGTCTTTAGAATTCAGTGGAAATACAGTATTCAAATTATCGTTTCCATGTTGTCGCGGCAGAAGTATTATTCCGAAGCACATGATAAGAGCTAAATTGTTATTTATTTATCCTGAAAATAGATTTTATTATACAAGGTTTTTTCCCCAAAATTTATAGTATATGAGACTTATGTAGGATCACAGAATTTTGGAAATGTAAAAGACAACTTTTCCCTAGTACGTCATACGTAGTTTTAAATGTTTTGACGTAAATAATAAATAAACAAATAAATAAATAAATAAATCAACAAATAAATACAAATAAATCAATTATCAAATGAATAACAAACAAACAAATAAATGATAGACCTATAACGAGCAGACAAATAAATGACAAACAAATAAATGACAAACAAATAAATGACAAACAAATAAATGACAAACAAATAACAAACAAATAAATGACAAACAAATAAATGACAAACAAACAAATGACAAACAAATAAATGACAAACAAACAAATAAATAAATAAATAAATAAAATACAACAAATAAATAAATAAATAAATAAATAAATAAATAACAAATAAATAACAAATAAATAAATAAATAAATAAATAAATAAATAAATAAATAAATAAATAAATAAATAAATTAATAAATAAATAAAATAAAGCCTGAGAAGCTAGGAGCAATCAATCCCTCGTAAAAGTGAGGATTGTACGACTCAGACGAAGTCAGTGGTAAGTAATGATGTCGACGGGGAGTTTCTTACTAATGTAGGGAGTGAAAACATTAGAGTAATTACTTTTATCAAAAGTAGTCTAATGGATCTTTCGGAACATGACATTTCAAAATTTACACATGTGACAACTGTAGTTATTGACAGATGTGTTGCCTCTTGTAGAGTTCTCAAGTACACATTGGCACTGAAATACCAAAGTACTTCAAAATAATGAATTCCAGCATAACAGAAAATGTCTTTACTTGATTTACAAAAGAATATATGCTGAAAATCTGTCTATGATCACAAATAAAATTGTTTTTATTGAAAATGGGCATTTTGATAATTTATTACTTTTAAAGGAGATTGACCTGAGTCACAACCAGATAACCCCAATCGAAGCGACGCATTCCAAGGCCTGACCGCTCTGAGGAGGCTGGACGTGTCGCAGAACAGGCTGAGCGAGGACTTCGACCCCGCCACCCTGGCGCTGCCGGCCGGCTGCCGCTGGCGGTCGCTGGTGGCCACGTGCCCGGGGCCGGCGACGGACGCCGGAGGAAGCCTCTCAACAGGAATGGTGGGCGGTGTTTCTGTCCACCTGCTGACGCTTGCCTTGATGCTTACAGTCCAAATACCCTCCCTTGCTGACGTTGTTCAAAACGACGCTGCAACAACAGCAGTAATAAAGCAGCCGTCATATAGCTCAACTAAATGCTATCACCCAAAAAGCCATTATCCCTAACAAATGCCATTACAATTTATAAAAGCAAATAGTCAGACCATTACCTCCCTGCTGACGTTGTTCGAAATGATGCAACAGCTGCAGTAGCTGCAGCCACAGAGAATAACTAAAAATGCCTTATCAACTCCGTAAGCCGGCTATCCCTAACAAATGCCATTACAATTTATAAAGCAATAGTCAGACCATTACCCTGCCCTGCTGACGTTGTTCGAAACGACGCTGCAACAGCTGCAGTAGCAGCAGCAGCCGTCATATAGCTCAACTAAAATGCCTTATCAACTCCAAAAGCCGGCTATCCCTAACAAATGCCATTACAATTTATAAAGCAATAGTCAGACCATTACCCTCCCCTGCTGACGTTGTTCGAAACGACGCTGCAACAGCTGCAGTAGCTGCAGCAGCCGTCATATAGCTTAACTAAAATGCCTTATCAACTCCAAAAGCCGGCTATCCCTAACAAATGCCATTACAATTTATAAAGCAACAGTCAGACCATTAATTCTGCTCCCGCTGACGTTGTTCGGAACGATTGCTGCAACAGCTGCAGCAGCCAGCAGCCGTCATATAGCTCAACTAAAAATGCCTATCAACTCCAAAAGCCGCCATCCCTAACAAAATGCCATTACAATTTATAAAGCAATAGTCAGACCATTACCCTGCCCTGCTGACGTTGTTCGAAACTACGCTGCAACAGCTGCAATAGCAGCAGCAACCGTCATATAGCTCAACTACAATGCCTTATCAACTCCAAAAGCCGGCTATCCCTAACAAATGTCATTACAATTTATAAAGCAATAGTCAGACAAATAATGCTCTACGCATGTTCCATCTGGACTAATGCATCTATTTCTAACATTAATAAACTCCAAATTGTACAAAATAGATTCCTCAGATTAGCAACATGCCCCATGGTTCATCTCTAACGCCTCAACCTGAACTGGAATATATCACTGATCATCAAACATATTGCCCATCTTCCAATAATAATTTACTCTAATCTAAATACAATTAACTGGAGCCGGGTCCACTACATCTCTCGCTACTATAATTGACTTCTTCTAGGAATTAAGAATAGATTTCCTTCCGAAGCGTTCTAGAAATTTTCTCTAATGAATTGTTCATAGTAGCTCTTGTAGTTTTCTACACCTCTAGTAAGGTAGTTTAGTTTTAAGTTTTTATTGTTAAGTTTACTATAAGTTACAATGTAAGCCAGCAAATGCACATGAGATAGTAATTTAGGACTGATCTGTAATGTGGATTGATGTGTGTTGTAATTGTGTTGTAATTAGGACTGATGTGTAATTTCCAATCACTCAATAAATAAATTATATAAAAAAAGCAGCCGTCACAAAATCAAGAGTAGCACGTACACTGTTGCACTTTTAACAACTCAGTTTTCGTTGACGTCTGCTAATGGACGAAATTACATAATAATGCTTTCTTTTGGTGGAATACCACATATTACACTGACAAGCAAATGCATATTGTGGTTGAGCGTATAGTTTAAAATAATAATCACAAATATTTTTTTCGAAATGTATATATTTATCACATATTTTTAGGATAGTATCCTCGCAATGAATATAGGTGATAGCATCTGAGAGAAAAATAACCAACATTACCAATAAAATTGGAAAATTATTATTAAAATGTGTATGTAATAATTTTACATATTACAAATTGTCAGCACAAATAAGGTTGCGATTTCCCCAATATCATGATTTCTCATACTTTTTAGAGTACATCTGACCAAAGAACGACTTTGAGATTTAATATTCTCTCCAAATAAGTTCATTTTCCATAAAAATATTCACTTTCTTGGAAAATAAATTTATCTATCGATGCTTGTAGTCATTTATTATCCCAGCGAAAACTTTTACTAGATTTCTACACGACTTCAGCCACGAAAAAATGCAAAGCAATGCGCATCCTCTTAAAACAGAATTACTTACATCAAAAGCTTACATTAACACCAGTTTAAAAAGTATTAAATCAAGAAATATTTGTTTCTAACTCTGTCATTAAACTATCTGGGGTCAATGAGGTATCTACCACAATAGTATTAAATGTAATTTTAATGTGATTACCAGACACGTGTTTCGGGAACACTCTTCCCATCTTCAGTGGTTCCAAGTAACGCCATTTTGATCGTACACTGTACGAAAGCAGACAAAGAGTCTTATGTCTCTTATGATTCCCCGTATCCTTTTCTATTATCATTTCTTTATTATCTCCTCTTGTCCACTTCATTTTCTTCTCTCTCCTTTTCTTTTGTTTTTCACTGAGCCTGATATTTCTTCCTCTCAATGTTTCGGCCTTAAGCCGCCATCCTGATTGAGGTTTTTTCTGGGTTTACTCAATCGCTTAAGGTGTAAGGTCCCTAGTATTGCATCCCAGACGTAAATGTAAAATAAACCCCTTTTTTGTTTATTGTTCACAGTTGAGGCATGTCGGGTAATGACAACTGACATTTCGGGCGAATTTTGAATTATTGATTCTAAGTGGAATAAGTGGGAGCTCTTTTTTATCTCATTTTTTAAGGATGTTCCTTACATTATGTCTTTCATTTTGCAAAATTTCAAGAATAAACAAAAATGACAATAAATTTATTTGATTCATATAGATAAATGATGTAGATGGTAGTCACAAATTGATTTTTTTCTTCTGCGACATGAAAAGTCAGTTAATATTAATTACATCCGAACGCCTCAACTGTAATTTTTAAAATTGTAAATTAATTGAAGTGGTTAGGCGGAAGAGCATGCCTTATCGCCTGAGCCTCGCCACAAATAAAGACATTTTTTAATTATTATTATCATTATTATTATTATTTATAAAAATATTTCAAAGGATCAATCATAATGCTAATAATTTGTTGTTTCCTGCTCATTTCCTTAATCTTGCATTCCCTATTCATGCATTCTATTTTTCTTCTTTTCACATCCCACTCAAACTTCTATCATGCTTAACGTTTTCCAAAAGTGATTTGTGTGCATTTTTGATTCAATTATTTCTTTCACTTTTCCATCTTATGTGTGTTTCTGACTCAAAATTCAAGACGTGTTCCACTTGTTAACTGTGATCTTGCGATCTGGAGTAAGGATAGGCGATGTATGAACGAATGAATAAATGCGTTATTTTACGTGGCGAGACTCAGGCCATGAGGCCTGCTCTTCCGTCTGACCACGCAAATTTCGTTACGCCCTTTCACCTACTAGGCGAGAAAGAAGGTATTGCTTAGGCGACGAATCATGCAGTTTGAATTTCGCTCAGAGGCTTCATTTAGGCTTGAGAATCTTTTACATGCAGTAGATCTACCAACACGGGACAACCGGATTTACTTCCCCTCCGAAGGAAGTCGTACGAAGGATTTTTTCGCCCTTAAAAATCCACGGCTTCGATCGGGTTTGAACCCACGAACTTGGGTATAAAAGTACCATACGCTAACCGTTACACCATCGCCGCCGCATCCCCGCTTAATCGCATTAGGACAAAAATATGTTATATTATACGATTAATTGATAAAACTAAATCGGTATTTAGAGTGATTATACGGGGCGAGTCACGTAACTTTAGCAGCTCCTGCAACTTTTGAACAGTTACAGTTATTGCAATGCAGTTTTCACGAAAGTTCATGAGGATATGAGCAAATGCTGAGATGGCCCCTTGTTTTGCTTCTGGACATAAATGTAAATTCATTTTCTGTGCACGTCTTCTAGAATTCAGTGGGAAATACAATTATTCAAATTATCGTTTCCATGTTGTCGAGGCAGGAAGTAATAAGAGCCAAAATTTACTGGGCTTATTTATCCTTTGTGCAATAGAGTTTGATGCGTATGAGTTTTTTTTTTTCCTTTCAAAATTCAAAATTTTATTAAGCTTATTTATCTTTGAAAATAGATTTTATTACATGGGAGTTTTTTGTTTTTTTTCTTATAAACCTTTTTTTCTTAAATACTTGTTTTTGTTATTACAAATTTCATTTTGATACATTTTTCTACTTCCAAACATATTGTTTTTGCATTACGATCCTACTTCCTTTATGTAGTGTTAAAATACTAAAAAATAGTATTATAATTATTTAATGTTATAAAAATGAATTAATCTGATAAACTAATATTGAAATTCATTACGGATACAAAATAGAAAAAGAACTTTATTCAAATCACACATTATTTAGGTTGAATAACGTCATGTAGAGAAGGTGATGCAATATTATTTTTCCACCGCTAAAATTAAAACTGGAAAATTCTTTAGTAGCCCTTGCAACTGTCGTCTTTTGGGAAGATGGTCTTCGCTTTGCGGCGCGGTGACTAATGGAGAGAGGCGATAAGCAATACCACCTACAGTTCAGTTCTGCTGTCTCCGGCTCTGTGACGTCATGCCATTTCATGTAATAGTCGCAGAGCGAAGGAGAGGCTGAGTAGGGATACAGAAAGGAAGTGACGGTAGGGAGGGGGAAGAGATGGACACTGACATTGAGTTAAAGACATTGAACTTACTCTAATCATTGTCCACCTGATGAACTATCAGCTATTTTATGTCTCTACACTCGATATCCGAGTCGATATTTCATTAAATACTGTCTTATAATATCTGGCACTGGGTCATCCTCCCAGAATTAATTTTCAAGTTTCATGACATGAGCGCAGTAACCCTCCCAGTCTTCAATAGTGAATTGAGTGATAGCCCAGTTCGTAAGCTCTAACAATTTCTTTGCTTTCTTTTATAAGTCTCTTAATTTTTGCCCATGCCATTTCAATGGGATTCAGACGGTGGATGACAGAATGGCCCCTACTGGTAAACAGCTCATCAATTTTGTATGTCTTGTTCTGAGGTTTTAGTTGCAGAACTAGTTGGTATAATTCAGGCTTCCTCAGGTGTTCATTAGCATGCATTCCTTTTGCATTCAACCATTGAATCATGTCGCGCTTTAATGCATATGCAGTTGGGGTTTTATTAGCTAACACACTGATATGGAGCATTATCAATAACAATTACTGCCTTAGAAGGCAGTTTTTGTTATGCTTCTCTCACCCACTTTTCAAAATTTTTTTGATTCATCTGACCATGGTAGACGCCTGATGCAGAACCGACCTTCACTGTAAATTGTCGAATTCGATTTTCGCTTCGCCATTTCTCATCTAACATTCGCGCACTCTGAATCAAAACTGAGCTGATGTTTGCGAAAACCACTGCACGCGCTGGCCCTTTCCTACAGCCCATGTGTGACTCACGGACGTCTGCCAAACAAATTCTACAGCCCATCACCTTATCGCGCTCCCTTCACCCGCGGAGAAAACTTGACCCCTCTCACAAGGCCGGAGAACTCGGAATCGAACAGTAGACATTGGCCTGAGCAGTCATTCAAGATGGCCGCCTAAGAAGATCATACAAACTGAAATGAGAAATTGAATCGTTTATTTCAGAAACCCTTCAAACGCCAAATTTCTCATTACGAGAAAACTGAGAAAAAGTGTCTCAGTTTTTCTGATTTCAAAATATTTTTTAATATTAAAGCAGTTAATAAATGAATATTTTTCAGGTAAATATGCACTAAACGATGTGTCTATCCTCATGAAACAATATTCCAGGGCTAAAGCGCTTTTTAGATTTTGGTGTTTAACGAGTTTCTGAAATAAACGATTCAATTGTGGTTATCAGACGAAAATATAAAATTAATTACACTATTAAATAAGAAGAAAAGAGATGTACTTTCTCCAGCTGGAAGATTGTACAAAAATATAAGTTCGTTTTCAGGTGAAACCAGCCGCACACACTTTCTATTAATACAGTTATTATCACTTACAACGCACAGCATTGTAAACGAATATTGCGTCATCCTCGGCGCCACCTGAGGTGCCTGCTGGTTACGTCATCTGCCGGCGACCACGAGCCGCCGGTGAGTACGAGTTGCACTTCACCTGCCGGCGGATTCCTCCAGAAGAGTCGCGTGTCCAAAGGTTCTGGATTGTTCGACAGGTATAATACGCGACGCATGGCGACCGCCAGGTCTTGAGTCTGCAGTTGGAAGCTGAATCAGAAGTGTGCGTATCGCGTGAATAGCCGTGCAGTGAGGTGCTCAGTGAAGTGAACTGCCGTGCATCTACTGTGGTTTGTGACGGAACTGTGACCCAGTGCATCGAATCAGATCAGTGCAGTGAACTGTGGCCAGTGCTTAGGACTGTGCGAGTGCAAGAGGAGCAGTGTAAATAAATCAAGAGAAGTGTTAGTGTAAATAAATCAAGAGAAGTGTTAGTGTAAAATAACTGAAGAGAAGTGTAGTGTAAATAAAGGAAGAGAAGTGGAAAATAAATAATAATCAAGGTTTTCAGGATTGTTTTAAGAAACAAAATAAACGTTTTTTGTGAAAATAACATGAGACTTTTAATTCACTACCTGGAAAACGTAACAGTATATGAAATCCTATCTGTTCTAATTCCAATATACTTTTGTTTCAAAATATTTTGCAAGTCCTGATTTTAAAAGTGTCTTCCATCATGAGAGACACTAATGTATCACTATCACTTAATTTATGTAAGTATTTGTTTCTTGTGTACATTAAAAAATTGTTTTCCCTATATTCCATTTGAGGTTCTAAACCAAACACAATCTCCTAATTGCACTAGGATGAGGCAATATAATAAACCCTAAATGTTTGAAATATTTATAAAAATATGGCTAGATAGTTTATTTTATTTTTTTATTTATTTTACGTAAAAAAACAGTTAAAAACTGCGTATGACGTGCTATGGGGAAAAGTGAATTGTGTGCATATTTTCAAAATTCTGTGATCCCTACACTAAGTCATATACTACTTAAATTTGAATTTTGAGAAAAACAAACTCCCATGTAATAAAATCTATTTTCAAGGATAAAATACAATAAATTTGAATTTGAAAGGAGAAAAATAAAAACTCATGTAATAAAATCTATTTTCAAGTGATAAATAAGTAATAAATTCTGAATTTTGAAAGGGAGAAAAAAACAAAAACTCCCATGTAATAAAATCTATTTTCAAAGATAAATAAGCACAAATTTTGGCTCTATTACTCGCCGTGACAACATGGAAACGATAATTTGAATAATTGTATTTCCCACTGAATTCTAGAAGACGCACAGAAATGAAGTTACATTTATGTCCAGAAGCAAAACAAGGGGCCATCTCAGCATTTGCTCAATGGATCAGGGAAACTGGACGAAAAACCTAATCGAGATCGGGGTCATTGACCAGGAAGCTGTAGTACAATTGTTGTTACAGGTTCTTTATACTCATTTATACAGTCCAAATGCTAAATAATGCATTAAGTATCATTGTTAAAATTAATGTTTACTTTTCTTGTGATGCTCAGTATAGTCTCTAATTGTATAGAAACAGTTATGCAGCAGAAACGATTTCACTTGGGATTTAAACTTTTCTCATTGATTTTAATCGTTTAATGTCATCTGGCAAAGTGTTAAAATAATGTACATGTATTGTATGTGAATTTTTTGTAATGAGCTGTTGATACTGTCACCTGATGAATATGATTTCTACGTCGAGTGTTATAGTAATAGACTTCGGCATTTTCTGAAAATATATTCCCGCCTCTTGAGCAAGTCATTTTTTACAAAACCACTGATTCGTACATAAAAGACACGGTAATGGAATTCTAGATTAATGAAGAGAGGCTTACATGAATCACGTGGGTGGGATTTGGTTATTATTCGTACAATTCGTTTTTGTAATCTAAAAGTCTGGGAGCTATAAGATGTATTTCCTCAGAATATTATGCCATATCTCAGGCGGGAATGAACATTCGCGAAGTATACACAACGAGCAGTATGAAGGCTGACTGAATTTGCAAGAATTCTGAACGCGTAGCATAATGAACTTAATTACAGGTTCAATTCATTTAAATGGACGTTCCATTTAAGGTTTGACTGAATTCGATATATAAAATTTTGTTGCCTTTTTACATCAGTCAATACAATTGTTCAAGCCAATGGAGCATAGACTTGTTTATTTTGAAAATGGAAAACTGCATTAAAACCGTTTTCTTTTCGTTTACTATTAATTTGTTATTTCGGAACCAATTTGAAACATCTGATATTGTACTATTTACGGTTTCTTTATTGCAAAGGATGTTCGTATCATCCGCAAAGAGAACCGTTCTTCCGTTTCAAATCGTCGAGAGGCATAATGTTTACAAAGTGAGGGAACAGTAACAGGGCCTAAAATCGATCCTTCAAGGAAACTCCACATGCAGTGCAAAGAGTCGAAAGGTGCGTACAATGTTCCATCATTCCAGTAAGGTATTTCAACTCTCTGAGATCGTTGTTTAAGGTACGAACATAACCAATCTAGAGCAATACCACGAATTCCATATGAAGGTAATTTGGAAAGTAAAATGTTATGATCAATGACGTCAAAAGCTTTTGAGAGATCTAAAAATAATCCAATAGGTGCCTCGTTTTGATCCAATAATGATGCGACATCTTTAAGAAAAGAAAATATAGCTGTTTCGTTGATTTTGATTTTCTAAATCCATGTTGGCAATCTGAAAGGGCGTCGTTATGAGAAAAAGGTCGCATTCGTACGTAAAAAGTCTCTAATATTTTGAAAAAACTGATAGAAGAGAAATGGGCTGATAATTTTGAATTAATTTCAGTTGCCTTTTTGAAAAGCGGCTTAATTTTAGGCTGTTTTGAAAATATCTGAAACGTTCCAGTGCATAAAGATGCATTAAATATGAGTTAACGGGTGCATAATGGCATACGGCACAAGTCTTCTTAACAAAGAATCCGGAATTCATCTAAACTGGAAGAATATTTATTCTTAGTTTGATTTGATTATTTTATAATTTAATAGGAAGAAGTTTGGAAACGAACATTGTATGTAAAATTTTAGTGAACTGTTTGTTGAATTTGTACCTGAAGACCCTTAGTAAAATCAGCGCAATTTTGTATATTGGTTAAAGAGACTAGCCACTGTTGCAGGATCGTCTACATTTATACTGCTATATTTTAAAACATTTCTATGGGTTTTCTAGTTGATTAGTAGTTGTTATTATATTCCACATTGCTTTTGTTTTATTATTTGAGTTCAAAATATCCTGATCGTTTTCATGGTTTTAGCCTGGGCCTTATGACTTTTCGTAACAATAAGCCAGGGCTTTTTTAAAGTAGATAAGGAAATCTTAAGATACTTCATGATTTTTAGAAATAAAGAGTACAGTACTGTTTGTTTTGCACGATGTTATAATTCCTTGTGATATCCAAGTATTGCTTTTTCATTAAATGTGTAACTTTCTTTTTTAAGAGGAAAGCACGTCTTAAAGTGAAATTAAATCTTTGAGAAAAATAAATTATTTTTATCGATTGTTTCAACATTATAAACTGCGTCCAATAATTCCTGCAGCAATTAGTTCGTAAATAATTCCATTTAGCTTAGTAAATAGCCAACACTCTTTAATGTGTCAGTGTTCAAGTTTCTGGTAATTGTGAGAATTTATGCATCGGTCACGTAACTCAGGATTATCTGTTGCTATTTCATATCTTGTTGTGGTTTTGTTAATTATAATTTGATCTATTGTGCTGTTTGTGATTTAAGAGTATCTCAGTAGGTACGTTCACTGTAATATCTAAATTAAAAGAATGAATTAAGTTGAGAACTGCTCTTTTTCGTGGATTCGCTCAAAAATCAATATTGAAATTTCCACATACAACAATGGATTTAAGAGATTACTAATTTTTTGTTCAGAGTTATTCTGTAGGATTTTCATGAAATTGAAATAATCTAAAGCTGCTTCGTTGAGGTCTGTAGATGCAAGTAAGATATACTTAACTGCAGTAAGATGTACAACTGTTATTTCAAAATTTTTCGAACTATATAATTGAATTCTGACAAGAAGGTAGAATCAATATTATTTCTTACATAAATACACGAACCTCCGTAAGCAGGGTCTTTATTTGATTCCCTTGCTCTACAATAAGATCCTGCAAGGTAAAAACTAGGAATTTGGAGTGTGTTTAGATCATTATGAGATAACCAATGTTCTGTAAAGCAAAGAACATCTATTTGACTGAGATCACACTTGGCCGTAATGCCTCGATAAATTTAATTTTATCGAAAGAAATCATTATGATGAATTATTTGAATCTGTATGTACCTATTACTTGATGCTTTTCTGCTGCATCTGACTGTAGTTGCTATTTGATTTATCTCATTTTAACTCGAGTGCGTGGTCGAATAAGTATCGTCCCAGCAGTGTTAGAGGTGAGGAAGGAGGGGTTACAGATGTGTAGAAATGAATAATGGGAGAGGTAGTACCAGGATTAGTTCAGATAAGGTAATTGGGTCCAAAGGGTTCCAGAGGATGGAAGAGAACTAGGAGATGTAGGTGGGGATGAATCTTGATAGATACTGTTGAGGTGTAAGGGATGTGTTTGGCAAGTTCATACTGAGTGTATTGCGTTTTCCGACAAGGCTGGCGGAAGACCATGCTGGTGGAAGTGTTTTCTATAGAGTTAAGCTCAAATAATTTAAATATGTGTGCCTCTAGATGGTTTTAATTTGTTGTTTATGTGTCTAATTTCTTTGCACAGTGTTGGTTTGTTGTACCAGAAGGGCAGAGTCGAGATTACAATGTTCTGTGTTTAAGGTACGTTGTAGTTGGTCAACATGTTGCTCAGGTGTAAAGTGACCACCCAAATTGATGTCATTCTACCCTCCTATGATGATGACTGTATCCTGCTTGGTGAGAGTTTCTTGTGGGTGTCCAATTCACTGATCACGTCGGCAGAACCTCCTGCACGTTACATCAATAACGTACAAGACAATATGAAAACCATGAACTGTACTGATATGCACTTCTTTTCTTGGTAAGAAGTTTTATTTGTTCCAGCGTAAAAGCAACAGGTTTGCCAAATTGTGAATTTGTGGTATCGATTTTAAGATGTCTAAATTAAAGCAAACCATCATGAGGGCTGTTACTACTACATGTATTAAAACATAACTTTAACCTAACCTTTTCTAAAACATTACTAATTTCATTTGTATTACATACACTATCTGATATTGTAGTGCCTCCAAGTTTTAATACTTTTCTTCACAATAATAAACACTGAGTTTCACTTCCGAATCCACCACAAATGAATCTGGACTCAGTTTGTTTAGTTCATCAAAATACCGAAAGAAATTTCATTCAATCTTCCAATATTTTACACTTCCTTCAATAGCAACAAGCAGATACTCACTGTCATTAAACTAATACTCAGTACATCATAGAATACTAGGTGGACAATAAAAGAACAATTTATTAATACTTACGGTCAAATAATAGGCAATGGCTGGCTGTGAAAGGAATCCACACTTGACCACTTCTGTCGTACGACAAATTTATATTCACAAGATGAGGCTACCCTTTAAAACCTGCAATATTAACACACAAAAATCGTTGCAGATGAAATCAATACTTTCCATCTTTGGATAGTATTGAAGAAAGGCTTTTGGGTTGTGAGATATCGTAATTGATGGAAAAAATAATTTTCTAATATTGACCCCACTGCTGAAAATATTATTTATAATAACTAGTACTGACTGGAGAAAAATTCTAGCAAACGGCTGCGCTGATCGGTAGTTATCCGTGGTTTCTCCGATCAGCACCAGGCGAATGCCGGAGCAATACCCCAACAAACGGCCCATGAACCGCGCGAGATCTTTCCTTCCTCTTCCTTGTTCTATCCTCTTCCCTTACACACACACACACACTCACATGCACCACACTACCACATATTCCGGGAGACAGGGCAGGAGCTTAGAGCTTGTCCCGGCTGGGGCGGTGCCCCGCTGGTGGGGGAGTCCTGGTTAGGGGGAAACCCCGCCAGCCGGCTGTAGGTCGGCGCCGGATCTCTCAATCCAACGGGGAAATATCACCGTCATCTCACGAGGAGAAAAGTATGCACTACACTTACGGGACTAATGACCTAAGTTGTTGACGCGCCCGGAATCACTAAGAACCAACCAACCAACCTATAACCAGTACTTTTAAACTCATTAGATATATGAAGATTTGATAAATGTGTAAAATACAACACAGGATTTATTCCTTCCGTGTGAGAGACCATCTATATTTAATATTTTCAGAATTTGGTATATTTGGTATAATTTCAGAATTTGTTTGATGCATGAATTGTCTGTAAATACCATTCTTCCGTCAACGTTCTCTTCAATTTATCTATAATCGGTGATACTTACATTAGAGGCGATTTCTTTTCGTTACTGTATTCATGAGTACATTTGCTTAAAATAATATGGAATAAAACGTCTAGAAACCGAACTGTTTTTTGTGAAAATGAGCTCAAATTCCCGCATTTTCCGAAACGCTCAAACCCCATATACTAAAAAATGGCTGCAAATTTTTTCTTCCAATTGTTCCTATCCATAGTATTCATTGCACCGTTTAATATGCCGTAAAAGTTTATTTTCATGCATTTTTTGTTTTTTAAAAAAATTAAACAAATATAATTTTATAATATGTCTCACGTCGTTAATATGCAACTTTTCCATAGATTTGTATACATTATTCAATTTGTGATTGAAAGTACTTTTGCATTTACAGTAATGCTTAATCGCCATTTTCTTAAAAAGGCTTCAATTTTTTCATTGGAACTGTCCATTTAGGGCGAGATTTAACTCTTCTTTAATATTCTCAAAGTAATATTTCGGTTCTGCTATTAGTAAACCGAAAAGTTGTAAAAAGGCAAGAAAATGTTCTTTGCGCAACGATTGATGGCGGTTGGCAAGAGGTTGGATCAAGACCATAAAGCCAGTCCAGACTAAGGATATTACAACTTTACTACGAGAAAGTCTGTGCCTTCCGTAGCACCTCTAGTTTTTTATTTATGACGACTCAAGCATCTCTGTACTCTACGTAGCCTGCCACAGTCAAGGATTAAGCACATCTTCATTGCATACAGCATTTGTCCCTGCGATCAGAAATATCGGCGGGAATTATTACTGAATCTCAGATACAAAATCACTCTCTGATAGTGCCATAGCGAACGCATGACCAAATTTCAAGGAGAAACGTTTTGATAATAGGATACTTCAAAACTATGCCCAAACCAGGCCAGAGAAAAAAAACAATACTGGCGGAAATAGTAGTTTATCTACTAGAATTTTTATACTGCCTAGCGTAAAACTAAAAATCACGTGACCAGTACTGTGTAAGGTGTACTTCACTGCAATAGCGAAGCATTGCCGGATCCTAGTATCTTGTAAATAGTGCTCAAGATATTGGAGAACAGACCCATCGCTCGTACGGGTATTCGACTTATCTAGACCAGTGGCGTTTCCTTTGGGTGTGCAAATCGCGTGTCAACGCCCAAGGAAATAAAAAAAATCATTTATTCCTTTGAATTTATTTAGATTTCTTTCATTTAATCGGTCTTCCGTGCAATCGGCTTCATAGATCGGCACCAGCGCGTCCATGCAACGCAGGCAGTGCGCGAGCGCAGCTCAGGCCGCTGGCGAATGCCTCCAACGTCTTCAGGTCGGATGGGGAGGCGGCAGCGCATGCGCGCGACGTCCCCCCACTCAAGGACAAAGCGTGCCAAGGCGTTGGATCTTTAACAGCCTGCTAGAGAGCGAGCGTCCGTGATTGTGATATTCTCCGTTACGCTTTCCAGCTTTTAGCGATACTCATAAATTACTAGTGTTCTTTTTTGACAAGGATAGTGAAAAGTTGAAGAATAAGTTTTAAATAATTAAGCTTCTTACTTTCTGTACAGAGAAAGAAATAAGGAATTGAGTAATGGCGATCGAGTCCTAACCTGATATTTCAGAATTTAATTTTTGAAAAGGGAACCGAAGAATGGGAAAAGCGTCGAGCATGTCTTTTTAAATACTTTAAAATATATTATTCCAATCTTTGCAATACAAAATACAACATCCTCGTTGTTGTTATTTTGTGACTATTTTTCCCTCAGTCTTTCAACATAATTTAAAATAAATAAGTATTGTGTTTACATAATTCAATTTTTTACTGTAAATAAGTGAAAAGAGTAGTGATGGGATTAACGTTATTCTCCAGAGTGAGGAGACGCCACTGACCTAGACGTGTGTGTGCGTGTGTGTGTGTGTGTGTGTGTGTGTGTGTGCACGCGCGTCTGTGTGCGTGGGTATAGTGTATACTAATCGCGCTCTTTGTCTCAATTGATACTCCACAGCGGGGGGTGCGGGGAGAAGTGGGTTCTGTTTACGTCACACGGCAAAGCAGTACTGTCAACTTCATTGAAAGAAAACTCAACGTAATAACGCGCTTTGGACCAAATAGCAATGAGAAACAACGCAAGATTTTTTTAAATTATGAAGAATTAATTAATAATTAAAGAAATAATTGAGTAACGAGAAATAACATGGCACACACAGTTCGATAGAAAGAGAGGCCGAAAACTAGGAAGTCGCCATTGGATTGATTGAATTTTTTCGTGCTTTGGGCGTGTCAACTGCTTTGGTCATTAGTCCCGTTAGTGTAGTGCATGTTTTTTTGCGGGAGTTGGCGGTGATCTTCCTCCGCTGGATGGCGAGATCCGGCGCCGACCCACCGTCGGCTAGTGCGGTTTCCCCCTAACCAGGACTCTCCCACCAGCGGGGCACCGCCCCAGCCGGGACAAGCTCTAAGCTCCCGACTGATCTCCCGGAATATGTGGTAGTGTAGTGCATGTTAGTGTAAGTGCGTGTAAGGGGAGAGGATAGGACAAGGCATGGGAAGGACAGAACGCGCGCGGTCCGTGACCCGTTTGGTAGGATACTACTCCGGCATTCGCCTGGTGTTGATCGGAGAAACCACGGGAAACTAACGATCAGAGCAGCCGGCCGCTAGAATTCTCCTCCAGACAGCGACTGAATTCGATCTAGCTTAAAAGCTAGTGTCGAAAACGGCATTGGAGACAAAGAAGATGGGCAGCACTGCAATATGAGCCGAGACATTGCGAGTGGAGCTCATATTTTCTACCGGGCCGTGCTGAGCAAGACTAGGGAGCTGGAGGATCAAGAAAACGTGAGCGTATAGTTTTTAATACGTATTATTTTATCTTGAAACTGGTTCATACCGGTCGGTCTCTTGATCTGTTTATAATCCGAGATACCAAGATATCACCGGTGTACGTGGTCCGCTGAACGATTGCGAAGGACCCTTGCGAGGCTAGGCGAGGCCGCGAGAGGCATATCGCAGAGGCAGATCCTGACCGCAAGGAGTCTCTGGGGCGTTCACTTCCGCGCTCGCCACCTGTTGGACGTCGTTTTTGGGTGAGAAAGCCTGTCGAATAGTTGTTGTTGTTGTTGTTGTTTTTGTTTTTAAATTTAATTTGTTGCGTCGTTGTAGACGCAACGCGTCTCCTTGCCCCTTGTTGGGCGTTGAACGCATTCTTTGGAGTAATCCTCCGTTACTCAGTAATTACTATACTAGTCAAGTCTCGTCACGTCGGAGTCAAATAGCCTTTTATCCTTCGGCCAGGGCTCAACGCTGTTATATCCCGGGGTTCCTAGCCGGTCACCCAACGAGGAACCCGCGAGTCTCGAATTCGCTTAACCTCCGTGACTTCACGGAGCGTAATAAACGAATTCGGCTAGCGGCGCAGGCCAGTTTAACTGATTTGTATTGCAATCGATATTGCGTATTACAATTTATGCTTTTCTCATATTGCATTTTGGATGATTAAGTTTTCTACTCATATTTTGGTTTATAACTTTTGATGTGTTACATTATCCGTTTTGCTTTTTGCGTTGCGCTGATAGCCCTAGCGAATATGGTTTGCAACTCTCAGGCTACTTAGCTGAATCTGTATACCGTATCTGTATTGTGACATGAAATAAAACAAACTTCAATGTACTTTTTGTTATAGATTATATGTAATTGTTACGTTGTTTCGAATTCAATCATATTTCTTGATATTATGATCCACGAATGATTACTTTGAAATTGTTTATGAGTAAAACTGTTTCAATTTGTATTTTAATGTATTCTGAATGTAAATGTTCGACCAACATTTACCCAGTTCATTCTCAGTTAAATATGTTTTATTTTAATTTTAGCGACTCATAGTGTTGCTTCAATAATACGAATTTATCGAAGCTGACATTTAAATGATATTCTATAAAATTTGCTGCCTTCTTCGGAACAATGTCCTTAATATTTTTAAGCTTTTAAAATTTTGGCCATAACTCTTATAATTAACAAAGGGTCACTCTTATAAAGAATAAATTATATATACATAGAGAGAGAGAGGGAGAGAGAGAGGGAGAGAGAGAGGGAGAGAAAGAGAGAGGGAGAGAAAAAGAGAGGGAGAGAGAGGGAGAGAAAGAGAGAGAGAAAGAGAGAGAGAGAAAGAGAGAGAGAGGGAGAGAGAGGGAGAGGGAGTTCACGTTTTCCTTGTTTTACGAATCAATCATATTGCGACTAGAATTAGACCACCGGAATATCTTTTGATTTTTATCATATCTACGTCTTTGTTCTTTGCATATCACGCGCGCTGAGCCATGTAAATATATTAAAGTATTTATTATCAATCACGGACTTTGTAGTTTAATTTCCTTTTACATGCAGGTGGCACATGCTGGAAACCTTATCATAAAGAAAAGATAACTTTAATGCTTACGGAGCTTTACTAACTTACGGGCTTTAATAACTTTACTGTAGTACGGTGAAGGAATGCATTGTATGTACACAATACAGTAATGGAAAATTAAGACGAAGATTGGAAAATTAGGACTTCAATTCAACATTGACTAATCTAATATTTCAAGAACATTGATTTACCTTGTGAACATTTTTAAAGGTAGATCTGTAGCTGGAAAATAAATTTCTTGGCTATAATTTCGACTAAATTATCATTAGGTTTTGTGTATTTCGTGTATAAATAAAAGAGCTCCTCCAAAACATTGAAAATTTTTGACTTATGACATGTTGCATGCACCGCATGCACCGGAAGCGTGGATAACAGAAAATATTTGAAATAGTAATTTTTCGAAAATTTCTGAAGAGCTTTCTGACCTGTACTGAAAAATAATCAACAAGGTCGATTTAATCTATAGAGAAAACCACAATCAAAATTTTCCAGTCGAAGAATTTAATTATCTCTAAAAAAGAAGATATAATTATTCTTTTGAGCTGCAACGTTGCGACTGAAAATGTTATTTGTGGGGAAAGGAATTTAAACCTTTACTACAAAGAGCCATGGCCCAATGGAATAATAAGCAAAAGCTGGATCACCGCAACAAAGAAATCCGATAGAAAAAAAGTGGCTTGAAGAATTATAAAATATGTTAGAGTATAATAACTGATGAAAAGTTCAAATGTGAAACTTCACGATTTTTCACAATTTTCAGGTACTATTAAAAACTTTAAGTCCTATTTTGCTAACGAAATATCAGCAAAAGTTCCAACTATAGATATACGAGATTGCATAAGATTCGTGTACAAATAGGATCTCAAGATAACTATTATGTTGATTTATTTATTTATTTTACCTCAAAACTGTGTCTGAAGTGCTATGGGAGAAGTGAATTCTGTACATTTTTAAAAATTCTGTGATTCCTACCCTAAGCCATCTACAAATTAAATTTTTAATACAGAAAAAATGTGCGTTTATTTGTCAGGATTGTTAAGAAAAGTATTCCCTCCGATGTAATAAAATATATTTTCAAGGGCAAATCAGCAATAAATTTGGGCTCTTATCCCCATCATGTCTTTCGTCAAGGAATATTACTCTTGCCGCAACAACATGGAGAACGATAATTTGAATAACTATATTTCCTCTGAGTTATAGAAGTCGTGCACAGATAATAAAGTAACATTTATGTCCAGAAACAAAACAAGGAGTCATCTCAGCATTTGCTCAAAGGATCAGTGAAACTGGACGAAAACCTGATCGAGATAGGGATCATTGACCTAGAGGCTGCGGTACAAGACTTGTTACAGGTTGTTTAGAATTATACAGTCCAAATGGTAAATAATACATTAATTATCATTGTTAAAATTAATATTACTTTCTTTTTGATGCTTGGTATAGTCTCTAATTGTATAGAAACAGTTATGCAGCAGAAAATATTTTACTTGGCACTTAAACTTTCATCGAACTTAACCGTAATGTTACCTGCAAAGTCTTGTAAAATGTATATGCATTGTATAAATTTTTAATGAGTAGTTGATACTGTTACCTCATGGATATGATAACTACGTCGAGTATTGTAGTTATTGTGACATACCAGACTGTCGCACAATATTTTGATGGGAATTGGGGACAAGTATTTATTAAATTATTTATCCTTGAAAATAGATTTTATTACATGGGAGTTTTTTTGTTTTCTTCTCTCTTTCAAAATTCAAAATTTATTGCTTGTTTATCCTTGAAAATAGATTTTATTACATGGGAGTTTTTGTTTTTTTCTCCCTTTCAAAAATTCAAAAATTCAAAATTTAAGTAGTATATGACTTAGTGTAGGGATCACAGAATTTTGAAAATGTGCACACAATTCACTTTTCCCCATAGCACGTCATACGCAGTTTTTAACTGTTTTTTGACGTAAAATAAATAAATAAATAAGTAAATAAATTCTTCGTAAAATATGTAAATGTTGAGGGCATACGCATGCAGGCAGGGCGTTCCTTAGCAACCAGGGAAGGAAGTACATAATCATAGCGCGCGGCGCGACGGACAGAAGATTGAGCATAAGAGCATGTAGGATTGGTGGTAAATCGGTAATGGTGGAATGACGTAGAAGGAAATTGGAGATGTGCTTAGGCCGCGTACCGTGCACATCGTACTGCAGAGGTAATTAGGAATACTCGTATAAATGATAGATGCGGGACTTGGTGAAATTTTGCGGGAAATAATTGAGCAGTGTGGACTTTATATTTTGTGTGCGTAATCTATTTCGAATTTTGAATAATTTGGGTCCGAGTAGTAAATGAAACAATTAATAAGTTGAGGAGGACATTGATCCGACAGCGGACCGAGAACAAGATACAAGAGAGAAGATTGGTCGAAGCGGTGAATTCTTCCTCGCCTCATCGTCCAAGAGCGCATGGAAATCTAAAATAGTAAGAATAATAGCGCTATAGACAATTTTTACTATCGGTCATGACCAAGATGATATCATGTCAAAAGAATTAATTGAGAAAAACTTATAAGTTCATTCTGAAAGAAAAGTTGATTGTCACTTCTTTAGCATCTTGTGTAATCCATAGCTTAATAATTTCTTTCCAGAAACAAATTTCAGATTCCCTCGCTTCTTCCGTATGTAGAGCGGATCGAACAGTTGCTTCATAGGGAAGAAAGTAAGTACTGGCGACGATTATTTTCGTAAGAAACCAACAGGTAGAGGGGTAGTAGGATAGTTATTTCCCTTTAGATGTGTTTGCGGGAAATTTAAAATCGCAACCCTTTCCTGGCGCCCAGAAATGATATAAATTCGGAAACCGGTTGCAAAAATAATTTGACCGAAACGAAGAGCGTTTCATTATGGACATCGGCGTTTTCTGAAGATATATTGCCGCCCTTAAGCAAGTCATTTTTGACAAAAAATACTGATACGTAAATCTAGAGACACGGTAATGGTAAAATTTCTAGATTAATAAAGAGAGGCTTCCAAGAATCATGTGGGTGAATTTTGCTTATTCGTACAATTCTTTCTTGTAATCTAGAACTCAGGGTGTTATAAGATGTATATTCCAGGAATATTATGCCATATCTCAAGCAATAATTAACATTGGCGAAATATATACGAGCAGTGTGAAGGCTGACTGAATTTGGAAGAATTCTGAACATGTAGTATAATGAACTTAATTTTGTGTTCAATTCATTTAAATTGACGTTCCATTTGAGGTTTGACTGAATTGAGAGACCTAAAAATTGGATTGCCTTAACATCAGTACATGGTACACTTTCAATTTCAATGGAGTGCAGAATTGTTTGTTGAAATGAAACTGCATTAAATCTGCTTTCTTTTCATTTACTATTAATTTGTTATTTCGAAACTAATTTGAAACATCTGATATTGTACTATTTACGGTTTCTTTATTGCAAAGACTGTTCGTATCATCCGCAAAGAGTTCTTCCGTTTCAAATTCGTCGAGGACATATTGTTTACGTATAGTAGGAAGATAATAAGGCTTAAAATCGATCCCTGAGGAACTCCGCGTGAAATTGGCAGAGTCGGAAAGGTGCATAATGTTCTCTCATTCCAGCAAGGTATTTCCACTCTCTGACATCGTTGCTTAAGGTACAAACATTACTAATCTAGGGCAATATCACGGATTCCACATGAAGGTAATTTTGAAATTGATTTTGAATTTGATTTGAATTTGATTGAGCTCCAACATAAATAAATTAAACAAAACAATAAAATATGCTTCTTTTTCTATCTGTAAATGGAAGAGTTTCATCGTCATTCACTCATTCACGTTTACTATGCAGATCTGTTTTTAACAATTGACATCTGCCGGGATACTCGTCACACATGGAAACCATATTCTTCATAGACTGCATAAAACTTACGAATCCCTACTCAGATTTTATCCCCTTATTAAAAAAATCATCTCCAAAATTAGAAATTCCTGTTTCTCTATAAATCAGTCCTGAGACTCTCAACAACTTACGCAGCCCCCATCCGGAGAGGTGCCTCTTCTTCCCTTCTGAAATCTTTGAAAACCTTCCGAAAGAATGTGCTACGTAAATATCAATTCCCCCTGGTGCATAACCAACAGACAACTTCATAGAGAACTAGACATAACACCCATTACAAATTATATTTCCTTACTGTCGTTCAAATTCTTTTCTAACCTCCAAACTGCCCCTTGAACCAGTCTCTTTGACCTTGGTCAAACCAGCTTTGCTCCTTCAAGAATTAAATACCGTCACCTGAAATATGGATTCCGGCGCCCGTATCTTAACGAAAAAATGACCTCACCTTCTTTAATCTATATCTTGCAATTATCTTCAATTTTGTAACATTAACAACAATCGCTGTAAAGGAACCCCCGTGGAAATATACTCGCTCAGAAACAGGGGGAAGATGGTGTGCTAATTTGCAGTTACTCGTACCTTTGGGCCGCTGTAGTGAATTCATACGTTATATCACGTTCATTAACACTAGAACGACGGGAGTTAGTTGCCTACCTAGAACGACGGCCACCGGTCAATTGACCGGTTGGCTTTTTTAAATGTTTGTGACGATGTCTAAGAATTGCCATGTGCCCTATTACTATTTTTAAATATTATAGATGTTTTTGAAGTAAATTGTAGCCCTAACAATTTGTTTTCTTTTGAGTTTGGTCTTACTTGTGACTTTTTGCTCGTTCAAAACAGTAACTTTTACAACAGTTAAGTCGCTTCTCACTAATTTTTATTTGGTTTTTAGTTACAAACTATAATTAAAACTAGATTTCTTACTTCTGTTATCGTACAGAGTAACAAAAAATTTTAAGAAAAAGGAGCAAGTTTCAAATCTTTGCGGAGCCTTTCACTTTTAGGTTCCCTCACATTTCTTGCAAATAGTTTGTTCACTTCGACATTTACCACACACACGTTTTTTGCATTTTTACAAACTTCTTTGTTTTGTTTTCATTACAAAGTGCGATTTGGCATGTTTTACGATCAGCAACATTTGAAGTTTGGACATCATTGGCATGCAACATGATCCTACTGTCTGCATAAGGTTTCGAGATTTCCTTCACAACTTTCAGGATAAAAGATTTGCGTGAAATGTTTGAATCAAAGGACAGCTTGTACAGGGAATGAGTATTGATCATCGCTAAATCTAAAATATTATAAAATACATGAACGGGCCATCGCCGTGTGCCAGCTCGCAACTGTATTCGCGAGTATTTGGTCGACTGTATCGACTCCACATTTTGTCTTATTGTAAAACAGTACAGTTTCTGGTTTCTTTTTTTCAGTCGCAGTGTTGATTTGTACACCGTGATGCATACTACTAAGGATAAGGACATTTTTGTTAGATTTCGCTTGATAGCTTGTCAGAGTGATATCTTCGTGCTTGTAGATAACAGAGCTAAAACGAACATCTTTAGATTTCTTCAAGGAATTCGGTACTTCTTTCCTATTGCGATTGAGCGTACCGACCAGACTAGTTTTCTTTTTCCTGAGGTCTTTTGCAAGACTAACGGAGGTAAAGAAATTATTCATGGTGTAGCGTCATAGACTTGACTCCCTGCTCCGGAGAGACAAGTTGCAAGGTATGGGAATGAGGGAGCCAAAAATAGGCTCCCGAACAAAGGCCAACCCTTCAGGGAAAGTCCAAAAGGGGAGAGGGCTTGGAGGTGCCGGGTGCAAATTGCAACGGAAAAGCAGGCGCCTCAAGACGAGTGCGTGGGGAAAGATGACGCAGGAAGTCATGTGACTCGGGCATATATAAGGGAGTGACAAAAAGCCTGGGTTGGGTAACATTTCTGGTTTCCTCGCGGCACAACACCGCAAAACTTGTCCGGCCAAGTCTGGCGCGGAAGTGCTGTAGGCACGTGTAGGTGTTCGAGTCTCGAGCACTGTGAAGTATGCTTGATACTTCGGGGCAGATTGTCTGCCGAGGCACACCAGGTGCCATTTGCGATTGCCGAGTTGGCTAAACGCAGGCGCGACCGCAAGGCGCGTGTTGGGAGAGGGGGGCTGCTGCAGGTAGCTCCGACAAACACCTTAGAGTGAGGTCTGTAAATAGTGTACATAATTTATTGTAAATAAATTGTAAATACCCACTCGTGTCTGTTCCTTTGTGGTGTAGATCCTACTCACGACGTTACAATGGTCACATTTCTACCCTTGTATTGGAAAGGCTCTACAAGTTGTTTTACAACATTTTCGCCAACCCCTCTGTGCTAGGCCTGGTCTCATTCTTGCCTAGGTATGGAAAGGCATTGATGACGTATCTAATTTTAGCGTCGTTAGCAACCCAAAATTTAATACCGAACTTATCCGGCTTATTCGCCATGTATTGTAAAAAGGGGCACCTGCATTTTGTTGGGTAAAGCTACTCATCAATGGTAGTATTCTCGCCAGGTCTGTAGCATGCTAAACAATTTTCAACAAACTTATTCCAAAGTTCAGAAACTAAGCATAATTTATCGGTTGCTTTACGGCGACCACGACTGTCTCTGCCATCGAAACGCAAAAACCTCATGATTTCTTTGAAACGATCCCTACTCCTTGTCTCTGAAAAAATGGTGGACCCCATTCTTTATCCCACAAATCACTTACAGAGGTTGACAAGCTACACGTGCATACAGAATAGAAAGAAAAGCGTCTAGCTCTGTTAGTGATAGTGTCCAGGACTCGTCAAGCAGTACCTGACGTGCCTCCTTTTCAATATAAAAATGCAGACTTGGGCCTATATTCATGTTGCTTTGCGGTTTACAATAAAAAATGATAATAAATGTGAATGGCTATTGAGAATAAAAATCAAATTTTGGGTTGAACATTACTCAACAAATTCTTTATAAGGTTCAAAACTGATAAAAAGAAAAATCTAACGTCATGAATGTCAGTAACACACACACAAATGCTAAAAATATACACCGGTCAATTGACCGGAAGCCGTTGTTTTAGGTAGGCTCGCTTGTTTCTCCAGTACCACACAACATTTTTCCAAACAAATTTATAAGACTTCTCTGGAGCCTAAAATAATAAAAGTCACGTAATATCAAACTCATATATATATTAGTTTCCAAAATACGGCAGTTCGAACTTCGTAACCGGTCAATTGACCGGTGACCGTCGTTCTAGTGTTAAAGGTAACTCTCGCTTGTGAAGAGGTAATGCCACTGATCTGGTTAAATAAAGAAACCGGCGAGAATATTCTCAATTCTTAAATTCTGTGAAACAATAACAGCATTCATTAAGGGTAAATTAATTTTATAAACAGCTAAAAAATAAGTGAAGATACTAACTATTTTATGCCTCAATGTATCAAAATCTTATCCTGTTTTCTTTTAAATTATTTGTGTTGCAGGCAAGGGTGACCGGGCTGCCGATTTTTCCTTCGTGTTCCGCAATAGGACAATGCAAAGTGAGAAATCAGTTCTGTACTTCTTTGCTACGCCAGCTTGCTTACTTCTTCCTCTCGATACCTCTGTAAAGAAAAAAACCTTGAGTGCTTTTGCGTTAAGAGTCACGTTATTATTATTATTATTATTATTATTATTATTATTATTATTATTATTCACTGATTACGTAAGCAGTTTGTTGTCTTTGTGCAGTCACACGCATCGAAGTTCGTTGCCACCTTTTTCTTTGCCGTGAATAAAATTCAGATGCTGGTAATAGTAGTAGACGCAATCTGCCTGTGAACGTCCTTACCCCCTCCTCCTAAATTCTCTTTTTTTCTTATTATGTGTTAACAGTAGAAGACAACACGTTCCTTTCCCCCTTTGCGGTGATTTCAGAGCTGATACCAACTTGATTGAAGTGCTGATACTTAAGAACCAAACATAATTTTCCTTGGCACATATTTTCCTCTTCTCTTTTTCTGTGCGTTGAGTGGTGCTATTGTTAAAAGTAGATAACATCACTTTCCTTGACACATCTTTTCTCTTCCTCCTTTTCTTTGAATTAAGAGCTGTTATTATTAACAATAGAAGACGTCGCTTTCCTTGATATTTCTGAGCAAATTCATATTTAGGCAGTGCAGTACGTTAGAATGGGTCAAACAATTCAATTCGCATTTCGGTTTGCTCTACTACTAACAGCACTTCTTCGACATCCGGAACGCCGATGACTCCAGAATGTACCTTTTCCACACATCCGGATTCTGCACCGGATGGCAGGCAGATTTCTTCTGACGATCACAAACCCAAATTATTTCTACATCATCAACTCGGACCTTCGAGCGTTAACGGCCAAGGACTTCGCTCCTTTCGAAACCTGGAGACCTTCACATTAACAATTGCTCCATCCCCATCATTCCAGAGAGAGGCATCCTATCGGAGCTGGGTCATCTCAAGGCTCTGCAGATTACTTACTCAAAGCTTGGCCACGAACTTGGCAGGATCATTGCAGATGTTCCAGGGATTACTAGCCTGTCTCTGCCGGGGAATAACATATCTCGTATCGAGAAATCCCTCGTGGGTCACTTTCATCATGTGGAGTTGCTTGACCTGAGCCACAACGAAATTTCAGAACTTGACGCGGATGTCTTCAAAGAATTGCCAGAGTTGAGAAAACTTGATTTATCGCACAACAGGCTTGGCGAAGGTAATGCTCGCATCAAGAATGGTGTTTTCCATGGTCTATCGCACGTGGAGGAGATAGACCTGAGCCACAACAACATATCCGAAGTAGAAGCTGGAGCCTTGGAGGGATTATCCGCCTTGCGGTGGCTGGACCTATCGCACAACCGGTTCGGCAATGGTATGAAGGCTGGTGTCTTCGATGGTCTACCGCACGTGGAGGAGCTAGACCTGAGCCACAACGCGATCTCGGCCGTGGCCGAAGGCGCCTTGCGGGGCGTGCCCTCGTTGAGGCGGCTGGACCTGTCGCACAACCGCCTGGGGCAGGGCTTCGCGCCCGCCTTCGTGTCGCTGCCGGGCGGCGCGCGGGGCCAGGCGGTGGCCGGCGCCGACGCCGCGTCGCAGGAGCGGTGCGGGGCGAGCGGGACGCCGCTGGAGGGGGCGGCGGGGGCTGCAGGGTGCGGGAGGGCGACGGCTGCACGGAGCACGCCTGCAGGAATGGGTTTCTGCAGGACGCGTGCGCGAGCGAGGGCGTGGGTGAGGGCGAGGGCGAGACCGAGGGCGCGGGCGAGGGCGAGACCGAGGGCGAAGGCGTGGGTGAGGGGGACGACGAGGGCGCGGGCGAGGGGGGTCGGGGGGGGCGTGGTCCTTGCAGCGCTGCCGGGGGGGGGGGGGGGGGGGGGGTCCTTGCAGCGCTGCCAGGCTTGGCGGTGCCGCTGGTGATAGCGCTGCCTGGCGGAGTGGCGGTCACAGCCGTCGCCCTCCGCCTTCTCTCCCGCCGCCGCGCCACCAACACTGCCTCCTCTACTGAGGACGTGGAGGCGCATGGACAGGTACGCATTCAACCCTCCAACACTCTCGCTCTGTACAATCTTTAGCCTGTTTTACACGGTCATTTTTTCATCCTTTTTCATCATTGTTCTGTACAGAAACTGGATGGAAAAAGGACGTTCGGTTCTATGCGTACCGAAACTGGATGAACGTGATTCCAACGTTTTACACGGTCATTCTTGGTCTGTACGTAATCGTGATGAAAATACTTCCTCCAAACGCCGCAAAAAGCGCTGGAAGTTTAACAGTTGAACATCGCATTTACAGAAACAAATTAAATTAGCGGGAAGAATGATCAGATAGTTACGAATTCCCAGAGTAAGGAGTAGAAAGATGTATTGTGGTTTTATTTGCGAGAGGTATCACTGAACGCAAAGACTCAATATCACAAACAACATGTGCCCACGCTACGCACTAAATATATATACTTCCTGCCGGAGAACTCACGCAATCGAAGAAAGTTCCATAAAGTGACACTAGGGGCGCTGTAGTCAAACTGGATGAAATCTGTACGGAAAAATGAAGCATGCATAATTTTTTCGTACAAATTACATTCATTCTGCTCCGTATCGACGGGAAATGATGAAAAAACGACCGTGTAAAACAGGCTTAAACAATATGTAACAAGTATTGCAGCTTCTGGGTCAATGTCCCCCATCTCGATCAGGTTTTTCGTCCAGTTTCCCTGATCCATTTAGCAAATGCTGAGATGGCCTCTTGTTTTGCTTCTGGACATGAATGTAACTTCATTTTCTGTGCACGTCTTCTAGAATTCAGCGGGAAATACAATTATTCAAGTTATCGTTTCCATGTTGTCGCGGCAGGAAGTATTATTTCGAAGGACGACATGGATAAGAGCCCAAAATTTATTGCTTATTTATCCTTGAAAATAGATTTTATTACATGGGAGCTTTTTTTTTCAAAATTCAAGTAGTGTAAGGATTACAGGTGACTTACTGTAGGGATCACAGAATTTTGAAAATGTGCTCACAATTCACTTTTCCCCATACCACGTCATACGCAGTTTTTACTGTTTTTTGACGTAAAATGAATAATAAAAAAATAAATAATATACTTAGGTTTTTCTAACGTGGCGGCTGAGGGTAGAATCTCCAAGATAGAATTCGGTCCGATTTTTTTAGCGATTCTTAGTCATTCCCCTAGAGTCGCTTGATCTGCAGCACTGCTTGATGCGGTCGCGAATATATGACATATTGCGGCAGGACCAAGAAAGACACAAAAAGTCGTGCCGAATTCCATCTTGGAGACACTACCGTCAGCCGTCACATTAGAAAAACCCAAGTATAGACCAGAGTCCGAAAAGATATGTAATATACACCGGAAAAAATATGTACGTAAATATGTAATAAAGGCTGTAAGAGTATGACGTAACAATGTAAAAAGCGTCTGAACATGTAGAATCAAATTAACAGAACATTTACAACCGAACAAAATAAATTTACACAATTTGAAATTTCATTAATAAAATATTTATTGAACCATGTTTTAAAATAAATATTGTTTTTTAGACTACTGGATTAATTACTTGAAGAATGTGTTTTGATTTTTAATGGATCAAACGTAGCTTTCGTAACCTGAATGACAGGCAAAAATTACTGTAGGATTCTCGTCGTAGAGTTACAGAACCGATATTTTGCGGAAATGTGCATTAAATATAAACAAGCACGCACTCACTGATACTTTCCACGCCAAACGGAATATCATTCCCAACGCTCACGCTCAGTTGTCCCAAGCCAATAAATATGTGGCGACACATTTTATGTGGCTTCTATATGTAAAGGTTTAAATATATGTGTCGCCACATACATTTATACGTGGCTTCTATATGTATAAATGTATGTGTCGCCACATATGTTTATATGTGGCTTCTACATGTATAAATATATGTGGCGACATATATACACGCCACATATAAATATATGTGGCGACACATATTTATACATATACACGCCATATATAAATATATGTGGCGTGCAAACGGAGGTTAACTCAAACAAAAACAGGGTGCCTCACCGAGTCTTCACGTAGAATACGTCGTCACGGTGAAATTGTGAATTTGTGTAAGAAAATTGTTCTGAATATTTAAATAAATACTATTTCTGAAAATTTATGAAATAGTTTTGCGAAGTAAATGTCAAAACAGTTGGTAGAATAATCTGAAGATTACCAAAATAGGTAACGTAATCAAAATATATAAAAAAGAACAAAATACTCGTAGGTAAAATAATGTAACGAAAAATTTGAAGGTTGTGTTAAAATTGTCATGGTTCGTCAAGATCACAATTTTGAGGACGGGATATAGAAAGACAAAATATGTGTAATTACACATGAATCTCGACTCCGGTGAAGACAGGTCACTTGCACAACTTGCATTACAACGTTTCAACTCTTTTTTTGGAGTCGAACGGACAGTAATTCTCCTTGAACACAGTCAAGTCGTAGGTCATAGCATTTTATCCCTATCGACTAGGGGCTCGGTGCCATTGTCGCTATCATTGAGATATTTTAGTATTTTATGGTACTTTACACAATATCCCTGAAGCAATTTAATTTAAAAAACAACATAAAATGTTTTCCTTTGCTTGGTTGTTCTAATAGAGAAATGTTCATTTAAAAGTACGGTATTGTTACGATAAATTGTGGGAATTCTGATTTGGTGTTGTTGACGTTCTTATAAGAAGAAATAAAAGAGGTCATCTTCGTCAACATATTAGCTTTATTAAGATAGCCGGCTTTCGACGGTTTTGCCGTCATCGTCAGTCTACAAGATACAAAAAGAAAACGTTATATGGGCTTTATGCAGAGTTCTCCCAAATATTCGAAATAGCACATGTAGTCTAACGTATTTATCAAATTTCTAACGTATTTATCAAATTTCATCTCAAAAGCTTCTAATTTAAATGTTATTTTTGGCACATCCACGACCGATATTTGAGCTCATATTTTTGAGGTGATTCCAATGTTTTTCCTTCCTATACTATAGTACAGGGAATGAAAATAAAAAGGAAACACTGGGAGATATGAACCAGAGTTTGCTCATACGGGTGTGGCATGCGACTGTTGCAGGCGAGTGCTCGCGACGAGGACGATGGGCATGCGACAAGTCAACCATTGCTGGAGATGCAACCGACAACACCAAGGGAGACACCGGAGCAAGAGGTCTAAAGAGGAAAATCTGCACTAATCGTCTATCATTACATTGTCCTCGCACCGCAATATAGGCCGTATGCTCGTTTCTATTTCAAGCTAGAAGGTGGTTTCCAACGTAAATTAATTACAAAGTTTTTTTGGTTCTGTTTGAAAAATAGCCTGGACGAGTTCCTCGAGTAATTGGCAAATGTCATTAAGGGTCATTGATAAGTTATTAGCTTAACATAGAAACTTCTTCTGTATTTCAAAACTGATTTTTCATTTACTCACTTTAATCAACTCATTACTTTTTACACAAATTATTGAAGCATTTCTGAGCTTTCTTGTTGCTCTACCAATCTCCTTCCTCAGTACTGTTTGCTGCTTCATTTCATTTTATTTATCTTCTTGGAAGCAGGTATAGTGAAATGAGGAGGATGTTCGGTTGCTTCAGGAACTATATAATAAATTTATATACTGTAATTATAAACTTCACAGACAGTGCATCAAGAAGGGATCGGGCAAGAAGATTACACTTTTGGAAATATTTCCCATTCGTGTTTCCCAAATTAATTCACCTTGTAGCCAGTAATTCAGAATAATACGCCTCTAGTCATTAATTACCCTTTCTAAATAATCTGTCTCAATATGTGATTTTAATTTGTTCTTTGTATCAAAGCAGGTGAGTGAAACCTTTCTTCATATTTTTGAATACACTTTTTTGGAAATGTTAACCTATGTTTGAAAGTTTTCTTCTTTAAAACTATTTTCTGCTTCTAGATTTAAAATATATCCATCTTTTGTAGTTACAACACGATTAAAAATTTGAATGAATTATCTTTACGAAACATAATAAGACTGAATTAGTATTCTTACGCGATGTAGATTTTCGATTTCTTTTCTATTGTGGAATATGATGGACAACGTCTTTCAACTTATCCACAATCTCTTAATAAAAGTCCTTACCAGACAAGCCTCTCAAAAATACAAACTTAATCTCAAACGACACTTTTGAAAATACACAAACTCATCTGTCATGATTACTATTAGAATTTACAATACAAATGTTGCAAAAAGCATTAAAATTGGAGAAAAGTTTTAAAACATCACAAATGACATTGAAATAAAAAGATGTTTAAATTCCATGGTTGCAGCAGAGATATTACGATAATCCATAATGATTGTTAAATTAAAGATCGAGGAGGTAGCAACCAACAATAATATAACAGTGTAAATTTAATACAAACAATTAACATTCATAAACGTGTTTCGGGACTAATGTCATCTTTGTAGAGCCTCTGAAAGTGGGATAAATTAGTTTAAAACGTGTATGGGTGTTTATTCTTTAAATTAAAGTTATATTGTAATTTTCTTTGTGATTGATCCCTCCTGGATTCTTAATTAATAATCAGAAAGATGTTTC
Organism: Teleogryllus oceanicus; assembly: GCA_964035755.1. Taxonomy (NCBI): domain Eukaryota; kingdom Metazoa; phylum Arthropoda; class Insecta; order Orthoptera; family Gryllidae; genus Teleogryllus; species Teleogryllus oceanicus. The sequence goes on from CAXIVR010000013.1 coordinate 61,261,062, forward strand.
TCAGACAGAACAAATAACTTATCAGAACACCCTTGCCAAGTGCGTCAGCAGGCAGTTAAAAATAGTAAAATATTCAAGAAAATTCACAAAACGTGATTACAAAAAATGGCAGTAGTATATTACACAAAAGTACCAAGAGTGCCTGGAAATACCGTCCAACCTAATTTAAAGAACATGTTTCTCTATAAAAATAAATTTATTAATACTTTGTGTCTAATTCCGAGTGAAGGTAAATATCTCGATTTTCCTTCATATTTTCATGTTTTGATTATTGGAAAATCTCGTCTTTCGGCTACCTGCTAGCAAAGGGTTTTTTCTGGATCTTCATGTTTTCATTCAATTTAGATTTTTCCTTCAAAGTACATGTAATAAACACAATGTGGCCAAAGAACGTGAATTTTCTTGTTTAGATTACAAACACGTATGAGGTCTTTTCAGAATGACCTCTTTTTTTTCAAAATCTTTGATAGCTGCATTCTTCGTTTACATATTTTTTGTTTCTACAACTATAATATTTAACCGATAATTGTGAAATTTATGTTAAAGAATTTTGTATATTTTTCGAACTACTTAACGAACTTGTTATGCTATTTTCAACGGAATGAATGGCTAATGTTTTTGGTAATTTTTCGTCATTGATAGCTTCTAGGTATCCTTTGTGATCAATGGATAAAATGTGGAAAAAATCAGAAGCTTTTAGTTTTCAATATCATCATTATGCAGTCTGTAACTTTCAGAAATCCGTTTTCCTATTAAAATATCTAAATTGAAATTATATTTGTCCTACGTTTGTTTATATTATGCAGTATATTGGATCAAGTAATTCACGTCCTTGAAAATGGAAATTTCTATTCTGAAAGGGGTTTGTTTGCAATTACAAGCATTTTTATTTTTATAACGATTCAGATAATGAATCTTGAGTATAAACGGGGAAACCTCAGCTTTTCACAAGAAAATCTGATGAGAATTCGTTCCGTACCTTTAAAAACTATCACATAATTGTTTTACCTTCTGAAAAATATAAAATTTCGTAATGGTTTATTGGAGATTCCACCATGTGAATATTGCAGTAAGAAGCAAACCTGTGTCAATTGAAGTAAATATTCTATTTAAGTAAAAAAGTCCAATTGACTTACGAGAATTATTTCTAAACACGTAAGTAGACAGAATCGTTATTTCTTATCCCTTATCAGTTATATTGGCCTTCTTTCCCAACTTGTACATATGAAAATTAAGAAATCTATTTGCTGAGATATTTCAACTCGACTATTTAGCTCAAAATCGAGATATTTGCACATAAGAGACATTACCGACAAAGTTGTTAAACTAATCATAATCATTACAGAATTTCAGCACAAGATGCCTTCAATATTTTTCTGTATCATTAACTTATTTAACGTAATCTTTACAACACAACTTTACTTTCACATTGCAATTTTAGTGCTATAAAGACCACTTTTTTGAAATTTACGAAATTTTTAAATTCAGGTATTAATTTTAAAATTAAATTTTTTTTTAAACTTCTTTGTACATATTATTTGTTATAATTATCGACTTGTAATGAAATGTTGTTTCCAATTATATTCTTGAGTTCACCAATGAGTTGTAGTTGCTTTTGGATGCAATATTGTCATGTACTCTTTTAATCGACATAAAAATGACTGTATGACTATTATATTATATAAATGTTTATTTATTTCTCTTCGGACCAATTCCCATGATTGGAATGATTTAAGGCGTTGTCATTGTCAACAATAGTGTTTATTTCACAAATAGCAGCTTTCGATGGCTTAGCCATCATCATCAGTTTTCTGGTACAAGAAAAATATAAAATTAGAACATAGTTACCTAATTTAAAACACATCTTAAGAAATAAAAGGAGAAGAATTAAAGAAAAGAAAAAGACAGAATGAAAGAAAGAAAGGGGGCGGAGAGTTAGATCTTTATAATATAAATAATTTTTAAAACATCTTAAGAAATGAAAGATGAAGAATTAAAGAAAGAAAAGAAAGAAGGGGACGGAGAGTTATATCTTTATGTAATATAGTAGTTTTTTTAATTTAAGCAAGAAAATGAATGAAAATGTAGTACATGTACAATTTTGAGAGAGAAAATACGAAAAGTACGTTGAGCCGTTGCTTAACTGCTGTCTGGGAGCCACAAAAACGACTACGCTTTTCGGGCGTGCCTCGGAAGCTTTAAGTACCGTCTGTGTGGGGTGGAGGAGGGTTAATGGCCTGGGTGCGGTGTGCTGTGTTGTGTCACCCCCGAAGAGTGTGGTGTGAGGGTGGTGTCAAAAAAGTAATTTTAGCAGAGGGGAGGGGTTGTAGTTTATGTTTACATTCAGTAGGTTACTATTGAGATGAATGTGAAGGTTTTCCAATGTTAATCTGGTATGATATTGATTTTCTATATCCAGTATGTGAATGTCTGTGTGTGGATTGAATGTGAGACCTGTCTGAAGTAGATGATTGGCAAAGTGAGATTTGCAGGTGTTGCGTTTCCAAGCGTGTATATGTTCTTTTATTCTTGTATTGAAAGTTCTGCCTGTTTGACCAATGTATTTTGCTTCGCAATCGTGGCAATGTAGTGCGCAGACACCGCTTTTTTCTAGAAGATCTGTGTGTTTTAGGAGATAAGATTTTTCTGAGAGAATTTTGTGTTTTGAATGAAACTTTGATACCGGCTTTGTGTATATTGTGTGCGACTTTTTCTGAAAGTTTTCCAAAATATGGTAAGCAAGTTTGGACAAAAAGAGGGACAAGTTGGAGTTGGGACAAGAGAGAGAGAGGGAGAGAGAGAGAGAGAGAGAGAGAGAGAGAAAGAGGAAAAAGAGAGAGGGCAGGACTACGTCTGCCGGGTTCTGCTAGTAATAAATAATAAAGCTTGAATATTCCTGGGTGTGCAACGGCCTCTCATTATGAAGGATTGCTCTAAGTGATATTCCAACTGAGCAATGTTTGTGGGCCTTACAATTATTTTCCTACATTTATTTATACTAGACAATATTCTCAATATTACACTTCTGTCTCCAGTTCACTGATACACTGCACTGTACCACTCTTGCGCAACTATAATTCTATTATTTATTTATTTAGTCAAAAACAGTCAAGAACTGAATGTGACGTATGGGGGAGAAAATCATTTGCACACGCTTTCTTGAGTTTCAGAATCCCTTCCCAACTATTTAACCATTAATATTCGAAAATGGGAGAAGTAATAATAATAATAATAATAATAATAATAATAATAATAATAATAATAATAATAATAATAATAATTATAATAATAATAATAATAATAATAATAACAAATTTAAAAAAGCGAGAGATTAACATTTCAAAAACTAGATATTTTTGTTTCCGAGTTTTAGAATACTTATTTGTAACGGTAAACGAACGGCAGATTTAATTTTTCTGTATTGCTAACAAAATAGAAACTCAACCTAAGCTCTACTACTACTACAAGCAAAAGGAAAGCTCAACAAAACGTGCGCATAGTGAAGCTACATTTACGTCCGGAAGCAAATCAAGGAGCCATCTCAGCTTTTGCTCAATGGATCAGGGAAACTGGACCAAAACCCGATCGAGATGGGGGATCATTGACCCGGAAGATGAAGAACATTACTTGTTACAGGTATATTAAGTCTTTTTTAAAATTATACAATGCAAATGTAAACTAATTCATTATACTATATCATTGTTTTGTTAAGTAAACATTATTTTTCGTAGTATAGTCTCTAATTGTATAGAAAGTTTTACAGCAGAAAAGATTTTACTTTTGACTTCAATTTTTGTACCAATTTTAATTGTTTAATTTCATCTGGCAATGCGTTCTAAAGTAACGTACATGTATTGTATGTGGATTTCTTGTAGTGAGCTGTTGATACTGACACTTGATGAACATGATTTCTACGTCGTATGTTGTAATTATAAATATCAGTATTACATGAAAATATGATAATGTATAATGAAAATACTGATAATGGAATTAATGTGGAAACATACGCATCTAACTGATGACACTGTACCTCGTGATCTTTGTCTTTATTTTCTCCCCCTAAAACTTTCCGCTGTTATATCTTGCCTTTTTTCACATACACTTCGATCATTGTCTCAAACAACGTTACTGTTGTAATTCATAATTGTAAATCATTTAATTGGGTTGTTGGTATATGAAGATTTAATATCCAAAGAGCAGAGGATGCATCCAAGTGGTATGGATATAGAATCAATGCATTGCTTAAACCGTAAAGCATTATTGACATGACTGACAATAATCTGTAATCTGGTTCCCCTGTAATCTGGTTTCAAATTTGATGATAGAATCTGTCTAATTTGTAATTAGGGCTATTGATGCCTGCTTCTATAAGTCTCATAGACAGGGGTTGTTTGAATATCTTGTAATGTATATAATTAATGCAATGTATATAACATGTAGGTAATGTATTTAATTTTGGAATGACAATTGTGACAACCCGATTGAATTATTAGATAATGTTATTAAAGGGCGTTGAACTTACATCAATAAATACACCTCTATCTCCTTAGGTCAATTTTTAATAGATTTAACAGCTATTTTAAATAATAACTCCTTTTCTTTCAATAATAAATTTTACCTTCAAACCTTTGGATTAGGAATGGGATCACCTGTCTCCACTGTACTTGCCAACCTAATTATGGAAGAAATAGAAGTCTTCTGCTTCTGCCAAATTCACTTACATGCCTTATTTTATTATAGGTACATGGATGACCTGATTACATGTTTGCATCAATCTAATGACGACACTTTGGTCGATATACATAGTAAACTTCACCTCAAATTAATTTTTACCACAGAATTAGAAAACAACAAAAGGGAAATCCGCTTTTTGAATCTTAAATTAATAGTTAAACAAAATAAAATTATAAGTGAGTGGTAGCAGGTTCAATATTATCTGTTCAGGAATTCCAAAAATCTTGTGGCTTCCGCATTCAATTTAGCTCATCATGAATTTCATGACAAAAATCGAGTGATTGTGAAAATATCCTTCGTAACAATATTTTCTCATCATTCGTTATAAATAAATGCATTTAAAAGACTGACACATAATTACAAAGCAATTACCAGCAGCAGCAATTTACGAATTCCTTTACCATTTTTCGAACCTATTAACAGTAAAATGAAAACCGACATCAGAAAATACAATTTGGATATTGTCGTTTACAAATCAAATAAGACCAATCAGTTATACGACAATCAGAAAGATAAAACAAAAATAGGGGATAAGTCTAATGTGGTCTACTCTATTCCATGTAATGACTGTCAGCAAGTATACATTAGAGAAACCAAACAATATCTCAGCAAACGGGTTTACCAGCATAAATACATTAACAAAGATGCTTCATTATACACCTCCTTAACCAAACACAGAACAGAGCTTAACCACCCCATTTAATTTGATAATGTCAAAATTTTAATCCACAAAAAACAAACCTCAAAGAGACGAATTGCTGAAGTGGTGCATATTTGTTAAATGATGCTATGAACACCAAAAGTGACATACAAAAACTTAATCGAATTTATAAGACATTACTACTGAACCAGCATCTTTAATTACATTTGCCAACCCCATAATGCCCTGAATTTACAATCTTTGCACTTCCATTCCTTAACTATCTAGTCTTGTACTGCATACCTCAGCTGGCGCATGAGTTATTTTAACCACCAAGTTGGATGCCTTCTTCAAAGTATTAAATGACTTTTCATCATGTAATATTATACACTCTGATGTAAGCACCAAATTGTGTGTAGTGATTTTAATATTTTTGTATTGTTTTGTTTTTATCATGTTAAACTGTATTGTTTATGATATTGTCAACCGTTTTTCATTATCTGTATTGCTCTTAAAAAGGTACATGCTAAATTAGCGAGATGTTGCTGCTAATAAATGTATAAACTATAATATTTATTTATTTTATTTATTTAGTCAAAAACAGTCAAAAAACTGTGTGTGATGTATGGGGGGAGAAAATAATCTGCGCACGCTTTCTTGAGTTTCAGAATCCCTTCCCAACTATTTAACTATTAATAGTTGAAAGATGAAAAAATAGTAATAATAATAGCAATAATAATAGTAATAATAATAATAATAATAATAATAATAATAATAATAATAATAATAATAATAATAAATTTAAAAACGCGAGAGATTAACATTTCAAAAACCAGATATTTTCATTGCCGAATTATAGAAAATCTATTTGTAACGGTAAACGAACGGATTTGGAAACGATGATGTAATGATGGGTATTAATACGATATTAGCGATACGAGCGAGTAACGTGCGAGTATCGTAAACTTAACACGAGTGTATTAATAACCATTACATTGAGTTTCATACGGTACTTTTTCTACGACTTGCAGGATTTAGCCAAGGCCACATAGCAGACAGCTCTCTAACCCTACCCTCGCATGGTGCCGCAGGCAGCTGTGGTTACCAGTCCGCCTACGAGGGAGTACTACGCTAGTCAAATAGGATCAAAGTGAAATTACGGTCCATTCTTTTTAAATAATACTCCACGAAAAAAATTACTACAATTAAAAGAAATTAAAACTGACAAGCAGAATATAATATCAAATGGATTTTTAATGTACAAAATTGAACGAAACATTTACTAGAACGATTCTCAATGATTAATTAAATGTCAATACTTGGTTTGTAAACTTCTCTGTAATTGGTCGAGAACTTGTATCATAATGAAAAATGTGTATCGAAATGACTATCATTATGCAACTAGTTGCAGCAATGAAATGACAGCATAAACACGAGAGTAGAAAAACATAATTGTGTAAGGATTGTTTCATGCGTTAACTCTTATATATGAAAGGTGAGAATATGAAAGGTGTTTGTTTGTTTACCACTAAACATGGTTGCGTTTGGTAATTTCAAGAGTTGACACTCGATAGAACATAGCAAGAAATTCTAAATGATTTTATGCGATTTCCACAGTAAATTTTCGCTTACTTCACGAAATCCGCAGACTGGCCACTGATTATGTAGCTTTTACTGCACTCTGCTAAAAGGGCGCGAACTCACTGCTATCATCCAAACCTTGTTTGCGTCCTGATTTCTCATTAAACCGGCACGCTTCAACACGATATGAAAATTCCCTTTTATCACAACACTCAACACTAACTTGGAATAAAACATACATGGTTCCGGATCTCTGTGCGTATCTCACACATGAGTTTCAAGTTTCGTGATGTACGTAAAGAAATTAATGTGTGCTTGAAATTAATGTGTAAACAATGTGTGCAGCATGCAGTATATTTTAACATCCCTTAAATGTATGAATGAAAAATGAAATATGCAACATCAAATGTGCGGGAAATGCCGCAACTGAGGAGAAGCATAGCATATGTAGGATTTGTGTAGGGTAGAGAAGTGTTTACGTTGTGTATTTTATGTACAAATGGGTTCAAACTAAGTGTTCAGGAGATGTGCTCTGCTGTACAATACCAACCGCATGGTGTTTAAGTGAAAAGGAGCAGCGCACCCAGTAAAGAATATCTAGTGCACAGCTGTTGTACAGTTCACCATAACACGAATTTTTGGCAGCGTATGAAGATGAAAGACGAGGTGATTTCTCTCTTCCACATATCGTTTCATCATTTGACTGTTGAGTATACTTTTCCGGTCAGGGTGGTAAAGCTAGAACGTCTCCATGTGGTCGAATGTATGATGGAATGTGATATTCTGCAGTCCGCCTCTTCTTTTTCGGACAGATCATGCTGTCACAAAGCTATACAGAGTAATAAAAATTACCCATAACCCATCATGCTGAGCTCAAGTATGCCAACACGATCTCCAAGCGTTACGTTTTGTAAACACTTCTCAATTATATGGTCTATATCTAAAAACCAAGAGCTAACTGCAAGTGTTAATTGTCATTCTCGGTTTTCCCATAATCAAATGAAACATAAATTATTATTTTGTAGCTGGAAATATTATCTGTTGCCCAGTGATATTTTTCATATCTTTTTGATCCATTCCTGTTCTCCAAGATTTTTTCTGTCTCACATAGTTTGTGGAAAACCTGTATATTTCATTAATATCATGCAGAAATTACACGAAAACTACTAGTTTTGACTTTCTTGTCACTATTTACGCCGTATAGAGAAAGTATTGTAATGCTGCAGAAAAAACGGCGAATTTTCGACAGAAAAACTCATTGGCGAGGCTCCATAACGAAAAAGCGGATAAATCTTGTCCCTAAATATAGTAAAGTATTTTCTCTAACACGTTGTGTAGTCAGAATCCATGTTTTGTGGATCCTTGATACCAAAATATCGATTGACGGCAAAACGTGTGTCTGCCTGTGGTCAACGCTTGCGTCTAAAGCATTGTAATAATTTGTGGGACTAGCCCGCAAGAATGCATGGAACTTTTATGTAAGCAAGGAGGAATTAAAAAAATGAAACAAACAATAGACAACAGCGCCGCGTAATCATAATTATTAGGAAAGCAATAGAAAACATAAGGGGCGGAAATAGGTGTGATGAACAATTAATAGAACCCAAATTTAGAAACATTTTAAAACAAGAACCACGTTATTCGAGCCACGGGTTCCGTAAATATTATAAATTGTATAAATTGCATGCATAACATGACGAAGATGGAAGACATGGAACTCATTGTTGTACTCCTGGAAATATACAACAAGACGAGTTTTATTGAATATCCAGTGAATGCCTGGGTGGATTTTGGCCAAACTTACAGAAATTATAGGGAAAAATATTCAGATCAGGGCAAAATTAGTTACGGCGTGGGGGGAATTTATGTAAGGCTGGGAATAAATCAGTATCCAGTTCCATAGCATAGCGGACTAAGAAAGAATTAAAAGAGCGACCGAAGATGTAAGTGACGTCATCACGAGTGGGGAAGACGGAAAATAAAGGTTTTTTGGAAAAGGGAAAACGGGAAAAGGGAATTCGGTAATGTGACAATTACAAACCAAAAGTTAATAAAATTATGAAACAGAGAGTAAGACGCAAGATGCCCGAAAACAGCGAAAATGTAAAAGTTTTCGAACATTTATTATGGTGATGGGCATATGTTTGAAAAAAGACAGTCACTTAGATTGTAGGGACCAACAATGTAAAAATGTGTTACAGACAGAATGAGTTCGGATCTGAGGATGATCGCACGCGTTTTTATGCTGTGTTAAAATTTTTGGAGAAATTTCGCGGAAGTGTCGTGTAAAAAGTTATTAAGTTATTTTGGTTGCATAAAAACAATTGTTTAGACTAAATGGATCGAAAATTCATTTAAATTCGTTTAGAAATTCACGGAAAAATCTGCATGGACAATATTTACGCAAATTAGATGCAGGAAACAGGAGTATCGCGAAAGATATATGCGTCGCGAGAAATAGAAATAACATTCAGGGAAGACGCGATTAGTACAAGAAACAATAATTGTGGATGCATTGGCAAACTTTAAATGGAGGAGTGCATCCAGGATCTGGTGGCAGCTGAACAGGGAACTGCGTGCGTGAATAATGCACGTGACAACTAGCAGCGACGGGCGCTGACGGAAGGTGACATCGCTGCGAAAAAAGGGAAGTGGCACGAATTGTGCAATAACTGTATTTTTTTTTTTTGTTTACGCTCCATTCAAAAGAAAGAAAAGAAGTTCTGTCGAAGACTAAGTTATGCTATTAGGCTAAGGATTATAAAGAAGGTCACGACAGAATGCGCATTCTGATGGATGGATAAGATTTTTCTTTGTATTGTATTTTCAGTGTGCATGTTTATATTTTCTCTTCCTGTGTGTTTATGTATTTGTGTTGTTATGTTTCGTAAGTTGGAGGGGCAGATTGTGTTAATGAATGGGATATCAGCGAAGAAAATCCCAAATTTAAATGCATGAGCATCCCAATGGCTCATAATTGCCTTGATTCCATGTATTTTTATTCTGTAGTGGTATGAAAGTTGACCCAGGCACGAACGAAACGGACCCTTACCTCAACTCCGTATGGAGTGAGCGTGCGGACTACGACACGGTAAGAAATAAATAATAATTCGAGCTAGCAGAGGTACGGGCAATCGATAATGTGGCACCCAATTATAATTTAGGGCTAGGGCAGGGCAAGATAGTGCACGTGACGAGGAAAAGATTACAATCGTCGTGAGATTTTGTAAGAGAATATTACAGTGGCGCACTAACGTGGGCCATCGTGATTGATTAGAAGTAGAAGATATTACATTGGCGCCGCAACGTGAGGAGTCGAGGATTGTGAGGGAGATATTACAGCATTCAGCCGAATTCCTTTTCTCCAAAATTGATATTTCCCAATCGATCCAGCTGATATCGCGACCTCTGGAATTTGAAGCAGATATTTTAATTTTGGGGCTACTTTACATGAATCTCCTGCGACATTTTCAAAAAATAGCACCGTTTTTTAATTATATTTTGTTGTCGTGTAGACGTATAGCGAAAGTAGATTACATTACATTTTACCTCTTTTGTATACATTGTGATAAATTGTAAAGAAGTCATATTACTTATTTTAAAACTGAATTCTTAATTTATTAAATTATTAAATTTCCTGCCAATTTTAAGCATGGGTTCGACACACATCGTACACCCCTTACCTGTTGCATCTGGACGTGCGATTCTATACAGAATCACGATTCCTGGAAGTTCTATTGATTTTTTATTTATTTTACGTCAAAAAACAGTTTAAACTGCGTATGACGTGCTATGGGGAAAAGTGAATTGTGTGCATATTTTCAAAATTCTGTGATTCCTACACTAAGTCATATTGAATACTACTTGAATTTTGAAGGAAAAAAAGCTCCCATGTAATAAAATCTATTTTCAAGGATAAATAAGCATTGATTGGAATCAATTATTAGATTGATGGCAACTACTATGAATTATCAGCCTTTCTCAACAATTAAAATTTAACATTCATTCCTATCATCTATAGATTACAGTTCTGTCAAATTTATGTGAATTACTTTCACTTTAAACATTGAAACACCGTACGGGTTTTACTATAGTTCGTAAGCTTACGTTCGTAATCTTGATCGATGGCTTCTTGGCTGACTAGCAGAATATTGTCCTTGGTGTGCCAATTCTTGCGTACTTTCCTAAATTAAAAAAAAAACTTCTAGAGTGTCCTCAACGATTGCTATAATAATTGGACTTACTTTTCCCACAATTTTAATACGCGGTCGCGATTTTTCCTATCAGTGTGTCGTGCGACCTACGCGCGACTGACAAGCCCCCAAGGGGCTTGGAGACGCGTTGTGTCGAAGTAGACGCAACAAATATTAAATTCATCTACTTTGGAAAATTCTTCCATCTACGGAGCTACGCGAATGTATATTTCCTCGTACATAGAGTCTGTTTAATTCCAACTTCCAACCATTATATTAATACAAATTCCAAATTACAATTTAATATCACAATTTACACAGGACTAATTTCTCCAATTTCAAACTAAACAAATTCCCGGTTTAGTATCATCTACATAATACCCAGCCTATGTTGAAAACCCGATCACACCTCACCAACCGCTTACGTGTACTTGCTACCAAATTTTTCTACAGCCTGAATCCATGTGTCCTTCCGGACGATCACGACCATCCAACGCCCTCTCCACACTTTCTTCACATAATGTGTTCGGGGCCGTGTCCGTTTACACAACGTTCTGACATCAAACAGAATATTAACCCTTGTTGATCCGTTGTCCTAACAACGCGTATTTTTTGACTACTATGTCCGGGCGATTATAATCCACTTATTATTATTATTATTATAGACGTTTAAATAGGTCTCATTTTCGTTAAAATCCCTTTTTTTCGAAAATTGTAAAAAATCAATTATTTGGGCGTCTTCCTACAAGTATAATATTGAAGAGAGGGATTTTTTCCTTTATGAAATCTGCTCCTTAAGATTTATCTTGAAATAAGGTCATATTCAATTTTCAGAAATATGCGTTTTCGTGTAATTTTGAGCGAAATATAAACAATAGAAAAATAACTTTTTTCTCAAAAATCGCTCCAAATATTTTCTCTTCATATGGAATAAGAGACGGTAAAACATATGGTACTAGTCTCATTTTCCGCTATCTCACCGTTACTTCGAAAATCTACTATCTCACCGTTACTGCAAAAAGTTAACATTTCAAAACTATAAAATTAAAGATATAAATGTTTGCCTGTAATAAAGTCTTTGGCAGAAAATCATCACTTTAAAAAAGGTCATGTACAATTTTGTGAAAAAACGATAAGTTTTTGAGTAATTTTTGCTGGAAGTTTATGCAATTTCCAAAAAATTATTTCTCGAAAACTGCTCCAAATGTTTTTTTAAAATGTTTTCTACGGCTAGAAGAAGAAACTTAAAATAATGGCCATGTCTCATTTTCTTTGAACTCCTCATATATTCAAAAATTGCAAAAACTTAACTTTGGAAACCACAAAATGGAATATAAGTATTTTTGTCTTAAAAAATCTGTCTAAAAAATCAGCTAATTAAATCGGTCATCATATTTGTTTGAAAAACTAGTAGTATTTGTGAGATTTCTGCTTGAAATTAATGAAATGTATGTCCTACCAACTACAAAATAAAAAATATTGCGAGAGCATTAATTTCTTATGAAGACCTTTCCCCGCAGTTCGTTTTCGTAATAGTTGCGGGAACATCGAAAGAGAAAGTACTGTTTTAATAGTTCCAATTGTCCATTGGTTGCTTAAATAGTTGTTGAGATAATTAAAGAATCAAATAATTGAAGACATCTTTGCCTTCTTAAATTTATTGAGAACGACTCCACTTATTATGTTTTACTTTTTGAAATTTCAATTGATATGATTTTCAAAATTTATATTGTTTTAATTTCATTATTTGTACGAGTATTATACCCCCTTTTTTATTGGAAAACAATGTTAAAAATACTAATGTTAATTTCATTTTTTGTATTAAATATATTATTTGTATTAACCTCTTATTTATTACTTTTAAGATTCTGTGTTTATTTCTATATTTTTATAGTGACGATGACGGCAAACCTGTGGAAAGCCGGCTTTCTCAATAAATCTAAGTTAAAGATGTCTTCAATTATTTTCTCCTCCTAAATAGAACAATTATAATTATCCGCGCGTTCACTCGCTTCCCGCAGTGTTGCGCTGCAATCGCATCGAATCGAGAGAAATCGACTTGAGACCTAGCCTTCCTCCAGCAAGGAAAGGGGGACCTGCTCATTTGCTGTGAGTACGGTGGTGGCGAGTGGTTTGTTCTAGGCCGCACAACACAGGTGAGTTGGATGAATAGCGAAATATATGGCGCGTTTTCAACTATTTCAGGCTTCATTCTATTATTCTTGCAAGTTTTCTGGCGCTCCGAAAACCTAGCTCTCTTTTACTATGCATAGTTGAATTGTGTTTTGAAGAGTGCAACTAGCGGCTTTGTTTCTCACGTATAATATAATTTTGTTTTCTCTCACGTGTAATAGAATTTCCAACGGCAAACGAGTTTCGGATTTAATTTGTGGAGTGGCTGTTGAAATAGATCAATTTACAAAAAAAGGTTTCTCCTCTGAATGCAGACGTTGAATGCTATTGAAAATTATATTCAGACCTGTTTATTTCCTGGTTAAATACCATGCATTATTTGCAATTGTTGAAGAGGGACTAATTGTCTACTATACATTGCAAAACTTTCTCGTTCTCTGAAAAAAAATCGTGCGTGGATAGCTCTGTCGTCGACGAAGTAACTAAACCTATAAATTTTGCTTGTAGCAAAATGGGCGCATACACAAACTTGAGTAGATATAGAATTTGGAGGATGTAGCAGTCTTACAGAAATTAAATACAGCAAAATATTGTTAGTGCGACACACATAATGCTACAAATAAATATAAAATGCTTATATTAGCGGAAACAAATTAAAGCAATCGTTTTCTTACAAAATAAAGAAACATACATTTAATAGAAGGAGAATGCTCTTGTTTGCTGGTCTAACTTTATGCCCCTAAACACCAAAGGCTTGGTGAATCATATTTCAGCATGTATTTTACTGTCATATTTCAATACTTATTTAAAGTAATTACTTGCTTGGTGATTTATATATTAAATTTCAATTTATTTACTTCAATATTTGTTTACAACATAATTTAATTCTTTTTTTACTTCCACCTAGTGGCAATGCGATCTAAAACGCTTTTGCCTGAATTACATTATGATAGACTGATTTCAATGCAGAATTACTGAAGTAGTGTAGCGTCCTTCATTCATTTTCCAAATAATAACCTTGTTCGCAACAGCAAATGGTTTTCAACTACTCTTGCGTTTAAAATGTTCATCCTAATTTCAATACGTTCGAACATTGAAGTTTTTCACTCAAAGTGCACGTCACAAAAAAAGCTAAACGAGAAATTCGTATAGAATGAACTTCAGTTCAGAATGTTTCAAGGAAATCGGTTTTGAGGAAACAAATTTGCATCGCGGATTTATCGTTAACAAGTTTTCGTTATCGTTATAATTTATCGTTAACTACTTTTTTGCTATTGTGATGTCGTTGGAAACGTTCTTCAAAATCACGAAATATAATTATTCGGAGGAGTTGTTAATAAGCTTAAAAGAATAGTCAATACAAAACTTTGTTGAAAAGGAACTCTAATTATCCAGTTACCTCATTTTTTTGTTGCAGTCGTTCATAAAACTTTCTCAGGCTACAGTCGAGAAACCTTTTATGACTTACTGTAGCGGGAATACTTTCGCTTGCTTGCATTTTTTAAAATTTGTTTAATTAGTTTTTTCGTTTGCATTAACGGATGAAATGAATATGAACAAAGGCGAGGACAAGGATTCGTTCTGCTCTGCAGCAGTCAGTCCTTCCTCCCTTTCCAGGAAGTGGGCTCAATAGTCTTGCTACTGTAACTCTTGAATGGCTTCAATATTTCATTGTGAACTATTGAGAAGCCCTGTAAATGATCTTGGCTGTCCAGGTGACGCCGCGTCGAAGGCTGTGTTGCCGACGTTTCGACACAGTTGTGCACAACAGCCCTGAGGAAGACCACGATAAGATGGTCGAAACGTCGGCAACACAGCCTTCGACGCGGCGTCACCTGGACAGCCAAGATCATTTGCATGACTCTGGCCGCGGAAGCCTACGACTTCACTTATTGAGAAGTCCGTAGTTATATGTAACGAAATATTTCAAATTTTTTACAGCTTAGAAATGTTAATTTAACACATTCATTAGTTAACAAACTTTTAATGCAACCTTAAAATGTAATGCGAGCGAAATTTGTAACTACATTTTTATCGAGGCTCTGATTAATAGTAGTCTGGCAGAGAAAAGGTCTAAAATGTAAAAAAATGAAGAAAATTAATGCCAATACTTCTGAAAATTCGTAATTTCTAAGTTTCTAGTGTTATTTTTTGACCATCAAATGTTACGAATGTGGTTGACGAGAACATTAACCATACTAGGTGTGTATAATGGCGTTCTTTTGAGTAACTGTTACAGTATTCTCACGATTTGCACTTTGTTTCAGGGCTTCCCAAAAATGTGAAAGCTGCATTAATGCTAAAATGCTGTTAAAATGTGGAATAATGAGGAATAAATGAACCAAAATACGCAGTTGAAAGAATGAAAACCGCTCCTACGTCTGACTTGCCATCACCAGTGCTCGCTCTGTGTTCATGCTGGTGGTTGCGGGTACGTATGGTGAAACAAGCGCGCAACGAGCTTGCGAGCGCGATGTTAACATGCAGTGATTCTATACTTGTTTTTTTCTAACGTGGCGCTTGTGGGTATTATCTAAAAGATGGAATTAGGCACGACTTTTTGAGTCGTTCCCGGAATTTGGCACGACTTTTTGAGTGTTCCCGGTCTTGCCGCTAGAGTCGCTTGATCTGCATGTCTGCTTGATACGGTCGCGATAGTACCACATCTCGCTGCAGGACTGAGAATGACACAAAAACTTGTGCTAAATTCCATCTTGGCGATACTACCCACAGCCACCACGTTAGAAAGACCCAAGTACAACCTTGCACGGTATTCTAGGTTGACTCCCATCTAGTTTATTGTAAACAGAGAATACGTTTTTAGTGAAATTAAAATATTTACGGACTCCAGATTCAGTTAGTTACAACCAGTTTTCATTGAATTTCTTTGAAACTGTTAATATCCGTAGTTGTACGACAATAATAAAGATGGATAAACTTCATCCCACTGGAACTAGTGTTTGCTGTAGATTTGGGCAATATGGCATTTCACATTGGATTGACGAGAATTCAGGTTTTCTGTTGTACTAGAGTTTAGTCGAAACATGAGGTTTTTCAAAATAAATGAAAGTGGCTGGAAATCTGGGAAGAGCACAATTTTTGGCACCCGGGCTGACTCCTGTCGTTTCGTCAGCAGACATGGCCAGTGTCACAGCTGCGGTGATAAAGTGAGGTAATTTGAGAGAAGAAACTGTTGCTGGCAGCTCAAAAAGTTAAGGACCAGTCAGAAGAATTTTTATTTAAAGAATCAATAAACCTATTCATACTAATAGGTTATTAATTATACTGTGTGTATTGCCGTAAAATTCTGAAATGTTGCTCTGAGTTGAAAAACAAATAAAAACTTTAATATATACGACTTGCTAAAGTTTCCAAAACTGAAGGTGGCATATAAACTTCAAATACTTTTATAATCTGAAACTAAAAATTTGACTTTCACCCAATATTAGATCCATTTTAGATCAGTAGTCGCAGAGTGGTTACATAATTGGGAAAGCAGTTTTAATATAAAAAAAGAACGTAAATATGCGCCGAAAACTGAGGAATGCATTGTACTAAAATTTACTATTCGACGCGAGTGTAGTTTCCTTTTCTTTATTTAGTGGCCTTATTCAAAGTTCACATTCCAAACGACAATTGTAAGCAAGTTGTTTCGGCATCTGAAAGGGAAATGTTATGTACTAAAGAAAGTTTGCGATTTTCGGAGGCGAGGCGTTCGGATATAGAAAAGTTCTTTCCTTTCGTGCAATTGTTTTCATTTCATTTGTTACTTTCAGTATTTGCATTTTAATTGTTTTAAATAATTTTAGATTATTTTTCCCCACTTGTGAACAAAATTGTTTCCAAATATTAAGGAATTTTTTTAGTTACATCATTGTGAAATTATTGAATTTAAAACAAATCACATTCCGAACGGTTTGTTAATGATGCGAATTTCATTTTAATAAATATGGATGAAACATTTTTAACATACTTGCAATATCTCTAAAGTTGATAAACTGTGTCCTGAAAATGACGTACAAGTAAATTACGCAATGTGAAAATAATTTTGAGCGAATTTGTCACAGAGACTGTCACAACTAATATACATTAACTCTCGGTAACCTTACTCACCGTTGAACAAGGCTTCTTAGAAACCTGGGCAATGACTTAAGTTGGTCTCCAGAAAACAATTTTATAGTTTATTCCTAGGGAGACAAATCTCTCCCCACCACCAAACGCGTTGTGTAAAAGTGTTGTGTAAAAGTTACCCGTGCAATTGACAGTTAAGCAATAAAGTTGAAGGCAAACGCTCGCAGCGAGCACTGACCACAAAATTTTAAATACAATCTTCATTGACGCATAAGAACTGTTGAAACTGACAACTCCTGGTCGGCTTTGTAAACGAAATCTAATGAAACGGCCAAAGCACATCCAGATCCATCACAGAATATACCGAGAACTCCATAAAATCTAGTGACCGATGTCGTAACTAATACTCTCTCTACACGCATTTCTTCAAGCCATCGTTTATTTGTTTAAATTTATTTTACGTCAAAAGACAGTTTTAACTGTCTGTAGTGCTATGGGGAGAAGTGAATTCTGTGGGGCAAGTTTTCAAAAGTCTGTGAACTTGTTCCCTACACTAAGTAATAAACTACTGGAATAATTCTTGGTAAAATTTCTTGGTTAATGAAGAGAGGTTTACAATAATCTCGTGGGTGGGATTTGGTTATTATTCGTAAAATTCTTTTTTGTAATCGAAAAGTCTGGGAGCTATAAAATGTATTTCTCCAGAATATTATGCCATATCCCAGGCGGAATAAACATTGGCGAAATAGAGAGGAGTGTGAAGGCTGACTGAATTTGAAAGAATTATAAACGCGTAGCATAATGAACTTAATGTTGTGTTCAGTTCATTTAAATGGACAATCGTTCAAGAAAAGATGCGCCAATAATACATCACCAGCCACTTTTTCGATCTTAGTCTTAAAATGTCTTAAAACGGCAATCCATATAAATTTTAATTTGCTTCATTAAAGAAACAAAATGGTCAATTACAAATAAATGCATTTTTCATAATTTAAATTAGAAGTTAAGAGTACAATTGAACATTTTGAATCAAAGATCTTTGTTACGTAATCGATTTACCTAACAGTACAATAATTTTATTAACGTTCTAGATTCAGATTAAGTGATTTAAAGGCTTCATAACCAGATTGTTGTAAAGATCTGCCCACGCTTAAGAGACCACATTATTGGTATAAACAAAAATAACAGAAATAAATTAAATCTTATCCAAAGCGAAAACGAGCAAACATATGATCATTCAAAATATTGCTGCCCCTTGGCAAAAGTTTTTACAAAAGGTACAATTAAAAAAAGAAATAATATAGTAATTGGTAAAAATTTGTAAATAAAATTAAAATCTGTTGTCATAGAAAACCAGGCAAACATATTTTCATATGAAGCCACCATTCTTTGTTAAACTTACCGTGCTCTCTACGCATCACTAAGCTCGCACTTTTTCTTGATCCTCCAGCTCCCTAGTCCTCGCTTAGCACGGCCCGGTAGAAAATACGAGCTCCACTCGGAACGTCACGGCTCAGTTTGCAGTGCTGCCCACCTTCTTCCTTTCCAATGAGGAGTGTACTGAGTATCTAAAAGTAGCGGAGGTGCGAGCACCACGTCAAATTTGGTTTCTGAATATTGCAGCGTTAAATATTGTAATAAAGTGGAGCCGTTCCTAAGTAAGGTTTCATTGAACAAGACACTTAGTGCGTTTCAATGAGGTTAATTTTACTCTTCTTGATTATTCAATCATTTTTTCTGAAATAATGGAAAAGTAGAGAATTTGCCACTTTATTTTGAACCTTAATATTATTTCAAATTACTAGACGTACGTATAGCAAAAAGACCTACAGTTTTGCATTCCCAAACTGATGAAATTAATAAAATAATTAACAAAGAAAATAATTTTAAATATTTTATTTATAGTCTCAAGAGGAAGATTAGAAACTATTCTGTAAGATTGCAATAAAAGGTTTACAATTGCGTGGCTTCATCACATTTTCACTCTTAAATTTGTGTACGATGAATGCATAGCAATTAGTTTAATTACACCAGTGGTTGAAACTGTTGGTATAGGTTATGTTAATAAACGCAGTGCGTACTGATATATTATGCTCGTACTCGAACTGAATATACTCGTATATTCAAAAGAAGTATTACAGTTCCTTAGAGACATTAATTTACATAATTTTAAAACCAAAAGCATCCTCGGAGGTCTATTCAAAAACTACATTGCTATTATCAAAATATCCATATTAATTAAAATGACTTTGAGGAAAGTATCTTAATCATCAGTAGTGTAAATTTCAAGAGTTGTTTTTATTTTTAAATATTATTTTAATCGCCAAGAAGGGAAACTGGTGAGTCATGTTACCTGCCCTGAAGCAATCAGCTTGCGAGAATTTGTTTACTTTCTCACGGCCAGCTTTCCGCGTTGCCTCTTATCTGATTCACACGAAGTCGCGGAGGCGATAAGTGCCAGATTTGGCGAAGGTAATGAACATGATATCAAAACGTATCGTCACCTGTTTGTAAGTGTCAAGGTTTTGAGAGAATTCCTGTCATGTAGGTGATGTCACGAGCGTATTAATTTATTTTTATTTTGCTTGCAAGGTTGGGGCACTTGGCCTGCTGGCCCCGGGTCGCAAATTTGCCTACTCAACGAAATGAACTGTTACCTCTCGTTTCGTAAATGACTAATATTTGACTCGAGTATATTTTACTATACAAAAATAATGTTCCTTCGACTATTAACAAACCTTCAATGATCCAAAATGTTCATGAACTACAGTAGAATTGTAATCTGATAAAAATTAATTAATGTAAACATTTAGAACTATACTAAGAAAATAATTTTAATAATAGAATAACGTATATCGGGTGTCCTAGCAAGTATGGACTACCCTCATAACTTCTAAACGTTTCCAGGGTATCGAAATAATTTTCGCTGAACAATGCAGAATCATGGGTTTTCGAGAAATTTAATCATCTTCGATTTTTCAAATGGAATTATGCATTTTTCTCACCAGCAATGGATGAAGGCGCAACTGCAGCAATTCATGGTCTCGACACGAAAAACATCTGAAGAAATATCAATTTTAACGATGAGACTGAGAATTTTTTCCTATTTGTTCATCTGAATTGAACTTTTCTTCTGAAATTCTAAATCGACGAGAATCGAAAAGAACGAAATAAAAAATATTGTAGCGAAAACGATAATAAATTTAAATCTTTTTTAATAATTTTCAATCGTTCAAGAATCGAGCTCAGTACAGAAACGAGCCATCATTTTAAAATCTCTGAAGCGAATGAATACTTAATAATTCATAGTTATATCTCGAATAATTAATCAAATAATAGATAGGTAGACATTTTCTCGTATTTACTGTTAATAACCTTCCTATTTAAACACGTACCAAAAGAACAAAGCAATACAAATTTTGAAGTACTCTTGACTGTTTTTTTAGTGTAAATTTACCAAACTTCAACAAAAATGTATATCTTCAGTCGCAACTGCTAATACTGATTGCAGAATTTCTCACTTCATAGCGCCAAGTGCTGCCACAAACTTGAACCACCATTTATCACATGCCACTCCATTTATGAACAGCAGTCGTATGGTTGCAAAGTAGATGAGTGGTGATTTTATTTAAAAATGAAATTTAACGACACGACAGTCGGCTTCAAGTTGTTTGAAAATATTAAGATCTTCCTTACACTAGAAATGTTTTATATCATTCTTTGGAATGATCTATGTTTTGAAATTTCTGTAAAAGACAAGTTAAATCCAGATAAACAAACGGAAAACATCTCCCTTTCTGATCGTTAAAATTGGTATTTCGTAGTGTGACGTCTGTGTCAACACCAAGGATTGCTCTAGTTATGCCTCTTATCCCCCACTGTCACCCCTCTATGTCCTCTCGACGGAAGTCTTAACGCCGCGAAGGCCATCTTCCCCGAAGGCGAAAGTTGCAAGGGCTGCTGCACGATAGCCCGTTTCATTCAAAATCACATGTCAAACTCGCGCTACTATCAAAATATTAGCATATGATAGATAATTTTAATCCTCTTTTCATGTTCTATCCATTGCTGATGAGAAAAATATAGTTCCATTTAAAAAATAGATCATTAAATTTCTCGAAAACTAAAAATATTATAGACAATTTCTCTACAGCATGTTACTTGCCGCATGATTCCGCGTTGTTCAGCAAAGACTGCATTTCAATATTGTGAACCGTTTAGAAGTTAGGAGGGTGGTTCATAGTTGGTGGGACATACTGTATAAAAGATTAAAAATTGAGAGATTCGTGAGGTCTCGTTAACTTGTATGTGTAATAAAAATGGATTTGTGTGTGGTTGGAGGTTGTGTGTGTAGTTGGGCAAAACGTTAAACCACTTACGTGATGCCTCTAAGTTTGCAGGTCAGGGTAATCCTTCCGACTGTGTGCGTGTGCGCAAGGGTTACACCACCCAAGTTCAGCCTCCGTATTCGTAAACCAGGGTAATCCTTTCCAGTGTGTAACAAAAATGGAATTGTGTGTGTGTGCCAAGCTGCACGGGCCAGGGTAATCCGGGCCAGGGTAATCCGGGCCAGGGTAATCCTTTATTGTGTAACAAAAATGGAGTGTGTGTAGGGTAAAACCACTGACGTGCTGCCTCCTGTTCGCAGGCCAGGGTAAACCTTTATGTGTAAAAAATGGAAGGGTGTGTTTGTAGGGAAAACTAACGGCTGCCTCCTGTTCGCAGGCCAGGGTAATCTCCGAGCGTGCGTGGCGGCGGGCACGCGCAAGACTGACCTTACGCCTCCTCAAGAGCCCTTCTGCCAAAGGTCTGCGGTCTGTCCGTCCGAACAACACGGCCACCTGTAGTGGGTGCGCCACCCGCCACTCGAGTCTGAGCAGCGCTGGACCCACTGAGCACCACCGAAACGAGGTTTGGGCGGAGCCCCCCTTTCCCCCTCCCTTCCTCTGCCCCCCCCCGGTGCCCCCCTGTGGGGTGCCGGCTCCGGCTACGCCAGGAGGCGGGGCACACATTGGCAGGCGAGCGTCAAGGCGGCCGCGAATGCAGGGCTGCGCTGAGTAGGAATTTCAATGCAATATCATCTTCACTAATCTAATATTAGTTTAATTAGAACGCCTTCAGCAATATTAGCTTAATTAGAATGCCTTCAGCATTGTTCAGAATATTGTTTTCATATCAATAGAATATTTGCAAAGAAAAGAAATATTAATTAAATGTCTTAATAAAAAAAGGACTTCGAACGGAGCATCCCTTTAGCTTCTTTCGTTTTTTCTTCTCCACTTACCATTACTTTGTTTTGTTTTTGGTTTTGTTGTCGTCGTTCGTGAAAGCGAATTGCCCCAAACGTCACGCCCAAAGGCGCAAAGTCTCGCGAGTCGTTCGTTTCCCTGCGAGATCGTGTCCGGGTAGGCAGGCTGGGTGGGCGGTTCCCAATCACGATCTCACGCGCGTCAGGCCTTCTCCGGAAGGACGCAGCGTTGTTGTGGTTGCGTTTGTGGTTGTCTTCCCGATAGGATCGAGAGGAGACTGGTAAATCTCCTGCCATTCAGAATAGGGACAGTGATGTTCGAAGGCTTTGCTAAGTTGTTAGGTCAGGAAGTGCAATGTAGTGTTTAGTGATGTTGATGTACGACTTGCGGCGTGCAAGCGTGGCTGCCTCCTCGCCTGCGCATCACATCGAAGTCACGTGGGTGGGTGCCTCCTGCGCGTGGACCAATGGCTCCGCCCCCTTAGGATAAGGGGTTAGTTCTTAAGAAACGTGTTGTGCCCAAGAGGATCTGCGTCTTTGCACTTTCCCATGCAGAAAATATTGCTATTTTTAAGTAATCCAATGTTAAAGTATTAAACATTATTTTAGTTAAATAAATAAAGAAAGAATATTTGAAACGATATTAAAAGTTCTTATATTGAACTAGTTCAAAGTATTACTAATTTGAATAGTATTTTTCATTTTCTTTAAAAAATAGAAGTAAAACGAAAGAAAGTTCAGTTCTAGTGAATAGTCATGGGAAGTGTAGAGAATCCTCACGATTTAGTTTGGCCACATTTGGCCCAACCATGGTTCTTAAAACGCATATTTTCATTTACGGGTTTCTTAGCGTCAAAAATACATTAGTTTGTCTTACCTAAAATGAAAATAAACAGATAGAAAATAATACTAAAAACACCGCTAACATGAACAAATATTGAAGGTCACAAATACAATATCTTCGCCTAAATACTTAAAATGGTACTGAAACAAATCTAGCTCCCCAAATATAACAGTAACCTGCGACGGGACAAAAAACAAGCTACAACCAGCGTTCTACGAAAATTATTCATCGCTACGAACATAAAGACAAATACGACGAAAAATCGAAACCATGCTGAATCCAAATCCAACGCAAATTATTCACCCTACGAACATAACCGAAACGACGAAAAATCCAAAACGTGCTGAAATCAGCATTCAACGCAAAATGTCCACCGCTCAAACGTAACAAAACGACGAAAATCGTAAACAATGCTGAAACCAGCACCAACGCAAATTATTCGCCACTACGAACGTAACCGAATCTAAAATCGTGCTTACAAAGGCATGACCGGTTTTCTGGCCATTTCTTCTCATGGCCGCAACGTTGTTTTGAGCATAGAGGGAAGTTTTTTTTCCTCTATGTTGGTAGTGGGTTGCCATTCCGCTTCGCAACACAATCCATCTTCTTTCGGCGAGTCGTAGAAGGGTGTTGTTCTCAACGCTTCCAACGCAATCGCCGACTCTTCTTGGGCGAAATGTGTTGTGCATCGGCATCAAGGATTTCAACGCCTCATCCGCTTCGAAACCTTGATAGGATCACGTGACACTTCCGGCGGTAGGTAGTGGGCGTTCGACTTCTCTGGAAAGATAACTAGTGGAGCCGACTGCCCAGGGCACAACACGTCTAGCACAGGGTGGGAACTGATGAACCGCGTCTACCGCGATCTTCATTTCTCATTCAAAAAAGTAAGTACATTTCTAAATACGAATGTATCTTGATAGAACAGGTGCCACATACAGAGGTACAAACTCCTTTTATCCACGCTGTAAAGAAAATGCCAAATAGGTCAGATTAAAAATATTACGAATAAAGTGAAATACTCTTTTCAAATGTCAAAGAATGGGGTCCTAAAATATCAATTTGTCACCTTCAGGTGATAAATACGGTTTTATCTACTTTTACGCGTTGCAGGTGGTGGCGCAGCAAATCTTTTTGTTTTAACCTAAGATTCTTCTTTTGAATTTCATTTAATACGAGAACAATATCCAATCAATATTACATACGACGATAGAGAATTTGTGCAAGTTTTTTATAATATTTTTAATGCATGAAGGAACGTATTGTGGAGATCTACTCAGACTGCGCTTGTATACTTCAATGTCGTGATTTTTTTGTTGAAGTTACGAACTTGACAAAGGATGTTCTCACTTATTCATGCAAAAAAATTACTCTAACGAATTGTCTTAACTTCAACGCTGGTGCGTAAAAGGAGACGTGTATCTCTGTATGTGGCGCTGGATCTAACAAAGATTTTTTGTTTCAGATAAAAATTCTCAAAATATTTTTGTGAATGAACGAATGAATGAATAGATGGCTTGGAATAGTACGTGAGGTATGTTCATCATGGAAATAAAGATTTAAACTTAAAAAATGCGGCAATTCATTGTGAAAAAATTCCACTACTAGTTTTTCTCCCCTAGATTTTGCTTAATTTTCTTGATTTCTTAAACCGCACATAAACAGACATTAAATTTTGCAAGTTCGCTTATTCGACCAAGACAACGTCGAAATTGTCATGCAGTCTAATGCTCACTTCCTTTTGCAGTTTAGTTACTTCAAGCCAGTTAGTCAATTACAATGTGTGTAATTTATTGCAATTTGATTATTTTATTAATTTTCATTTTGTTTTGACAAAAACTATGATCATGATTTAAGTTTTGAAAATTTAGAAAAACCTCTAAAGTCAAGCTTTTAATTAATGCCTTCAATCTTGCATTAGACAACTGGCATTCACATTTCCAAGGAATTCTGTGAATTAGTTAACGTTATTAAATATTTGTAATTTGTAACAAGCAAAAAAGACACCTTTGTTCATATTAACGTTCTTTTACAGGAATAAAATTTCATTTTTCAAAACAATTGGATTGCCAACAAACGAAAAATGTTCCAAAAAAGGTATATGATGGTTACACGGTAAAAGGTTCAGAAATGTAAATCGAATATTCATATTGGCAAAATATGGTTTGAAATTGAATGGTAAGATTAGAGAATAGCCTAGCATTTAATATATTAATTAAATTTAAAAAATAAGTGCGTAAACAAAGAAGTATAAACTTGCATATACGCTTGGTAAGAGTATTGAATTAACCCTTGGGGTATCACAAACTGTTTCGTCAAGTTCTTTGTGTTACGGTGTCTGACATTCCCAGTTTTATTTGACAAGAAATCATAACTACAAAAAAGTACACACGGTAAATAAAGTACACACAGTTCAAAACACACACATGTAAAATTATGAAATTTTGATTAAAATGCAAGCACCTTAAATAGATTACTGCGCATTTTAAATAGTTATTTTTAAGGCAGTAAAAAGTTTCTCTTGTTCCCCAACGTGTTTTATTTTGCCATTCTTAGAAACTTCTGTTAAAATTGCGGTAAAACTGACGAAGTGAAGAGATTATTCGTGAGAAAGTGGTCAAAGCACTGAATTTTGATAGATACGTACGATACAGTAAATTTTACTTTTTTGAATATTTTACCCAAACATTAGAAATGACTCATTACGAAATCGATAAGAGTTGGTATTTAATATCTTAAATTTAAGTTGATCCATTCTTACACCCCGAGGGTTCATTTTTTGCTCTTCTGTTGACATTTGACCGCATTCTCAAACCTTTATTCAAAACGTCTAATACTCGCACAGTTGCATACTCACGCAGTTAAATTTTCAAGGGGATAAGAGAAATACTTACATGGGGTAAATAAATTTTTACTGCTTGGTCCTTCCAAGGAGGAAAAAGGCCTTAATTTGTATGTACATTAAAAAATCATTGCAAATAAATACTAAAATATAAAAGAGAAATATAAAATCAATTATGAAATTAGTCTTGGACGATAACATTTGCAAGTAAAGCTTGAAAAACCACTGAAATCATATTATTCAAAACAGATAGAGGAACGTGAGAATTCTGTGAGCTCTCAACGTGAATTTCAATATGTACAGCAACAGAGAGTCAAATAATAAATATAATGCAGATGAAAATCGAAAATTCTTCAGACTGAAGAACCGAATATAGAGGGAATAGGAGAAAGATAACTTTTGAAGGAATCAAAGTTTCAAGTTGGTGAGCAGATAACGCATGAAGGACATGAATAAATCACCATTGCTGGACATTCAGGGCATCTGAGAATGTTTAGTGAACGGAAAAGCAAGAAGAAACAATACATACAGAGCTGAGGAAAGCAGCGGACTTCAGAAAGAGAAAGATAGCCACATTAGTGATAAGCAAGACGAGAAGCGTGTGATGTTGTGTGAAAGTGATAACAAAAAGAATTAGTGTGTGCGCAGTGTTTAGTTCGTGTGCATTGAAGGTTCATGCGGCCAGTGACTACGGTGATGAATAATAACGTGCAGTTTTGTAGATTTACTAATGTACGTATTTCGTACAGGATTTAGTTTGTAAGTTCTCCTTGATCCCTCTCCTTCCCTAGCCCCTTCAAAACATTTGGCCATCACTGCTTTAGCAGTAATTTCATTATAGAGATCTCGCTTTAGATTTCTCAGCCAGTCCGTGGTTTCATGGGTAACTCTTACCTTCAGCTTCAGAATTCGGCTGGATTGTGGTCGCTGATTGGAGATACCCTAAGTGGGGAGCTGTTACGGTCTTTGTAACCTACTTCCTGAGGTGCTGATTGCACGGCTGTGCAGTCGCATACCTGAACTGTCCGGGTATCTGCAACCATAGATTCCACCACTCTATCCGGAGCCGACGAGTTTGTTTCCATGCCTGCTTTGTGGGAGGGATTGTATTGTTTTTGTCGTGCGTGTGTGTCCGGAGACGCATAAAAATCCCGTTCTGCAGTTGGTACTGTAGTCACTATTTATTAATGTCTGATATCTCACTCACAGGTCATTTATTGACCCAGTTCAAATGCCATGGGTTGTGATTGGATCTTTACTCGAAATGGTCCTCACAGGTAGATGGCGCGGAGCGAAAGTCCCCGCTCCTGGCGGACCTGGGAACATAAACTCGGCGCCCCAGGTGGCCTCCGGTGTGTTTTTTCGGGGCGTCGACGGAGGTCGCGTCTCCGTTGATTTTTATTCTCGTGCGGATCTGCACGTCACTAGTTCGGACGTCACGTCTCGACATTCTGTCCGTTCTCCATGTCTAACTCTCGTCTGACTTGTCCCAATCTCTCCGTCAGCTGTCTTCTGAATCGGTCACGTTGCGTCGTACCACATTTAATTCGTGCGTCGCCGTCACATGGTCGGGGAGTCCCCTAATTTTGACTCATCACTCCATGCGTCGGGAAATACCCTGTTTCGCTGCCAGTCACCTGTACTGGGTGAATCTCCGATATTTTACTACGGGGTTTGCTTCCTTCACAGGCAGCTGCTCTGAAGGGTGAACGGTGGTTCCTCCCTCCCCCAGAGGTGCAGGTCACGTGCTTGGCGAACCCTCGGGGAATCCCCTTTCGTTGCATGGAGGGGAATGTTTTGTGGCAGTCGCGATGCAAAGATCCTATCCGACCTGTCACAGGACAAGCTACTGCGCTGGGCCTAATTCCGTCCCAGTTGGGGCTCGAATCTAAGACCTCTCAGTGCACGAAACTTTAGTTTCGGACCGGCAACTACATACAGCCCCAGCTGGAAAATGAGATACGCAAAGAATCTCGGATGTGAGAAATTGTTTGCGGATATGAGAAATCACCAATGGGAACGGGAGATAATGAACCTCCCAAATAATTGTAAAATTCAAAGAAAAGTTTATGGTATCTACCTTTTATATTTGTAAAACAGTTATTACAACGGCCGCCTGTCGTCTGACATTTTCGTCCAATGTGCCGGATTCGTTCAAATACTTGGCGGTAAACAGAAATGGACGTAGCGATCGTGAGCGGTAGCTCAGTGAATCAACTGATGCCACTGCAGTGCCTCTGACCGGGAGGTCCTAGGTTCGAGTCCCGACGGTGGCAGGATTTTGGACACTAGCTTTCCAGCTAGGTCGAATTCAGTCGCTGTCTGGACAAGAATTCTAGCGGCCGGCTGCTCTGATCGGTAGTTTTCCGTGGTTTCTCCGATCAACACCAGGCGAATGCCGGAGCAGTATCTTACCAAAAGGGCCACGGACCGCGCGCGATCTGTCCTTCCTCTCCCCTTACACACTCACTTACACTAACATGCACCACACTACCACATATTCCGGGAGACCGGTCGAGAGCTTAGAGCTTGTCCCGGCTGGGGCGGTGCCCCGCTGGTGGGAGAGTCCTGGTTAGGGGGAAACCCCACTAGCCGACGGTAGGTCGGTGCCGGATCTCGCCATCCAGCGGGAGATGATCACCGCACGCTAACGGGACTAATGACCACAGTAGTTGACGCGCCCGGAAACACGAAAACATCAATCAAAAAATTCAAGCTTGACCGAAGCCGTGGATTTTTAAGGCCGAGAAAATCTTTTATATCATTCTTTTGGGGGGGTAAGTAAATCCGACTGCCTCGTGTTGTAGTTTTACTGCATGGAAGATATCCTCGAGTCTAGGAGATGACTCGAAGCTAAATTCAAAATTTCAAAAATCTTCGCTAGATGGTGAAAGGAGCGTAGCGAAATTTGAACGGTCAGACGGAAGAGCAGGCGTGACGTCCTGATTCTGGCCTTGCAGAAAGGCGGCATAATTGATTAAACCCTAACGATCTCTTCCGACGGCATCCAAAAACATCGGCTGAGAGTCGAAGATTGTTTCTTTCGTTTTGCTTTGTGCCGCTGAAATTTCGGCCAAAATCGGATCCACTGTGAACGTTGCCTAGCAGTTGCCACTAGTTCACATGGGAGTTGATTGGCTCGTCCGTGGCGTTTTGGCCGGAGTAGTTTTGGAACGTCTTTGACAGTTTTGGTCGCCACCCAGCCTTGAGGTCAAAAAAGGTATTTTGCGTGCATGTTTATGTAATTAGCTCTTGATTAGAATGGGTTAGTTTTTGTTTAATTTATTTTTGTGGTACGTAATATAAACTTTTAAACTTAGGGATGGAACTTTCGAACAATAGATTTCGCTAATTGCTTGCGGGTATAAAAGGTATTTTGCTTGCATGTACACGCAATTTTCTATCAATGAAACTAGATTCGTTGTCTTCTAGCACTTTCATTTATTTGTAGTAAGTAGTCCTAAGCTTATTAACTGCGGTGATGGAACTTCATACAATAGCTTTCAGTAATTGATCAACAAAACTGGTAAAAAACAGACTATCGTTTAAAATTTGATTGACATGGACGCTCTAGTGTCTATTACAGTGAATTTAATTTTAAAGTAGAAAAGTGTTTCCTTGGTATGTTGCAAAATACATAAAGACCACGTAATTACAGATATTAAAATATTTGAGTTTTGTGACGAGCATTTCAAGTTTACTAGAATTATTCGTCTTAAATGCTCTCATTTTTAATGCAACTTTAAAGTGTACGATCAATACTAAATTTTTACGTTTGACAGAGCTCTTGCACAGATGGTTGTAATGTTTGAGTGCGCATATATGTTGTAAATAATTAAATAATTGATTTCCTATTAACTTTACCCACGAAGATTATTTTAAGTTCTATAGAGATTGTCACGCAAACATTTGCCAGGCTATAAATAGTGGAATGTTCACTCGGTCAAAATCATCTAGTTGTCGGTTTAATTTATTTGGTACGTACTAGAATGAAATGAACAAATGAAAAATAATCAACGGAACTGAGCTGAACTTGAATTTCAGGAAAGGGTTAGCTCTCATATGTTTAAATGTATGTTTAAATAGTCTTAATACTTTATATTTTAATACTTTATTTTATTAGTGTAGTCTGATCTTAAATCAGAGATATTTCAGTTTTTTGTTTTACGAGATTTCAGAAAAGTCAAGACTTTTCAATTAACACACTATCAAGTGTTTATATTTGTATTGTAGGCATTTTATTTCATTATTTTATTCAAGAGTCCTAAATCTGTTAAAGTATCTGTCTACGTCTGTTAATAATAATGGCGCATCTCTTTTTATGGTCGTTTTAAATTTAAATTTGATTAATAATTTAACTTTTTCTTATCTGTATATCTAGGTTTCGTGTCAGCGCTCCGTAATGTTACTTTACACGTATTCATTTCAGCTTGCAGACCGGAAGAAAACTTGAAGTGGACCACAACTCATCAGCCCGGAAAAGAATTAGTAGAGTAATACAATTTCTGTAACTTTAGATTATAAACGGATGTGGTAAAATATTCTACAATTTTTAATAATTTTTTTTGGAAATTTTGCTGTATATTCTTCCAATTAAATTTGGTTTGGATTAAGCTGTGTATTTTACCATAAATTGCGTTAAAAATTTCAGGAATAGAAGCTTTGTATTCTAGTGCGGTGAATTGGAAAAAAAAATTAATTTAGGACCGTTCAGGATTAGTAAGTGCTGTATTCTTGTGCATTGAATTATGGTGGTAAGTTATTGAGTATACTATGTATTCACTTTTCCCCATAGCACCTCATACGCAGTTTTAACTGCTTTTTAGACGTAAAATAAATAAATAAATATTGTTAAGATTTCAACGAGGTAAGCATCGAGGTGTTAAATCAGGATTCTTAACATTCTGTGAAAGCCGACAAATCGGCATAATAAAGTAATTCTTTTAAAATAAGTGAGTATCCTGATCTTCGCTGACATAAAAACATCCAATAAGAAACTTATTTGCAGAATATATAAGTTGTGATAATCTTACGCAATTTTTAAACTAAGTGGAAATAACTAAAAATTTAATTTTCAGGATTTTTGTCGTCAGGGCACATTCTCGACAAGTCAATTGACAGTCGAGTACAAATTGCAAGGGCTTACATTACTGAGCAAGAAAAATTACTTTTAAATGTTAAAAGTAAAGATTTTTCTTGAAATCATCATATGAAATTTGTTGATGAGTGGCAAAGATGGGGTCATAACAATGGCGCTATTTTCTGGAAAAATAGAAAGATATTTCGAAGGTGTTAGTCTTGAAACCATCCAGAGATTTGGAGGAAACGTAAACAAGAATGAATAAGGAAATGAAGACGACGCCAGACTGACACTAAATAAGGAGCGATGTATTAGAATACACGAAGGTACAGTATAGATTCCAGAGGTTAGTCAAACGTACCCACCTTTGGGGAATATAGTTCACCACACAAATTAGTAGTAATCACCAATTAGATAGCATAACGAAATAGTATGGACCATTTGGATGTCGCATACAAATATCCGGAAGCCCGAGAAAATACCAATCTTGCGAAAAAATGAACAGGAAGTCAGCAAAAAGATTAAAGACTGTGGTTCACATACCTG
This sequence comes from Teleogryllus oceanicus, assembly GCA_964035755.1. Taxonomy (NCBI): domain Eukaryota; kingdom Metazoa; phylum Arthropoda; class Insecta; order Orthoptera; family Gryllidae; genus Teleogryllus; species Teleogryllus oceanicus. Next base: position 61,292,974 of record CAXIVR010000013.1, read on the forward strand.
TCCAAAATGTGCTTTCAATGAACTCTCCTTAATGTCTCAAGTGTTCACTAAATTACCTTCATTTTAAAAAATGCATATCCTCCAAACAACCATGCAAAATATTACATAGAATAATGATAATGATAATGGAAATTTAATTATCTTTTAGAACTGGTTAATATCCTCTAACTACATTAAGATGTTTTTATGTTTCTTACTTTTTCAGAATTAAAACGTTTTTGGTAGGACAGCTTATGTCGCTAAATCAGCCCAATGATGTCTCGATGATGGTGACGATGGCTGTGAAATAGCACTCTACCGCTAACCAGGATCTCGTTAATTTTCGTGACTAGTAGTACCCAAGAAGACTCGATTGAAACAAGGCCACACTGGCTACGAATGTTCAGAACATTACTTTTGGATTTGAATGGACGTTTCGTGCCTCCGTACCACGCGTCGTCAGTGGAAAAGGGTAATAAAAGCAACGCTATTGAATTGAAAATTCAAAAGTAGATAATTTGCCATCTTTAATAATTAGTGGGCGGATATTGATGCAATAACTTTGCGAAATGATGAATAAAATGCTCTTAAAATGTTTCAAAATGCCCATAAGCCACAAAAAGGACGTAAGAAGTCTTGTGAACACCAGTTCGAATGACCAACTTCAGCTGGATCAGTTACTTCTGATGTAATAGTCTGCTTCTATTCGCTCATATGCCCTCATCTTGCAGTCTTTTGGTTTGGGCTATTCTTTTCCAGGAAATCTGTCGGATCGACAATGCCGCTGATAGGTAGACATTGCAATATCTGAGCGAAGAAATCGATTAGGCTACTCGAATTTGGTGGAGAATATTTATTGCACCTTGTAAATATTATTTGTAGCAAATACCATATTAGAATCGATGAAATCAGCCAAAAATGCATTAAGAACTACGGGAGAAGGTAAAAGATGGCTTGGTCGAGAACGACGGAAAGGGCAAAAGACCAAAACATTTGTCATTTGCTTTGGTCATACCATTAATTTAATTTCTATACTAAACGACATTGTTCTAAAGTGAATAGAAAAGATCATTAAAATCCGCTCACTTTAATAATATTTTTGTATCTTCTGTATTAATTTCCTTGACATGATCCTTTCTGGCTGTTTCCTCCTTCCCTTCTCATCTGTTCTTGATCACCTACCCTTACATTAAAATATTCATTCAAAATCAAATTTACCTATTACATCCACATTTTCTATTTAATTTCTCAAAATCGCCTTGTTGTTAAACTCTTCTCCACATCCTTCTTATAAACCACGCATCTTTTCTCAATCACTCCTTCATGCCTTCTCTCCACAACCTACCAATTCATTCATCACCCCTGTTAAATTTTTCCCTTAGTCCTATCTACTAAAAATTTTCCTAGTTGCATCTCGCCGCTTTTAAGCAAACGTTTCTGGCCTCTCTTTGCTCACGGTTCACTTCCTTCACTCGTCTTCAAAGGCACCACTCCTCCTACACCTCTAGTCACAGCGTTAGAAAACAAATATCCACATTTATTCCATGTCAAATCGCAACCCCCGCCTTACCCCCAACTTCCACCTTATTTCTGTTAATTGAGAAGTTTTATCTATCCACACCCCTGTGATTGTACATTTTCTCTTAGTGCTTCACTAAAAACACACCACTAACACCGTTCCTCTCCATGAGAACCACCTAGCTAATGAACCTTCCCAGCTCCTAACCGCACAATTCTTTACAGCGAACTAATTAATGTCTCAACGATTTTTCAGACTTCGTGCTATCGTTCGTATAAAATTGCTATGACACCTTTCTCGCAATACTTCTCACCTTAATGTTCATGAGCCTCCTACAATTTAATCCAAACGTTTATGATTGTGCCGCTAACATTTTGAAGTTCTCTCAGTTCCGTATATTTATTTCCAACATTCATAATGGGATACTTTGTTGCGCATGAACTAAGACAACTTCTTTTCGGTTATTGTCATCTTTCTTTGGTATCTTGTGAAACATAAGTGGTTGGTTCCAGAATGTGCGTACCTGGCGTACATGAAGGACACACCACTACCAAAACGAATACCGAAGGTAGAAGAGGCACGCGACAAGACGGACTAAGATAAGATAACAAGACGGAACACATCGTTGAGGTGAGAGCATAAACATTTACTTGTAATACGAACGAAACCTTACTCACGATCGTAAATATAAGTGTACATCCAGTACGTATCGATACAATAAGCATTCGCTATGAATATCGAATCTTATCGAATCACACAATCACGCAATCGAACTACATTCAATGAAATGGGTGCGATCATGCTTGCCTGAAAATTGCTTCATATTGCAGGAGCACCTGCAGTTATTCTACGTGATTTATAACCAGTTTTAATAAACTTAAATTCTTTCAAACTTGCTGTTAACGATAGTGTTTTTTGTTCTCAGATCACTTAACGTGCAGGTCATCAACTTAAAATTTCCACACATGTTCAGTTTGCGATGTGAATGGTACCACGGATACGTTGATGTTCTTTCACGAATATGTTCATGTTTGCAGATGTGAAGGTTCCATTCAATGTGGCACAGTTTGCGTTTACATAATGTTTTCGTTAAAGATTCATTCTGAAGGGACCTTAAGAAGTAGAAACAATGACTGCACACTACGTAATTCAGTCTAAACTAAGAAATCCGGCTGTAAATTATTCTTTCTGCATTTCAATTCAAAATTCAATATGTAGAATTAGTTGCAGTAAATTAGGTTTAGACTAAAAGATAGTTGACCAATGAACGTACTTTGTAGAAGTTAAAGAAAGATCTTCCATCCTGTTACTTCAACTCCTTGGAAGAAATAAGATACTATTTCAAAGAACCCGAAAAGTGTAAAAGAAATTTCACTCGTAATAACAAAATTACTGTACTTTGGATAGAAGATTCAGACGGATAGAAAATTTCACGATAGATGTAGATAAGTGTGATAGTCCATAGATATACTCGAGTTTTCATAAAGTGACGCCGGAGGAGATTACCTTCACGATGGATACCTTCACGATGGAATATGGCACGACTTTTCGCATCTTTCTCGGTCATACCACTAGAGTCGCTTGATCTGCAGCACTGCTTGATACGATCGCGATCATGCGAAATCTTGGCGGCAGGACCGAGGAAGGCGCAAAAATTCGTGCCATATTCCATCGTGAAGATAATCCCCCTCAGATGCCACGTAACGAAAACCTAAGTATAATGAAATTATTTTCAGCCTCAACCGTCCAAGGAAGCGAGGAACTGTCTCAAAAGGGTCCACTTCGTTCCAGTTGCAAAAAGGCGAACCACGGAATGGAGTCTACAAAAGTGGTGCTGCCTGGTGAGTTAAAATTATCTGAAAACGCCGAGAACCAAATGAAATTAGTTTTGCCACAGAAAGTAAATACGTGTAGTTCACTAAATCTCACGTTCAAATTTCAAAACTATGGTTCAAAAATGTTGTTTAAAGCTTTCATAAGTATTACTTTCTCCCTACGGAATAGAGAAAGTTATGTAATACTGCGCGAAGAAAACGGCGAATTTTCGGCAGAAAAATTCTTATTACAGGGTCCTGGTAACGACAAAATTTATAAATCCAGTTGCCAAATTGATTTTAAAAATTCCTATCACATGGTGTAGCCAGAATCCGTTTTTTGTGGATCCTTGATGCCGTAAACTCGAATGACGGCAAAACGTCTTTCCGTCCGTCCGTCCGTCCGTCCGTCCTCGTCCGTCCGTCCGTCCGTCCGTCCGTCCGTCCGTCCGTCCGTCCGTCGGTCTGTGAATAACGCTAGTGGCTAAATCGTTCAGCTTATGGTTTCCAAAATTGAAATTTCCCAATCGATCTGGCTAATTCCGTGGTTCCTAATATTTGAAACGGATATTTAAACTACTTCACATGAAACTCGTGGGGCATTTTCAAAATTTTCAAAGGATTACTCTATCGTCTTTTATTAAATTTTGTCATTGGACAATGTGAAGGACGTTTAATAGAGCGGTGGAGATCTCATTTACTTGAAAACCCTGACGTTTCGAAAATTGCTAAAAGTTCAATTATGAAGAAAGATTTTTCCCTGAATCTGTTGCTTCAAGTTAGATTTGAAATAACGTCATGTCAAATGAGTACATTTTATGTAATTTGCGTGAAAATACGGGCAACAAAGGACGTGCTGTTTTAACCTCGCTAATTTTTGTACGAAATACTTTTCGAACACTCACACTGTGGTCTCCGGCAGTAGGTGGCAAGTACGTTGAGACAGTAGGTCTTGGTAATATCTCACGAACGAAAACGCCATTCGTTATGACACATTAACTGAATTTTCATTATCCAAAAAGGATAACAAAAAACGCTAACACATGAATAGAGATACGTTGAATGTAATCATAATGACATTAAAGCATTTACTACCCCCTGAATATCGGTTTTCTAGAAACGGGAAGTTCATCAAACTTACGAAATACCTTCAGGAATGGATTAATACACAGACTTAAAGGGTTACAAATCCATTAGTTAATTGTGTACTACGTAGTTCTAAATATGTAAAAATATTTTCTTTGTGGCTGTGAAGATCATTTATTTTAATATTCATTTGACGCGTGTAAACGATTTTAGTGCATCTCTGAAGTTTGATCATACTCAGCTCCCGGTAAGATATTAAACCAGCCTTGGCTCACATCGTGACACTTTTGATTGGTCAAGTCTTTGGAAAATACAATCATTCATCACGTTTTGAATTAGGGCGTTAATAAAACTCTTTTAAGACAATTTGGGCAGGAAATTTAATCTCTAAGCTTTGAAGTTTCATCTTATTTGCTCCTAAGATTCACTTTGAGGAGACAAAATGAATCGTTCAGAACTATGTCGTTTATCGGACATAATTCTACTGCGCGACTCTGATAAAAAATAAAGCTCTTAACACCACCGTGCAGTCTCCGTACATAGTAGTTTTAAGTTTTTGTTCAGATTTTAGGGATACTAGACATGGACAAGAAAGTTGTCGTACTTATGTCAGAATATATAATGTTTTTATTTTCAGTAATTTGTCGTTCATCGTTAGATAATTTTCGAAATTAGCCTCTAAACGTAATGTGTAAATTGGTTAATAGCGACCGTTATCTTTAGCAATTTGTGAAAATGCACTCCAACAGCAATGATTTTTTTCAGTTATTTAAGAAGTCTATCCTCTGGTGCCGGCAAGCTTTCCTCCCGGAGACAGTGGATGCTGCTTGTTACCTAGAAGATGGATTCCCTTACACATTTAAGGATATTGTAATGTACTGACCAAAAACTTCAGGTTCAGTGTATTTGTAAACGATAGAACCTCGTAGTGCTGTTGCTTTGGTTGAATTCAGTTCTGTGCATCCAGACTGAAAATTGGTAGATCATTGTTTGGTGAGTGATTGAAAACAAGAAAAACGTTGACAAAATTTGTAAAAGGGTAGTGCGACAGCTAGCCAGGAAGTGAGGGGTTGCGGAGTAAAAAAGTTGTGCCAGATTGTGAAAGTTACAGCCAACGAATTGCGTATATGGTAGCTAGTAGGTGCTATAATCTCCGGTGAGTATTGGTTAGGTGGTAAATCTGACGTTCCTAGGCAGATACCTAGTGGTGGTACCTAGTGTTAAGGTCGGAAAGATGATTTTGTAATGTGACGATACATCAAGAATTACCCAAGGGATAAAATTAAGATACAGTATATGGTAATGGGAGATGTAACAGACGTAACAGCTGCCGCTAGAAGATTTCGGATTGTGAATAAAACGAATGAAGGATGGTCAAGGATTCAGGTATGTGGTGATGCGGATTTAATACAATACGTTTGTCGCTTCAAGATTTCAGAATGTGAATCAATTAGATGAAATTAGATCAAATTATCCAAAGAAAAGTATTCAGATATGGTATGTGGTGATGCGCCAACCCCTTTTTTTTCCTATGATTTAATATGTGCCAGCCAGGCAGCAGTGTAGTCCATAAGATTTGTGGCCTATTCGGTGTAAAGTAATGAATGTTTGGTTCAAAAGCAATGCGTGATGGTACGACGAGCGAGGTAGGCCGTGTAGTCCCATAGAAGATTTGTGGCCTATTCTGGTGTAAAGTAATGAATGTGTCATGGTTCAAAAGCAATGCGTGATGGTACGACGAGCGAGGTGGGCCTTGTAGTACCATAGGAGAGTTATGATCTGTTTGTATGTATAATAATGAATGTGTGAGGGTTCAAGAGCAATGCTGATGGTACGACGAGCGAGGTGGGCCTGTAGTACCATAGGAGAGTTATGTCTTTTGTATGTATAATAATGAATGTGTTTTGGTTCAAGAGCAATGCGTCATGTTACGAAGATCGAGGTTGGCCGTGTAATACCATAGGAGAGTTATGGTCTATTTGTATGTATAATGAAGTGTGAGGTTCAAGAGCAATGCGTGATGGTACGACGAGCAGGTGGCCGTGTAGTACCATAGGAGTTATGGTATTTGTATGTATAAAAGGTACGACGAGCAAGGTGGGCCGTGTAGTACCATAGGAGAGTTATGGTCTATTTGTATGTATAATAATGAATGTGTTTTGGTTCAAGAGCAATGCATGATGGTACGACGAGCAAGGTGGGCCGTGTAGTACCATAGGAGAGTTATGGTCTATTTGTATGTATAATAATGAATGTGTGATGGTTCAAAAGCATTGCATGATATGAGTTACAACGCAAATTTTCCTGTGAAAACACCCGTGGCGTGTGCGAGACTGAAACCCGCAGCCCTTTGCAGCCACAAATTTCGTCGGTCCTTGCGTCACGAGTGTCTTAAACGATTCTATAATAAATTTAGTTACATGGAGCTTTTTGTGCAAGCATAAAATAAGATGACGTGGTTGTTTAGAAAAAGTGCTTTTGTAATCAAATCAAAGGAAGCAATTTGCAATGTCCACTGTTATTACTGTTATTTTTTTATATTAGCAAAACAACGGGTTCACACTGATTAAGAAAACTTGATTTGCGTATGTATTGGTATACTAATATCATGACTCCAGTCTTCTGAAGCGTTAGAAGTGTTTGTGGAAAATGACAATTGTTGGATACGAAAGGTGGTGCTATTTTATATGAATAAAACTAAATTATTCTCTGGTGCGAACTGTGCTTGCCTTTTGTCTGCAACAATTCAAAGCGTTTCGCACTGACCCGGGATAACCATTTCAGTAAGAAAAGAATGTTACTGAAGTATTGAATATATTAACAAAGCAAACTGAAATCTAACAGTCTGCTAATTTGCTCAGTACTTCAATGAAATGGGTACTGATATAGATATAAGAACACCTAAGATACTTTTATGGAGGAATATAGCTGTTTGAATGATATAAAATGTGTAATTTAATACTGAACAAAAAGGTGATCATATTGTGCAGATGGAGTTGCCAGGTTAAGTTACAACACGTGCATTAAATGCTACGAAATAAAAAATTAAGTGTTTTGAAAAGAGTTTTCCAAACATATGTAGTTTATTTCTACATTAGATGTGATACACGAGATGTGATGGTAAAGTTTTATTCTGAACAAAAAGCAGTTTTATTGCTAGGATGTTACTGTTAAGATTATATTACTGATTACGTTGCATTGCATATAAAATGAGAGTTGAACTGAAAGAGATGGAAAGTGTTCGTAACAGTGCTCTAATGTATTAAGTACATTCAGAAAATCGAAGGAAATTGGAAGAAACATTGGCTGTTTGTGACACATACTCCTTGAATCGAAAAGGACATGCATTTTTAGACATTAAGGTGTCATTACAATTCTTAATTTACCAATATAAATGAAACTCATGATTTACAGACGAAACTTTTGTAGATCTATTAAGTTTTCTTTACGTATTGTAATGTTTAAACCTCGGAAACGCATTTACAATAACTTCAGTTTTCTATTGTTGAAATATCTCCAAGTTAAATGAAAGAGAATAAGAAAGAATGTCAAAGCGTTAATCGTGGCGTGAAAAGGTAAAAAAAAACGGCGTCAGGTGAGATGTGCGAATTTTAAGAACGAAAGCTTACGTTTTTGCGGATTCATGTACAAACGTTTTCATTTCATTCCGCTCAAGAACGGATTTATGGTGAAATTGTTTGGAAACCTAAGGCATTTTATATAATGGTACCAACATAATTAGACGTGTATAAGGTGCAATGAATCACTAAACACCCAAAAATTGAAAACCAATCGGTATTACAAACTTTCTAATACCTATTACTCATTTTAAATTACTTTCTGGCGTTTCATTAAACCGATGTGCCAATAATACCAAGGTTTTCGAAGCAGTACCTTTCCATTAGGATATTACGTATTGTCGTCTGGCTGTTTTCATTCTGAAGCTTATGGATGGTCGAGTTTCTGTCGGCGGTGAGCTTAGTTTGGGAGCTGGAAGACCTTACTCTGCACCTCAGTACTACTCTAGTAATTGGTAACTCGTCCGAGAAAATCCTCAATTTCCTAACCTACGATGAAAATTTCAAATTTATTTTTCTATTTTAATAGATATTATTTTCTAATGCTTCCCCTCCACACCATTTCCAATTATTCCCAAACTTAAACATGTATTTTTCGTGTTGTTTCTATGTATTAAAACATTTTGAGTTGTGAGAATAAAAGTTTACTCAGTGTTGTGTAGAGGGAGATACGCTCCGTCACATCTCCTTCCCTCCAGTCACGATTAACGGTTTAGTCACACACGTGAAGGTCACCACCACTGGGTCCTGCTAGATATTTTGGAAGAATAAAGGTTATAATAAAATGTACAAATAACTTTAGGGTATCGCGTAAGAAAAGAGATTTCATTTTAGTAAGGTACTTTTGTTGTTGCATGTATAAAAACGATGTAACATTTTCTTCAAATTGTGAAAATTTGTAAACCTTTTTTAGTTCTAATTCTTGTTTTTATTCTTAATATTATGGAAAATTTCAGGACTCGTGGTTCCAGTTGTGTAATGTAAATCTTGTTTTGTAATTGTTAATGGCAAAGTTGTTAAATTGTTGTAATTTCTGTTAAGGATTTTCAAATGTTACCTGCTTAAAATTCAGTTTGTTACTGAAATAAACTGTTTATATTAATGATTTATTTGATGTTATTCCAACGTAATCCGTTCTGAATTTGTATAGATGGGCGCCAGGAAAAGATTACGCTAATACTATCATACAAGTCAACATTCAACTCTAATTATAAATAAGTTTCCGGCTACCTGGGTCGATGGGTTTCATAAAAATAAACACTATTGTCTGCTAATAGATTATCCGATCTGCCATCTATAGTGGTTGAGGAATCTCAAAAGCAAATATATTTCTATCTTGCTACGTCGTTATTAGAATTGGCTCAATGAGTATCATGTATTGATTTCACAAAACATGGAAATTTGTTAAACAATTTTGGTACTTAATAATTCTACACAATATGAAAAAAACCTTGGTAATGACCTGTTCCTTATGTATTATTCTTCGCGCGCTCTTGGTCGACGGTGCCTCGTTGCCTCGTCGCCTTGGACGACAGTACCATCTTCATTCTTCTCCGACGTCACTGTCCTCAGGTACAGATACCCTCTTCTCTTTTCTTGCAGAAGCACACTTCAATCACCGTTCATCCCTGTTTCCGAAGTTAATAAAGTCTAAGTCGTTCGCCAATTTACGAATTCCAAGTTCATCCCACGCGTATGCTGAATACTCAACGATCAACAAACTATCTACTGTTAGCATTCCAGTCCAGTTATTAATAAATTCGCCTAAGCCCTCAATGTCCTTCTAACTCGTTCACTTGAAATATTTAAAGTTTTACTGTCCACACATAGCATTCAAATTCAAAGTTCTACCAATATCTACTCCCCAGTAGATGCTTACAAGTCCTAGAAACTCCTAACATTAATTGTGCACGATCCGTTCAACATCACGGCATCAATCAGAATGAATGCCTATCATATTCTTTCAACCCTTCAAAAACTCTGTCCCTCTTTTCGATTGTTTATTTACAGACAAGACTTGATGTACTTCCGTGCCTAGCCGTCTCCGCGATCGTCACTGCATGAAGATTGTTGACCTTGACGACGGCTCGCTTACCGTTGCTATGCTGGCATATTCACCTATCATCTACTATGCTGGCATTTATCCCTATAATTTACGCTGTTTATAATAAATCTTGTACCATATTATGTCTCGTATATTGATATGTCACATTACTTTAAATTTTAACTTGACCTTCAATATTGTCAAATTGTGGTGTAGATTCTCATTTCGATCGTAGTAGTTCGTCCAGTTTCCCACAGACTTGTAGCTAAAGCTGAGATGGCCCTTACTTGTGACTGGACAGTCACAAGTAAGCTCTTTACACCCGCAAAACTAAAATAAATGAAATGCAAAGCGTGTTGGTTTTCTTTTTAAAACCATCCCATTACCTGGCGGTGTCTAAGAGTTTAACACGATCCTTCATACTTACCTTCTAACGTGCATCATTTGCCCGTTAGTAGGCAACCTATTATGCTTTGGTGTTTGGCAGGAATGCAAAATCTCGGAACGTGGCCAACCAAACACAAGTGCATGGTGGGTTGCCTATCAGGGGGCAATGTGTAACTAACTTCCCGCCACATGTTCGTTGGGCAAGATTTGTCTAATTTATTCTGACGGCATGCCCTGAAAGTTTGTAACATACATTCAGATACTCTGTATATCCATTTGCATATTAAACCGCTGGTTTCAGCGCGGTACTTCGTGTCTTTCAAGATCTTCTTTCAAAGATCTTACCTTTTCATGGCATGTACATAGGGCATGCATGCAATACATAGGGCATGCATAGGGCGTACAAGCATACATAGTGCATGCGTACATAGTAATGCTTTCATACCAAGGACCTGCCATGGAAGAATACCGTGTAACTTTCATGTAACTATTTGTAAAATTACAGTTTATTCGAAGAATTAGTTAACACGCATGCGCAGAAATTGCACGAGGCGTGTATTGAATATGTGGAGCGTCATGGAGGGACGTTATGTGGTGAGGAGTCGAAGATTCTCTCTTCTCGTGACCCTTACTCTGTAGCTGAGTGGTCACAGATGAGCAGAAACAGATCTATTTAACAATAAAGCGACGCTTTCATGGTCCCGTCATGAGTCTACAATGCTCCTACGTACGCTTCAGGGTCAACCCTGAAGATAGGTTTATGTATGTAACTAATTATTCTGTATTAATGTAACTAACGGTATATAACTTAACTGTTATTCACTATGTTCATTATGTGCACGTCTTCTAGAGTTCTGTACGATATAGTTATAAAAATTATCGTTCTCCATGTTTTGGTGGCTGGAAGTGGATTTTGTACGAAGGGCATGATGAGAGATAATATCCCAAATATATTGATTTGCGTTTGCAAATAGTTTTTTTTACATCGGAGTGAACATTTTCTTATGCATTCTTGCCAAAACGCCTATTTTCATTGGTATTCAGAGTTCAACTTGTACGTAGGTTAGAGTATTGTTCCCAGAATTTAAGAAAATGTGTACAGAATACATTTCTCCTCATAATTTTTCTCATTAGTTTTTAACTTGAAATAAATAAATCTATTTACGCTTTTAAAATTATTTACAACGTATGGTTCACATGGATCCAACTGACATTTTGTATTACAGAAGTAAATTGTAACCGTGGTGACAACTCAGTGTTTTAAAGCTTCGTTCACTTCTCCATATTGTTGCTAATGTAATTAATGCTGTTGATTCTCTTTGAGATAAATTTAGCGCTGATAAGATAATTGACCATGTTATTCAAGAAAGATATCAATTTTGCATAAACGATGATTTGACTATTCATACAAAAGGTTTGAGGAGACGTGGCATTAGTTGAAAGTGGTCTTTTATAAAGACTGATCAGCACACAATCAGTGAAATAGTATTATACACAAAATGTTTATTATTATTTTACGTAAATGTTTCAAATAATCGCAATGAGAATGCTGAGTTATAGCACCGCTTGGTTATATAAAATTTTCTGAATTTAAACTTTACTTTTTCATTATCTTTATTAGCTCAGCATTTAGTCTGTATTTGAATGAAAGCGGTCCCTAATTTCCATGAAATGTACGCAAATAGTCACGACAAGTCTGAGTGAATAGGAAAATTGTGTAAATAATATATTTATCTGAACCGCAATTGGATAAAATGCAATTATCAAAAGGAAAAAAATATTATAAAATAGAAATGCAATGGTAAGATCAGTAATCGAAGAATATTTAAATATATTGAAACAAAAATATTGATAAGTTTTATTAATTTAAAAATATTTACATCCAATATTTAAAAATCAGGTACTAATTGTAATAATAAAACTAATGGCGAAATAATTATCTGCCCTGCCCGAACGTCCCTTCTCCCGGACATGCAATGCATAGCCTAGAACAATGCCGCATACACTGATTAAAATTGCGCATTACGTTCATTTAAATTTTGTAAAATAAAACATAGTTCGGATTTTAATGTGTGATAACAAATAATCAACCACAACAATACCACTTTTAACGCTTATGAAACCATCCGAGGGGCGACAATCAGGAAAACACATTTTCCATTTTCAGTGGGTCTATGACTAATGAAATAGTAGAAGTAGAAGCCTATCTATATCCCATTCCATAACATGGCGGCACCTAGCTGTTTCTAGCACATTGAATAGATGTATTTAAGTGTGATCCACATTACTTGGAGAGTTATGTACCCAATGAGGATAGAAAAAGTGTTTCCCACAAAATGATTTTAGGATGTTTGAACAAATATTAACTTACAGTTGTGGTGGATTATTTCTTATTTAACATTATGGAGTATCAGAAGATATTTGCTCAAAGAACCAAATTTATATTGTGGCCCGTTGTGGAATAACGCTGATTTCTCTCTATTATATTTTCTACATTCTTGGCATTGAAATCAATTTTTATTCTTGATGTTTCTTTCGTGTATCGCCATCTCTGTGAACACATCTTTAGGCGTTGTCTTCTTCGCTTACTGCTGTTGAATCTTCTACTATAGCTTCTGTCATCTTAACTGGTGAAGCTGTACTCCTGAGCAACGGATAGGCGCGTTTCTATAGGACGAGCTTCGCTTTTGTTATCCCTGCCCTTCTTCTTGATCTCGGCCATCACCTGGTCCAGCTCCTAGAACAAAGACACGAGTAAAGCATTATAAAGAGGATTCAGTGATGTTGCGGTAGCTGCTCCTATAACAGGATGCGCGAGTTAAACATGTTCAGTGAGATTGTGATTGTATTATAACGTCATAGCATTTCACTAGTCGTCGGACCGCACAAGGAGCGGGCCGGGGCGTGGGAGGGGGTGGTCCAGGCGTCAGGCTGGCGGTGCAACCGGAGCGGTCGTTTCGAGGGTGCAAGCCGGCGGGGGCGTGTCTGGGAACATCCGGCGGTCAGCTAGCGCAAAATGATGTGTGAGGACAGATCGTCTGCAGCTGGTCGGCGGGCCCCGTTGTGCGATCGGCCCAAAACTCAGTAACGAGGTGACGCGGTCCGCGGGTCTGGTGTGTCCGCGTGGAAGGTCTGTCACATGACTCCTCGCTATAGACGCCGGAGGAGTATTGGCGACTGGCATTCGAGTTTGGGCCGAATCGCGGTGCGGAGCATTTGCTGATCCGTGAGCGTGGTCGCGAGTTTGCGAGGCAGCAGATGCCGGAGCGGTGCTATAGGTTAGCACGCTGGGGCACGCTGGGTCAGGCTGAGGCGGCTTGCCTCAGGAATGGTAGTGCTGTGGAGTGCAGTGGTAGTTTCCGAAGGAGGATGTACATATTGTAATATACAGTAATATTAAATAAACCTGTACAAAGAACTCCGTGTCGTGTTGTTCTTGATGATGGGCTCATAACAGAAGGCGAGTTAACATCCATTTTGTTGGTGTGGTGGTGGGCCCCATTAAGCATGTTCAGTGACAATGTAATGGTGTGGTAGCAGCTCCTATACTATTATAAGTAGCCCTATGGCAAGCCAGTAAAACATGCTAGTGGTATTGAGATGGGGTATCTGCTCCTGTAACAGCGTGCGCGAATTAAGCACGCTAAGTGGGAGTGTGATGTTGCGGTAGCTACTCCTATACTCCTCCAGTCCATGCGTCAGTCCGTAACTACGTCCGTTTCTCCGTCGTCCCGTCCGTCCCGTCCGTCCCGTCCGTGTCCCGTCCGTCCCGTCCGTCCCGTCCTGTCGTCCTCGTCCGTCGTCCTGTCGTCTCGTCTGTCCGTCGTCCTTCTGTCCGTCGTCCGTCTGCCGTCCGTCTCGTCTGTCTCGTCTGTCCTGTCTGTCCTGCCGTCCTGTCTGTCCTGTCGTCCTGTCTCGTCCGTCGTCCGTCTCGTCCGTCGTCTCGCTGTCCTGTCTGTCTCTGTCTGCCTGTCTGTCCTGTCCGTCCTCCGTCGTCTCGTCTGTCCTCCGTCCGTCCTGTCCTGTCTCTCCTGTCGTCCGTCCGTCTCTGTCTGTCTCTGTCGTCCTGTCTGTCCTGTCCGTCTCGTCGTCCTGTCTCGTCTCTGCCGTCGTCCGTCCTCCGTCTGTCCTGCCTGTCCTGTCTGTCCTGTCGTCCTGTCTGCTCCTGTCTCCGTCTCGTCTGTCCTCGTCCTCCGTCCTGTCTCGTCCGTCGTCCTGTCTGTCCTGTCTGTCCTCGTCGTCTCTCTGTCCTGTCCTCGTCCTGTCTCCGTCTCGTCTCGTCGTCTCGTCCGTCCTGTCTCGTCCTGTCTGTCCTCCTCGTCGTCCTGTCTCGTCCTTCGTCCTCGTCGTCTCGCTGTCCTGTCGTCTCTGTCGTCCGTCGTCCTGTCTGTCCTGTCTGTCCCGTCTGTCTCGTCGTCCTGTCTCGTCTCTGTCTGTCCGTCTCGTCCTGTCGCTCTCCGTCCGTCGTCCTCCGTCCGTCTGTCACGTTCGTCCCGTTCGTCCCGTCCGTCACGTCCGTTACGTCCGTCCCGGTCGGTCGGTCGGTCGGTCGGTCGGTCTATCCGTGAACAGCAATACCGTCTAATCTGTTCAGCCCCTTGAATACGAAAGGTATTTCAATTTTGGTGGGTACTTTACATGAAACCTCTGGCATATTTTCAACATTTAAAAAAAATGGCTCGAAATTTTTTGATTGAATTTTGTTGGAAATATGTGATGTAAATGGGGCAGGTATGATTTTCATTGAAAACCCTGATTTTTCGAAAACTGCAAATGGTCAATTTTTTTGTGGCGTCTTCCAAAAACGCAACTACTGAAATAGTTCCTTATCTCCAAGTGTTTATCAAAAAGAGATCTTCAAATAGGATGTTCAATTTTTCAAAAATATGGGTATTTATTCGCGTAATTTTGCGAAGCCTAGTCTTTTAAAAATATTAAAAACATTTTTGTCTCAAAACGACTATTTTTTTATCAATAGCAAAATGTGGTCAATAAAATCATCCTGGTCTCATTTTCGATGCCCTTTCTATATTTTCGAAATTTTCTAACCAAAAATGATCATACTTGCAAAATACAATACTGATGTAGAGAGTTTACATGAAATAGTTATAAAAATCAGTTCTTCAGAACATGTCTGTATAATTGTTTTAAAATATGAATATTTTAGCGTAATTGTATTATTTTTGAATTTACATTTTTAAATTTTCCGAATTTTGACAAGCCATTGTACACAGCACCACATTGTCAGTATTGTCGTGCGTTGATACAAAAATAGTTGATAAATATTGTTCCAATATGTAGTAAATTACTTGCTCTATCACGTTATGTAGTCAGAATCCACGATTTGTAAGATCTTGATAAGGAATAATTGGCTTAAGGCAAAACGTTCATCCGTTTGCCATCCTAAGAAACGTTTCACAAATCCCACATGTCATTGTCTGGGTTTGGTTTGGTTTTTTCGTGTTTCCGGGCGCGTCAACTGCTTCGGTCATTAGTCCCGTTAGTGTAGTGCATGTTTTTCTCGGGAGATGGCGGTGATCTTCTCCCGCTGGATGGCGAGATCCGGCGCCGACCTACCGTCGACTAGTGGGGTTTCCCCTTAACCAGGACTCTCCCACCAGCGGGGCACTAACCCAGCCGGGACAAGCTCTAAGTCCCGACCGGTCTCCCGGAATTGTGGTAGTGTAGTGCATGTTAGTGTAAGTGTGTATGTAAGGGGAGAGGATAGGACAAGGAAGAGGAAGGACAGATCGCGCGCGGTCCGTGGCCCGTTTGGTAGGGTACTGCTCGGCATTCGCCTGGTGGTGATTGGAGAAACCATGGGAAACTACCGATCTGTGCAGCCGGCCGCTACAATTCTCATTCAGGCAGCGACCATTGTCTGGGCCGATATAGGAATGGACTACAGGAGTGTAAAGCCTATCTACTGGCCTTAAGAGTCAGTCCGTGAACAAAACTAGCACCTACACCAGGGCTGCTCAAGCAAAGCGATTCGGGAGCGCGGGCGGTTTTGGTTACCGAGACACGACCCCGGAGCCTGAGCGTCGACGGCTTGCGATAACCTCTGACACTGTGTCCCGAAATCGCCAATAGCGGAGAAAAGTAAATCGACGCCAGCACTTCGCAAACCGAAGCGTTCACATCGACAATTTTCAATGCAGAATGGGAAGAAAAGTACCTTTTCGCAGATGGCGGCAGCTATGCCAAATGTTTATTTTACAAAATTGCTTAATCATAGAGTTTAATTTCCAACGACGTTATTTCTAACAAAATTTCTAACAAAAGAAATATTTATTAGAATTTTATGAGAACTTCCCTCAAAAACGTTTTCGGAAACTGCACCTGAATATTTCTCCAAAGTCAAACATATTAGGATCAACGTAAAATTGCGAGCAGTATTTTTTTTAAATTTGTAAATATTGAATGAAAATTACAACTACAGATCCCGATGTGAAGTGCATTAGGAAAAATAATTGGTTTCACAATTAGCTTCACTTATAATTTTAATTTCCTTCGCTGTCAGTATTTCCATCATTAGTTTATTTAGCAACTTTTTCGGTAACTTTCAGAATAATTTTCATAATCAGCAGCGTGATAAATTGTAATGTCGAGGCAATTCAATTTTTTAATGTGATTGAGCACTCTTTTACAACTAAACATTTGGCATATTTTGCTCAACCTACAAAACGAAACTTTTCTTTCCGTTCTGTATTGAAAAGTGTTTCTTTTAAGTTTCAAATTACAAAAATGTGACTATTTTGTAAATGTTTCAATAAATGTTACAAAAATATTGTACATTTTTCAGTCGTAATATCCTTTGCTAGAGCAGCAAGACGTTTTCAGTCCGAGCAATGGGAAATGCCCAGAAAAGGCAAGACGCGACTCACTGTGCGGAAAACCGCCGATCGATAAATAAAATGTGGCGTAATCTGCTCAGTCTGCCGATGGAACGGCTAGAAAAAGCAGGGAGCAAACAGTGGCGATTTTTTGGGTGTTCAAGTCGTATGTCAACGCCTGGGAGGAAAACTTTGGCGGCCGGCTTCTCTGATCGGAAGTTTTCCGTGTTTTTTTCGATCAACACCAAGCGAATGCTGGAGCAGTAACCTAACAAACGGGCCACGGGCCGAGCGCAATTTTTCCTTTCTTCCCCCTGTCCTATAACGTATACACAGTTATACTGACATGCACTTCACTATCACACATGCCGGGAGACCAGTCGAGAGCGTACAGCCCAGCTGGGGAGGAGCACTGCTGATGAGAGATAATTAGATATGGAAAGATAATAAAGAGATATTAGATAATTAGATATGGCCGCCGGCGAAGGTCCGTGCGAGATCTCGCCAACGAGCGGGGAAATATTACCTCTACCTCCCGTGATAGAACATGCACCACACTTAAAGGAATAGTTACTTTAGAAGTTGACGTCCCTGGATCAATCAATCATTAATGACGGCATTTTCATTCCCCATCCTGTTTTTAGCCTTCACTTTTTCGTACCTCGGTGGTGCAAGATTTTCAAATAAAACGAGACAACTCAATCTACCTCGCATCAAAGATGATTTTGTAACAAAACGAAATATTTTTTGCCCGCCAAATTTTCACTGAAGATGGAAATTTCTTATGAAAGAAATGAGCAAATATTATTTTTATAGTCTTATCGTATGGTTCTGAAAGCTCGTCACGGATCTTAAGTAAATTGATTAGCGCACTCCATATTTCCTTGAATAGCATTATGTTGATCAAACTCAATCTTCTAACTAATCATCTGAGTATACTTCGTCAAAAGCTGAACGGTTTCTTTGCATCTAAGGAAGGTCGACGTTGACTTCAGCTCTCTCTCTCTCAATATTTTCAGAATTTCTAAATCTGTATACCCACTTTTCTCTTTTATATAGTAAAAGTACTGCATTTCATAAATTATCATTATAATGAATATTATTATGAATGTTGTTGTTATTACTATTATTATTATTATTATTATTATTATTATTGCTATTGCTATTGCTATTATTCAAGTGACACTGAAAATCTCTTTTTGATAATATTCGTATTTGGAAATGCCGTTGGGAAGCTAAAATTTTCTCTCCAAGAACAAAATACAACAAAGAAGTCAGAGGTTTGAATATCTTATTAATAGTTCATAAAAATTCTTTTAAATCCGGTGCTACATTCTTAAGCAATAAGGAGACTGTTATACATTTGAACACTTAACTCATTTTAAGTACTCATCAATATTATTTCATTTTCATGACTATGTTTATTTTTGTAAAGAAAAAAATGGAATTGGGCATCTTTTTCTACATAAGAATGACATGAAATACGTTTACAATTTCTGAAAGAGAAATAAAACAAAAATGGAATAGAATAGAAGGAAAATTGTTTACTTACATTCTAATACACCCAATTGATGAAAATAAATTCCTATATTCTTAATGCAATCAAACTATTGCAAAAAAATTCAATATAACATCATTAAATGAAAATTAAATTCATCATTTCAGTTCTGAACATCAAACATTTTTCTTACTATATAATTATTAACTGTTTCAAATGTAATAAATTGCAAATGCAGTCATATTATTATTGGGATTCTAAATTACTTCCTACATTGGATTTCCCATTATAAATTACATAAATGATACCTTGATACATACCGTTTCCTTTGTCCCCTCTTCGGCAAAAAGGCCTTGATAGTCCTTGACTATCCCCAGCATCAAATCCCTTTGTTCTCTGTAAAATGTGAAGGGAGGCCCTGCGAAGAAAGAAAATCGAGTTTTGAATGCAGGAAATCGCCAGTGAAAGTGTATTTCACGATAAAATTCTTTATTAAATTGCCATTTCTGCTCGAAATAGTACGTTATATCTGACGAATATCACATGCGTTAGTATGTGTTAAGTTATAATGTTAGATGAGATGGTATAAATAACTGATGGATGAGTTAGATGAGATGGTATTGTGGCGTCATACGGGTGTAATCAGTACACAGATGAGAGTGGGTTGTAATAACAGCAGGTTTATTCACAATTTAGACCGTAGTCACAAATAACCAATGCACTGTATACAATTAACTAAATAGACCCCACTGCTAGGAGAGATATTTACAACGGCTACCACACCGCAACATTCTACCTAATGTTCCGCCGTGCGTAGTACCGCCTGCCCTGAGATCGACTATATGTCTCACTAGTCACGACAATAACTGCCGGCTCCTTGCGTCGCCTGCACGTACGCACCTCTCACGAACGACCTACGCTGCTGCCTCCAGGATCACAAAGAAGGAAGAGCTATTGTTCTCACGGCCCTTAAATAGCCCTCGCAACGCTGCCCGCCGCCTCTATTGCCTCCGCCCTAGCGATGCGCACACCCTGCCAGAAAAACCCCGTGCGTCATCGCTTCTGCCTTTGTCTACGCATCCGGTGCACACCGCGCCGCGTGCCCACGCTGGTTGTAGCGACACGACGCTACAGTATCATAAGTAATGTAATGTTAGATGAGATGGTATCGTAAATAACTGATGGAACAGATTTCGTATTTATATACTCGTAAAGTGAAACAATACTCATTGTGTAACTCGTATTGTTTCTCAATTTTTACCAAAACAATAAACTTTAAAAGTTATACACAAAATTTTAATAACTGCTACGAAGCGAAAGAGAACAAGAACTACTTAAACTTGCATATTTTGTGAATAAGTAAGTTATGAGAGTAGTTTTTAAATAATGGCTCAATGGGTCAATGACCCCCATCTCGATCGTTTTTTTGTCCAGTTTCCCTGATCCATTGACCAAATGCTGAGATGGCCCCTTGTTTTGCTTCTGGACATAAATGTACCATATAAAACTTCATTATCTGGGCACGTCTTCTAGAATTCAGTGGGAAATATAGTTATTCAAATTATCGTTTCCATGTTGTCGCGGCAGGAAGACTTGGATTCCTTGACGAAGGACATCATGGACAAGAGTCCTTGAAAATAAATTTTATTACATAGGACCGGTTTTTTTCATTCAAAATTCAAGTAGTATATGAATTGGGATCGCAGAATTTTGAAAATGTTCTCAGAATTCACTTCTCTCCATAGCACGTCATACGCAGTTTCAACTGTTTTTTGACGTTAAATAAATAAAAATAAACATTGCCACTTATCAAATAATATTGAGGTCATTGCGTAATGCTGCAAAATATCGATGTTCCGTTTTTTTTAAGAAAATACACGTTTTGGCGGTCCTAGATACTGATTTGTTTTCAAAACGTCCGTCAGTTTTCATTTATGAATACTAATTCCTATACCATTCATAGGATTTTGCACTAAATGGAAATTCCTCCGTTCATTTCTGTGACAAAGCTCTGAGAATCTGGAATTAATATTTTTTTGTTCTTTCTTCTGTGATCAACACTATCGCCTAAACTAATCAAAGGATTTTTCCTAAAATTGGTATTCCCCCATTTATCTGGCGACACCCGCGATCCAGTTAATTAGAAATAAATATTTTATTGAGGTTGCGGTGCTTCTTTACATGAAGCACTGAGTGCAGGCATGTCAAGGTCGCGGGCACTGCGTCCAGAGAAATTGGCGCGAGATTTAAAAGTAAGGGTTGTACAAATCGCTACGAAGTTGATACAGGACAATTTGGAAGAAGTTACTTCACAAATGTAGTTATATTAAATGTCCATTTGCTCTTTAAAGCAAAGAAATGATGCATTCAAATAAAATACATCAGTCAGATTTCCAATTCTCAATAGAGAGTAAAATTTTAAAACAAAAATAATAAAAAAATCGATTTTGTAATCCTGTTTACTTGAGTGTGATATAAAAGAATTAATTTTCTACGTTCAGGTTAGAAGGTTTAACAGACAAATATTCTTATCTGTTAAAAGCGCTGTCCGTCTATACGCGAGAATTGTTAATGTGTAGAGACTTGTTAATTTATTTCACATTATTGCTAAATAAAGTAAATAACTGAATGATTTAATAACATGACCAAACGAAAACAAGGAAGGAATTCGCCATTCAAAGATATTCCTGTTACTTAGCATGTATGTTTCTATAAGGGAGAATTTAGTAAGAAAATAAACAGGAAATAGTAATAAGGAGTGAAGAATATAAATATAATTCAATTCTGGGTTATTTGATTGAAAAAATCTGACAAACATTTCTGTGGAGAATATCTTGAAATTTCGCTTATACAGTAATGTTAAAAAGCCATTTTTGGAAAATTTGGTATTTTTTGGGAGTTATTGAATAAAATATAAGTAAGATTAAAAAATATCAAATACTACAAATTCTTAAAAATTGCCTTATTTCTTTTCTTTCTATTTTAGGTATGGATGGTGCTCAATGTATTGTATATGATGACATAAATGCCACTAAGGTCTATTGTTTTGTTTTTTCAAAAATTATACTAATGTAATTTTTTGAAATATATCTCACGTCTTTAGTATGCATTTTACAGCAATTTGATGCATTATTGCATTTGTGAGTGAAAGTGCTTCAAATATCTTCCAATAAAGTTTTTGAAAAAGTCAAAAGATTTCAGTGAAAAAGAGCTTCAAATTTCGCATTTTCAGTAACGCTTAAACGATCTTTTCTTAAAAACTGTTGCAAATTTTTCAACGAAACTTTCCCCATATAATACGAGGTTTTATTCTTCTATAATATTCTTAAAGTAATATTTCGGTTCTACCATTAGGAAACCGAGAAGTTAAGAAAATTTCGAAAAAAATAGTTTGGGACTGATAGATGGCAGCTGGCAAGACAGAAATGCTAGCCCAGACGAAAGATATTGGATGCTAACTAGTACGAGAAAGTCGATGCCATTCTGTTGCATCACTAGTTTCTTCTTGTCGGGTCGAGAGGAAGGTGAGATAGAAAGGAGATTTCTTACGAGATACCAATGCTGTCGATTGTAGTATCTAATGAAAATCCATACCATCCAGCGACATTCGTCTATCAGTGCCGCTTTTTCCTAGCCACTTGCCACCATCCTTTCCGACTCCCTGGTGGTCGCTGTCACTGTCCACTGGTGTCGCCTGAAACAAATGCACATCGCAACATAAGGAGGTTATTTAAAATTATAATTGATTGATAGATTTTTTCGTGTTTCCGGGCACGTCAACTGCTTGGTCTAATGACCAAAGCAGTTGACGTGTCCCGTTAGTGTAGTGCACGTTTTTTCTCCGGAGATGGCGGTGATCTTTCCCCGATGGATGGCGAGATCCGGCGCCGACCTACCGTCGGCTAGTGGGGTTTCCCCCTAACCAGGACTTTCCCACCAGCGGGGCACCGCCCCAGCCGGGACAAGCTCTAAGCTCCCGACCGGTCTCCCGGAATATGTGGTAGTGTAGTGCATGTTAGTGTAAGTGTGTGTGTGTGTGTATGTGTGTATAAGGGGACATGATAGGACAAGGAAAACGAAGGGAAGAACGCATGCCGTCCCTGGCCCGTTTGGTAGGGTATTGCTGCGGCATTCGCCTGGTGCTGATCGGAGAAACCATGGGAAAACTACCGACCAGAGCAGCCGGCCGCTAGAATTCTCCTCCAGACAACAACTGAATTCGACCTAGGTATCCAGCTAACGTGGAAAATCCTGCCACAGCGAGGACTCGATCCTAGTTTCTCCCGATCACAGGCACTGCAGTGACATCAGTTGATGCTATGAGTCTCCTCTTCCGGTGATCTTTTGAGCACAAATGACCTTGGGAAATTCTGTTGTTTGTTATTCTTTTAAAAAATGTTTGGATGTGTTTATTGTGCCTTTGTAAATAAATGCAATTTTCTCAGTCACGTTACTGTGGGGCCTTTCCATTTCTTTTACTGTAGGATCTCTCTATTTTCTCAGCAAATGTTAAAATGAAAAGATCTACTCATATTTTCATATGAGGTAAAGCGCATGGCAAAAATACAATACATTATACATACAATCGACCAATATTGTGAGCAATAAGGTTTTTAATACTGTACCAATAGGGGGACATGTTTTATTACAGAATATTTGTCGTAAATGGGTGAAATGGTTAGGGCAAATAATTAGCAATATGGCGCCTTTGTAACGACGTCGTGGTTGTTGTCAGGATAATCAAACGTTCATCTGACCGTGGAGGTGACGGCGTGAGTAGGAGGAAATATAAGAGATTTGTGGATTGGTTGAAGAGGCGTCGACTGATTATTAAAACGGAAGTTTGGGCATTTTGTCGAAATAAAAGAAAGGCGAGGTATTATGGGTTTTAAAAGGGAGGGAAAATTGATTCTCTCGCATGTCGTGACGGTGAGCAGTTCGCTCGCGAATAGATTAATTTGTGCATGTTAGGACTTGTAAAAATTTCGGGGGTCTACAATACGTGTTCAGACTTTGAAATACTTTCGTGTGGTAGAGCAAGAATCGGACACGAAGGACATATTCGGACTCTGAATATTTTCGTGGCAGAACCAGAAGTGAACTTGTGATAGTTCTAAGATTTGGGGAACGTGTCGAGTTCCGAATATTTTGCTGTGTATCAAAATAAGACTTGGAGTTTTTCCGCGAGTGAACTCTAATCATTCTTGAACTTATAAATGTATGCGGTTCACAAACGATACCGGACTTTGCATATTTTCTTGCTATAAACGGAAGATAGAACTGAGAGATTTGATTTGCTGTGTAATCATAAAAGCACTGGATATTTATACGGTGAGAACGGGCATCAGACATAATATAGTGGAGCTAGAACAAATATTTGAGTGGTGCGAAGCGGTGAATCGGCGGTGTTAGTTTTTAAAGAAGAGAAGAAGATTCGTGGTAATTGGATTTCGGGACTTCAGAGCTTCAAAAAAACAAGGGAACGCGTTTCTTCGAGGTAGCACCAATCAAGAGCACGCGAAGACAAGAATCGCCGTATAAGGTTCGAACCAGGTCATGACTGTGGGTTGGGTGCGGGTGTGTGGGTGGGTGGGGGGTGGGTGTGTGTGTGTGTGGGTGTGTGTGTGGATGGGTGTGTGGGGTGTGTGAGTGGGTGTACGTGGGATGAGTGGGTGTGCGTGAGGGGGCCGTGTTGGTGGGTGTGGGTGGATGTGGGATGAGTGAGTGTGAGTGTATGTGGGATGGGTGTGTGGGTGTGGATGGGTATGTGGGGTGTAAGTGGGGGGGGGGGGGGGGATGGGTGGTGGGGTGTGAAGTGGGTGTACGTGGAATGGGTGGGGTGGATGGGGGGGGGGGGTGGAAGTGAGTGGGGCGAAGTGTGGGCGTGAGGTGTGTGAATGGGTGTGGGTGGGAGTGTGGGTGTGAGTGTGTGTGGGTGAGGTGTGTGTGTCGGTCTCACTCGTCCTTCGTAATGGACCGATGTCTCAGGGTAGAAGCCACGCGTCTTCCGCTGTCTCGTCGCAGCGACCTCTCCCTCAAATCACCTCGTAAATGTTGGCCACTACTCCGAGCATGCGCTTGGTGAAGTTTGTGACGGTGAATGTCTCGGCAAACTCATGCTGCTCAACCGTACGGCGAAACTTTGAGGACCCGAACCAGAAGCTCGGTGATCACTCTCAGAGCAGCTCGGCTCAATAATTCGAGGAGACCGGTCGATGAAAAGGTTTGAGAAGACCGGAGAACGTCGGACCACCTGTATTTATGGTTTTCGCGGGCCCCCTCCCTCGCCAATGACGCTCACGTTCCACCGGGGGAAGATCACCGCCATCTCTCGAGAAAAAAACATTCACTACACTAATGGGACTAATGACCAAAGCAGTTGACGTGCCCGGAAACACGAAAAAATCAATCAAAAAAACGCCGATGACACGGTGGCTCTCCGCAAATCACGTATCCGTTTGTATATCCCCTGACTCGTCTCACATTCGTACGCTGGCGCCACTTGAAGTCACCTCTCCGAAGCGCCCGTCTCCCCTCGGCGTCCACCGGGAGCGGTAGCTCAGTGCATCAACTGATGTCACTGCAGCGCCTCTGACCGGGAGGTCCTAGGTTCCCACTCCCCACGGCGGCAGGATTTTCGACACTAGCTTTTCAGCTAGGTCGAATTCAGTCGCTGTCTGGATGAGAATTCTAGCGGCCGGCTGCTCTAATCAGTAGTTTTCCGTGGTTTCTCCGATCAACACCAGGCGAATGTCGGAGCAGTACCCTAACAAACGGGCCACGGACCGCGCGCGATCTGTCCTTCCTCTTCCTTGTCCTATCCTTTCCCCTTACACACACACACACACTAACATGCACCGCACTACCACATATTCCGGGAGACCGGTCGGGAGCTTAGAGCTTGTCCTGGCTGGGGAGATGCCCCGTTGGTGGGAGAGTCCTGGTTAGGGGGAAACCCCACTAGACGACGGTTGGTCGGCGCCGGATCTCGCTATCCAGCGGGGGAAGATCACCGCCATCTCCCGAGAAAAAACACGCACTACACTTACGGGAATAATGACCAAAGACGTGCGCCGAAACACGAAAAAATCAATCAATCAAGCGCTCCGTCCTTTTCTCGGTACAAACAGTAGCTGCCTGCACCCCTCGCCAGCTTGTATACCTCTCGACACGCGTATTTCCGCCGTTTATGAAGAATTCCTGACTGCGTTGAGTAGCGAAATCCACAGCGTTTTGCATAGCAAGAGGCGATTCTGTTTATTAATTTAGATTGTCCGCTGCTGAACGGCTTGTTATTAGAAAATAATACATGCCACTCTGTGCTGTTACAATATATAATACCAAGATACCTTAAATTGTCTCAGGTTTTGTAAATTTTAAATGTATAAGTTTCAAAATGAATTATGTATTTTGCATGTTGGTTCGATTGCCGGACGTTGCCGGCTAGCTAACGGTGTCACGGGTCCTTGCCTCGGGTCCAGTTTAATTCCCAGCCTTTGGGGATAAGAGAAACCTGTTTGTTTATTTTATTTATTTATTTATTTACTTATTTATTTATTTTACGTCAAAAAACAGTTAAAAACTGCGTATAATGTGCTATGGGGAATAGCGAATTGTGTGCACATTTTCAAAATTATGTGATCCCTAAGTCATATACTACTTTAATTTTGAAAGGGAAAAGAAAAAAAACATGTGGTGACGATGGCGTATTTCCTTACCGTAACTAGCAAACTCCGCCAATCAGAGATTTCCTTCGTCTCACAGCTAGGGAAACTGAGGCGATTTTTTAAGGAAACTTATCACTATTTTTGCCTTGTCCGGAATTTGAACTCGGGAAGCTAATACACTGTTCATGAGCCGTCGTAGGGGCTTTAATGTGAAGTACCATAACAAAGTAATCGGCTTCACAATTGTTTTCTATGATTATACGTACCATGCGCTTACTCATAGATGCCAAACGACGTTCTAATCCTCTAATTGCAGCCAACACGGAGTCTTGCCATTTCTCTGCCTTGTGAACGCTCCCTGCAACAGTAAGGGAGTTACAGCGGGGAGAGCTCCGTGTGGTATTGAAAAGTAAACAGAAAAGATGACAATAAATATGTTAAAATATATAAAGTGGAAAGGCAAAAAGTATTCTTAGAAACGGAGGAGGAAAGAATATGAGCCGGAATACCAGAAACAAAAAATTGAAACCATTTTAACAAAAGAGATAAAGGAACTGTGGACGAAAGTTACATTATTTAACAACGTGTATCAAACGACGAATGGGGTCGAAAGTGGCATTATTCAATTCAAATACAAAAGAAGGTCGTAGGCATTACATTTCCCCTTGCTCATTGAAATTACTAACTAGTAGGGCTTTAAAATGACACAGAGTTTCTCGTACTAGTTAGTTTTTTCTAATCTCTTTAGCCTGGGCTAGATTTTCGGTTTTACCCCAATCTTATTGCCATCAAAGAGCACATTTTCCCAATTTCTTGGTCACCTAACTGATAGAACTGAAATATAAACTTTAAGAATATTGTAAAAGAATAAAACCTGCTTATACACTCAAATTTTCGTTAAAAAATGGCAACTGTTTTTTGGGAAAAGTTCGTTTGAGCGTTTCTACAAAAGGTCAATTTTGATCTACTTTTAACAGAAAATTTTTGAGTTTTCGAGAAAGGAGACAAAAAGGGAAATGAAAAAGCAGGGGAAGAGAGAAAACGAGAACAAGAGGGAAAAGAGAGGGGAAAACGGAGAGGGGTGAAAAAGCGAATGAGAAAGAGAGAGGAAAAAAGAGGGAAATGGGAGGAAAAGAAAGGGAAACAAGGGAGAGGGAAAAGAGAAAGGGAGAAAGAGAGAAGGAAAAATATAGAAAAAGAAACGATAGAGAGGGGGAGAGAGAGAAGGGGAAAATGAGAGAGGAGAAAAGAGAGAGAGAAAAGGAAAAAGAGGAGGGAAACGGAAAAAGAGATGGAGGGAAAAGAGAGAGGGGAAAGTAAGAGAGAGAGAAAGAGGGTAAAATAGAGAGTGAGGAAAGAGAGAGAACAGAACAACGTCTGACGGATTCGGCTAGTTTATTATAAAATGGAACACAATTTATCCACTTTTTCGGTACCAAGGCCCCGCAATAAGCGTTTTATTATCAAGAAATTGCCATTTTCCGGCTCACTATTACAATATTTTCTCTTCTTACGAATTACAATTGTTCTGGGATTGAGAAAGCAAATGTGACGTTTCTTACTATAGCCGTAAAGTTTTCGCAATCGCTGCTCCGCGCCAATGGCCAACTGTTGCTTTAGACCGTCGGCGCCGCTTAAACCACTTAGACCGCTTAAGCCGCTTTTGCCACTTAAGCCACTTAAGCCGCTTAAGCCGCTAATCCGGCTTGCGCCTGTGTCGCTGTCACTGTTGTCACCCGCATGCGCCTGCAACAAAGACATTGGCATAGAAATAAACTAGACACTCACTGAGCGCGCTGCGGTAACGGGATAATTTGAAGGCCGCCATTGTAGTGGACTCGTGCGTAACTCATTGGCATCGTTGCAACTGTGATAGGCAGAAGTTACTTGTTTAGAATAGCGATACGTTCTTTTCAGTTGGTTGGTTGGTTGGTGATTTGTGGCGCGTAAAGAGCTTTGGTCATTAGTCCCGTAAGTGTAGTGCATGTTGTTTCATCGGGAGATGACGGTGATCTTCCCCTCGCTGGATGGCGAGATCCGGCGCCGACCTACCGTCGGCTAGCGGGGTTTCCCCCTAACCAGGACTCTCCCACCAGCGGTACACCGCCCCAGCCGGGACAAGCTCTAAGCTCCCGACCGGCCTCCCGGAATATGTGGTAGTGTAGTGCATGTTAGTGTAAGTGTGTGTGTAAGGGGAGAGGATAGGACAAGGAAGGGGAAGGACAGATCGCCGCGATCCGTGGCCCGTTTGTTAGGCTACTGTTCCGGGATTCGCCTGGTGTTGATCGGAGAAACCACGGAAAACTACCGATCAGAGCAGCCGGCCGCTAGACAGCCGGCCTCTCCTCCAGACAGCGACTGAATTCGACCTAGCTGAAAATCTAGTGTCGAAAATCCTGCCGCCGTGGGGAGTGGGAACGTAGGACCTCCCTGTCAGAGTTGCTGCAGTGACATCAGTTGATGCACTGAGCTACCACTCCCGGTCCTTACGTGTCGGTTTCCCTTATCGTTACCTCAATGTAAACAATCAACGCTACATAACCTAGTAGTTAAAAGGCGACCTTAAAAAATAAGAGATACAAAGCAATTTTAAATTCGACGCTACATTTTACCTTTTTGGCCTCTTCCACACGAGACAATTCACTCTCTATTTGACGATCCACAATCTTTAATGTCTCCAAGATGAAAGGAAATTTAATTCTCTGCAAGGGGAAACCTGGAATTTTGAAAAGAAATAGAAAAAAAAAAAAAAGAAAGAAAAATAAAAAAGTAAAAGGAAAAAAAAAGGAAAAAAAAAAAAAAAAAAAAAAAATTAAACAATTGGATAAAATAAACTGTGGGCACATGTTTGTACCTTATTAGATAAACAAAGAAGATTGTCATCATGGCAGTGCCTCTTGCAAAATGAAATTTCGCACGAGCAAATCTGTAGGGAAGTGTCTTTTTCATATTCTTCAATTAACCATTTATTATGACATTATTTCGACCATGCTAAAGAGTGACAATATAGACATAAATGTAGATCTAGCTCAATGGGTTCCAACATATAAGATGGTAAAAAGTTCCCTGAAACCAAATGACACATGCGTAGTTAAACTATGACTCTAACATAAAAATATTATTTTTGAAAGGTTTCTTAACTCCTTCCCATTATCAACTTCTTCTTCAGTCAGAAACGTGTTTGTTTGTTTTTTACATTTTGTTTCGTGAACCAAATATTACCTTTTCTAATTGGAGCTAGTGGTGCTAAAGCAGCACGAACTTTCTCGCCTTTAGTAATTGTTATGTCACGCTATTTACATCACGATTTCTCTCCGAATTAACATTTCTCAATCATCATTTTTTGTAAAACTCATTACAAATCGTACCTTTGGTACAAAAATAAATATTTTCAAGGAAATATCAACACCAATTTAACAATTATGTTCTGCTTTTCATACAGGTAAATTATGTTCCAACAATAACACGTAATTCACAAAAATTAACCCCCGAGTCATTGTTGCATTCCAATCTGATAGTTCCTGAAGACTAGCAATTTTTATTTCATTAATTTCAGATAAATTTTAAATAATTTCTATAATATTAATGTGTAAATGTATACCAAATGTGGAATGTCGAACGACCAAAAACATATGAAAGATGTACAAATTTTACCTTACGAACCATCCAACAGCCTAGAATTAATAAGAACTCATATTTTCACAAAATTCAGCAGGGCTTTATTTGAAGATGTGTTTTTGACAAATATATTTCATTAAGAAAAAATTGTAACTTTACTATAGTATTTATAGAAAGGCCCCGAAAAATGTTTAGTTTTTAAATATTTCAAAAAATTAGGCATTTTGACGAACATGAGACCTGCATCATTCTCTTAAGCGCTGTATAAGCTATCAAATGTCTAAATTTAATCCAAAAAGTGTGTGCCGTTTTTAAGAAAAAGTTGTTTAAACAAAATAAAAATTGCCAATGTTCGACATAAAATTTCGCAAAAAACATGCATGCATTAGAAGAATTGAACTGACATTATTATTAGATATGTTTTCATGAACACATTTCATTAAGAAAAAAATATTATCTTCATAATTGTAGTTGTAAGAATTTTGTAGGTTGTAGAAAATTTTTCGTAGGCGCGACATTTGAAATATACCTCTTAGTTCTGAATTTATACCACAGAAATATTATAATTGTTTGTATTTGAGATGAAACGCCAAATTTGAATTATTTTCTGCCCCTGTGTATCATGTAGGAAGAAGCAAAATTTGAAAAACATCTGTGTGATGTCATCAAGGGTATGTTGCAATAGAATAAGTTGGTTTTAATGGCAAGAACATCAGAAGTCTAATCTAGAAACTATTCGCCGTATGCTGTGAAAGAGAACGAAAGCTTTCTTCTTCCATCAAAGACATTCTGAAATGTTTCCGATGCCAGATTGAACGTTGAGTTAACCTTTAACTGTGCTGGTGGGGTCTGTGAGACCCTCACTACTATGTTTTTTTAAAATAATTTAAGTAGTTTTATAAATATTTTTTCAGTAACTTGTGTATTCCTTTCAAATCGTTGGGTTTACGAACTAAAGAGCCACTATCTTGTTACATTTATGCAGTGACGAGTTTTAGTCGATTTGAACGTTCCCGAATACCCTAGTCCTCACTAGCATAGGTTTTTTTTTATTTCGTTGCGACGTTGTTGATGCAACGCGTCTCTTAACCCTTGTTGGGCGTTGAGCGCTTTCTTCTGGAGTAATCCTCCGTTACTGAGTATACCATACACTTACTCAGTTACTGATAATAATCTCAAGTCAAGTCTCGTCACGTCAGTGCCTTTTATCCCTTCGGCCAGGGGCTCGACGTTAGATCCCGGGGTTCCTGGTCGGTCACCCAACCAGGAACCCGCGAGTCTCGAATTCACCTAACCTTCGTGACTTCACGGAGCGTAGTAAACGAATCCGGTTAGCGCCGCAGGCTTAGTTACATAAGTTTTTTAAATACATGATTTCGTATGTAATCGATTATATAGCAACGTCGCTTATTAGAATATAGATGGAAAATACAATGTGTATATTAAAAAGAGTTCATTTTTTATTTTAATTGCAGCTTTGCATTTGAAATGTCAACAACCACCGACAAAGAAATCCTGGGATTGTTATTGGTTGTTATTGGACAGTAGTAACAAGTTTCGGGATCAACCCATGATTAGACCACAATCAGTAGTTCCAAAGAAAATAAGGAAGGTTATCCTGGAAGGGCTGACAGAAAGACCAAACTTCTTTGATTAACTGCCCCATTTTTTTTATAAACACTCAAACTTTGTTTCAATTATTCTGCACCGTAAATTCAATAACATTCTAAAAATTTAGTTTTGCTCAAGTCCGTTTATCAATATTGATGCGTTTTCCAGCTTATATTTAATTTCTTTACTTTTACCGAAATATATAACTTATCATGTTCAATTGCGTTAAATATAATTTTCGTTGAAAAATATTGCGTTCTGAGAATTATTTCCGGTCTTGGGTCTTTCAGACCCCACCAGCACAGTTACATTAGTATCTTTTACCGGCACAGTTATAGGTTAAGCGCGAACTACTTACTCTGCAAATCCTGCCGCGATATCTGCAACGGTTTGCTCTTTTTCCACTTTCCTTTACGTCCGTCGGTCACGCCCTCTCCGCCGCCACTGTCTCCGTCTCCATTCTTGTCCTTGTCCTTGTCCTTGCCACTAGCGCCGACATCCTTAGTGGTCTGCAACAGATGCACAGTACACCCTCTGAGTGCTATAGGTAAAGCTATAAGTAAAAGTAGCTCACACTTTATGTTAACTATATGTGTGGTACCCAATTAACTACTGGTGCTGCAGAATGGCACACATTTTCTCGTAATAAAATTATATAATTTCCTTGGAATGCCGGAAGTGGTAGCTCAGTGCATCAACAGATCAACATCAACTGATGTCACTGCTGTCTCTGACCGGAGGTCTAGGGTCACTCCCCACGGTGGCAGCATTTTCTATATTAACTCTACCGGGAGAGGTGGCTCAGGGATCAACTGGGGGGTTCTAGGTTCAACTCCGGGGGGGTTTTTTTTAAATGAGAATTCTAGCGGCCGGCTGCTCTGATCGGTAGTATTCCGTGGTTTCTCCGATCAACACCAGGCGAATGCCGGAGCAGTACCCTACAAAACGGCCAAGGACCGCGCGCGATCGTCCTTCCCTTCCTTGTCCTATCCCTCCCTTACACACACACACTTACACTAGCATGCACTACACTAAATATTCGGGGGGGTTGATTGTCCCGGCTGGGGCGGTGCCCCGCTGGTGGGAGAGTCCTGGTTAGAACCCCACTAGCCGACGGTAGGTCGGCGCCGGATCTCGCCATTCAGCGGGGGAAGATCACGCCATCTCCCGAGAAAAAATGCACTACACTAACGGGACTAATGACCAAAGCAGTTGACGCGCCCGGAAACACGAAAAAACCAAACCAAACCAACTCGAGAGCTTCCCCTGCAGGATGGGGAGATCCGACGCCGACCTTCCTACGCGGTTTCTCCCACCAGGTATCTCCCGTCAGCGGGAGATTCTAGACCATTAGCGACCACTATTGGAGTTAACGGTATGATAACTATGAAGATGAAACGAAATGGTGATGATAAGGGGTGAAAGGTCGAACACAAGTTCAACCATGCCCCAGGCGGGACTCGAAAACGTGATCTTTCGGTCCGAAATCACTACGACACTACTGCCTTAGCGATCTCGGCCACCTGGCTGGCTTGCACTATTTTGTAAGTTTAGACTCACCATTACGAGGTCCTCTAAATGATTCTTCAAACGACGCTCCATATCTGTAAGTGACTGCTCTATGCGATGGCCCTGCCCATCGATGTTGTCTGGAACAAGACGAAAGCTTCATTCGGAGCTTTGAAAGTTCATTCTCGTTTGGGTGGGGAATAGAAAGAAAAATCGGTGAAGGAAGAACAATAGAAGAAATTAAATTAAAAGTAGAAGTTAAAAAAAAACAGTGAAATCTAGGTTCGAGTCCTGACGGCGACAGGATTTTCGACACTAGCTTTTCAGCTAGGTCGTATTCAGTCGTTGTCAGGAGAAGAGTTCTAGCGGCAGGCTACTCTGATAGGTAGTTTTCCGTGGTTTCTCCGATCAACACCAGGCAAATGCCGGAGCAGTACCCTACCAAAACGGGCCACGGGCCGCGCGCGATCTGTCTTTCCTCTTCCTTATCCTATCCTCTCCCCTTACACACACGTACACTAACATGCACTACACTACCACATATTCCGGGAGACCGGTCGGGAGCTTAGAGCTTGTCCCGGCTGGGGCGGTGCCTTGCTGGTGAGG
This sequence comes from Teleogryllus oceanicus, assembly GCA_964035755.1. Taxonomy (NCBI): domain Eukaryota; kingdom Metazoa; phylum Arthropoda; class Insecta; order Orthoptera; family Gryllidae; genus Teleogryllus; species Teleogryllus oceanicus. Next base: position 61,326,726 of record CAXIVR010000013.1, read on the forward strand.
GAGTACTGGTTAGGGGGAAACCCCACTAGCCGACGGTAGGGCGGCGCCAGATCTCGCCATCCAGCGGGGGAAGATCACCCCCAGCTCCCGAGAAAAAATGCACTACACTAACGGGACTAATGACCAAAGCAGTTGACGCGCCCGGAAACACGAAAAAATCAATCAATCAAAAACAGTGAAGTAAAGAAAATTGTGAAAAAATCTGAAACGGAAGAGAGAAAAATTTATACTATTAGGAAAACGAAGTGTGCAGAAAAAATCACTTGTCATTAGGTACAACAAAAGTACCAGGAAGAAAGCTGGATTGATCCCCTCGAGCAATGAAATTTTGTATATCCATAGGGGAGTTACTCGGACATGCTCTTGAATCAATCAATTATTATCATTAAATATTAATCGAGGACGACTCCCTTGCGGTACACCAATCAAGATAAGTAAGGAATCATTCGACGTGGCTTGGTCTCCTAATGGAGCCATTTATCCATTCAGAAGAGGCTAAGAAATTTCTCTTAACAATGGGTTTTTTACTTTTCAAACAACTAAACTCCGTTTAGGGTGATTTTTTGCACATATAAAGGTTATGAAAACCTAATCCGATGAATGACAAGAAAAATCGATTATCACAATTGAATCGTTATTTCAGAAACCTGTCAAACGCAAAAATTTAAAATGCGCTTTAGCGGTGGAATATTGTTCCATGACGATAGACACATCGCTTATTCCATATTTACCTGAAAAATATTTATTTATTAACTGCTTTAATATTAAAAAATATTTTGAAATCGGGAAAACTGGGACACTTGGTCTCACTTTTCTCGACATGACATATTTGACGTTTGATGGGTTTCTTAAATAAACGATTCAATTATTACCCGCTCCCCTGTAGAGTATTCTGGAGGATTTCTAGAAAGACACCTGTTTTTGGTTTCAATGCTCCTACGAGAATATTGATGCAACGTTGTGAGTTACTATCCTCTCTTTCCCGCATTTACATGAATCGTTATATCTTTATTCATCAGATTGACGATAATTAAACTTAATTTTGTAATGTATTATTACAAATTAATTAATAAAAAACGAAGTGCGGAGATTAAGCTCTTAAATCGCGTTTTGGGGGAGTATTAAATCCAACCAGAAAGTGATCATATTTGATTGCTATTGAGTTTTTCACTACAATAATGATAGTTAAATCTCATAATGTAATGAAACAATATTTAAAAAATACTTCGATTCACATTTTTTGGTGTGACTCTTGTTTCTGAGGATAGACGAGTCAGTTAACTTTATTAAATATATGGAGAATGAAATATTCTTCCATGATATAGTTATTGAAAGTTAATATATTGTTGTTGTTTTTTTTGTGTGATAATTCCATATATCCACAAGATATGTTTTCTGAATATTTTTCCAAAAATCTAAAATTTACAAGATTTAACTGTGACAAAACCTATGATAATTATACCGTACAGAATTATGCAATATTTACAAATTTTGAACGCACAAATAATATATGGATGGTGGGTTTAATAGCCACTGAGATTGCGGCGGATGGAAAAGAAAAAAAGGAAGGAATATGTGGAACCGGGAAAAGAAAGAGGGGAAAAAAGAAACTAAAAAGGAAAATAATGATTAAGCAAAGCGTGTTTGTCTACTTACAATTTTTCTTAGCCCGTTTTGATGAAGGAAAAACACCAAATTTCTTTCTTCGCCGGAGGCCATGCCCATAGCGCAATCTCTGAAGACCCCCAGACACAGCGTTGTGTGACTCCACATCCGAAGTAACGCTCTCTGCGGAAAAAGAGAAACTACAGCTAAAAGAACCTTGCATTTTCTGGGAGGGGATAAAACAATAGATGCTTTTCACACATAAAGAAGATGAACGACGTATTACCAGTCATAGTGCATGCGATTTCTTTTGTCTTGATCACTTATAGCGTTTTCTATTCGCTGCACTGGTGCGCACCCAGTGCGCACTCAGGGCAGCTTTCGTGTTCCATTCGACCGCTAGGGCGCACCAGTGCAAAGAAGACACGGAACCAGGGCGCACTCGGGGCGCCCTGAACTGCACTGACGATCGCGTCAGTGCAGTCCAGTGCACCGGGCCATTGTGAGGTTATGTACGGAAGTTATCCATGCTTATTTGGATTCGTGGTGAAATTGTGAAGGCAATTGAGGATCTTCTGTCACGTAGGGATACTTCAAATGATGTAGTAAATTATGTTTTGCAAGAAACGTCCTAAAATATTTTTTGTAACTTACGCGAAGTTCGGAAAATCAGTTTGTATTTTTCTACAATTTAACCTTGAATAACTTCATGTTAACAAATCCAGTGCTATTTAGAAACCAAAGTGCAGGTACGCCTGAATTACGAAACGCTAATAAAGTGAAAATAAAAATAGTGACCCTTACAAAATCATTCAAATATATGTGCTAAGAAATGTTTCTCGCACGCCCATACACACTAACGGAACGCTCATGTTAATATTTTTATGGTTTTCAATAACCAAACAATTCTGCAGAAGTCCTTCGGTTCAAAATGTGTACTATTTCGATCACTGGCAAGTCTCGAAAAATGAAATTTCGACACATACGCATTTAAAGTTTTCGTGGTTTTTAAATAAAGAAATCACACGTTAATATTTTATGAATTAAGAAGTAAGAATTACCAAAAGACTTCATACAAATTATAACAACGATCATAATTCAAAACTATTATTTTTCGCGTTTCATCAGTGTGACCGACCAAGAAAAGCTATCTATAATCTCACTGCATAGCGCACAAGCACTGACTCAGTTCCGGAATCCGTTTCATTCGTAGCTGCCCTTCATGCGTGTGGGGCAGTACTGTTTCGGAGTGATGACGTTTTTGCCCTGCACTAGGGTGGGTTTCAGTGCAACGAATGGAAAACGCTATTTATTGCATCACAATATGCAATTAGAGACTGTACCGAGTATTAAAATGTTTTAATTTAATATTTTTTAATTATAATACTGTAATTTTAAGTAATATTAATGAACACAAACAGTTCCACTTTTCCACGAAAGTAATATTACTTTTAACAATGATATTTTATTTGTTATTTACCGTTTGGACTGTATAATTCTAAACGACCTGTAAGAAGTACTGTACCACAGCTACTGGATCAATGACCCCCATCTCGATTAGGTTTTTCGTTCAGTTTCCCTGATCCTTGAGCTAATGCTGAAATGGCCTATTGTTTCTGGATATACATGTAACTTCGTTATCTGCGCAGTCTTCCTTATCTTCTAGAGTTCAGTGTGAAATATAGTTATTCAAATTATCTTTCTCCATGTTGTCGCGGCAGGAAGTATATTCCTTCATGAAGGACATGATGATGAACAAGAGCCCAAATGTATAACTGATTTGCCCTTGAAAATAGATTTACAAAACTGTTGCAATTTTTTCCTGAACTCTACTTTCAATCACATTTTCCGACAATCCACATTTTCAGATTTTTGTCCTTCTTTGACTGAAGGAATTAAAGATTTGAAAAGTGATTTATTGATTTAAGGATTTGTCATATTATGTATTGTAATGCAATTGTTTATTACTTCAACTCTTTTTAATGGGAGTTTCATATCACAGGTTATTAATGGGATCTTGAAACAAAACACAATAAGAATAAATAATTAAGTCCATACAATGAATATTGCACATTTTGAGCAAACAATTTTAATGTTAATAAGCATATAATAATAACCTAGCGATAGAAACATAGTGATAGTTATTACTTTTTGCACTTTTTCATTTCATAAGGTATTATATTCCCATTAACAATAAAACTATTTGCTGAAAATATGCAATTTTCTTTGTTCAATATTAATAATTTGTTCTTATAGTGTTTAGTTTCCAAGATTCCATTAATATCCTGACACCCCTTTAAATGAAGTTAAAATTACAATTTTATTTCAATACACACTACTTACAGCAAATTCGTATTTTCAGTCCTTAAGTAATACAAAAAATCCAATGACGTGGAAAGATGGAAAGTTGAGTTCAGAAAAATATTGCAACAGTTTTGTGAATATTTGAAATATATTTTGTATCTCCAAATGCTATATATATATATATATATATATATATATATATATATATATATATATATATGTGTATATATATATATATATATATATATATATATATATATATGTGTGTGTGACAGACCAAAAATGACGGACATTTTCGTTTAGGCAAATAAAGGTCAAAATATTGCGAAAGACGTGGGTTTCTATGGTGCAGATGCGCAGAGGGTACACCATAGCAACGCGAAAAAAAAACAAGAGAAAAAACAGCGAGCTTTGAAGGGTGGATCAGATTGGGAATTAGGGCATTCCGATTCGTGTCGTGGTGGTGAGCGGATCGCTTGTGCGGTTTCTCCTGAGGTTAATTATCAAATCGGGACTTGTAATATTTCGTGAGAGTGAACATTGAACTTAAACTTAGAATATATTCGCAATAGGTGTACAACTGGAACTTGTAAAATTTACGTGTTGTACCATTGCAAACTCGAACTTGTAATATTTTCGTGAGTGAACTGGAAAGTGAACTTTGAATATTTTCGCGGTGAAGTTGCAAGACTTGACTTAGAAATTTTACCAGGCAATTGTGAATTGCCAGGGTAGGTGATAGAAAATAATATTAGAATGATATTATTCCCACTTGGAAAAGGTAATTAATTTGAAATAGGTGCCCACCTGAGGCGCAAGTTAAACAGTATAGGCAGCGTTTGTGAAGTGGTTGGAGAAAGTTTCGACTTGGTCGCTGATCATCGTGCACTTCAACAAGAAGGAAGATTGGTCTACTCCACGTAGCGACATCGAACGACGTGCGCGCGAAGAGGCAAGAAAGGATAAAATATTCTATAACACTGTTATTGCAATAACGAGGAAAATGGTAATGACCTAACAATAACTTGTAACTCTCCAGTAAGGATGAGTTGAACACGTATTACTTACTCTGGGATTTCGACAGCAGATGTTCCCGAGTGCTCTCTTCCTGCAGGTGTCCAGGCCAATCCAAACCGCTTTCGCCGCCGTCAACGCTACCTCCAATAATTCTGTTCGTGCCATCATTGTTGCCACCGCCGCCCGTAGTAATCTGCAATTGTTCTTCATCAAACCCCGTGTCTTTTTTTCTTTCTCATATATGTACGTACGTACGGAGTAATATAGATAGTATATTTAATACTGCGGAAAATCGATTTTGTGATTTCAGCGGCAAAACACGTTTTGGGAGTCCATGAAACAGAACTAGAGGTGCTACAGAAGGGCACAGACTTTCTCGCACTAAATTTTTATAATTTCCTTGGGGTGAACTGGTACTGAACAGACTTTCCTTCTTGCCTGCTGCCATATATCGCCGCCTAAAGTAATTTTTAAACATTTTTTTAAAACTTTTCGGTTTCCAAATGGTAGAACCGAAATAGTATTTTAAGAATATTAAAGAAGGCTAAAAACCTTTCTTAATAGCAATTTCCATTGAAAACATTTGGAGTCGTCTTTAAGAAATTGGCGTTAAGCCTGCCTGTAAGTGAGAAATTTGAAGCCCTTATTTTACAGGATCTATTGAGTTCACGAAAAACTTCATTTGAAGTCTTTTGAAGCACATTCACTCACAAATGCAATAATTTATACAAATTGATGAAATGTGCATATTAACAACGTGAGAATTTTTAAAACAATCACATTTCTGTAATTTTTGAAAAAACAAAAGAATACACCAAAATTAACTTTACGTCATATTAAACAGTGCAATCAAAATTATCCATTTTAAAAATTTGAAGAAAAATCTGGAGCCATTTTTGAGAAAATGACATTCGAACGTTTCTGAAAATGCGGAATTTTGAGCCTCATTTTTACAGGAACTGTTGAGTTTTCAGGAATCTTTGACATTATTTATAGCACATGTACTCATAAATATCATAAATATAATATATATCACTCATAAATATCATAATGTGAACAAATTGTCCCTAATTTAAATATTACAGGCGTGAGAGAAGTCAAAGACATTTCCTTTTTCTGTAATTTTTTAAAAAAACAGGACAATGCAGGTAAGTGCCGTTTGTCATCGGATAAGGTGCATTGGTACTACCCCTACCAAAAATTTAAAGAAAAAATTTGGATCCGTTTTTAAGAAAATCTGGTTTTTGTTATTTTTTAAAATTGCAAACATTTCACGCACAATTGCACGAAAACTACTAAAATTTCAAAAAACTATACCTGACCTTAATGAAACAACTAACTATTGACAACCAATTTCATTTAAAGGAAAATCTCTATCTTCAATTTTGTAGTTGTATAAACGCCGAAAAAATTCAAACTTTGCAATTTCCAAAATTCAGAATTAACCGCGAATATCGGACCTACGTCACCATGGTAAGTGTATTTTACTCTATTCTTACTAGAAATTTAAAGGACAGGTTTGAAGCCGTTTTTAAGAAAATTTTGAAAAAGTCCATGGAGTTTCATTCAAATTACCCCCGAATTTTAAAGAATGTTTTTCGAAATATAAAAAGCTTCAACTAGAGCCTAAAGGACAGGTGTTTCTTCAATTTGGTATCGTATGCATGGTTTAGGCGCTAGCAGTGTTCAGACAGACAGATGACATCACAGAGGACCGATGACAAACGGACAGAAGGACGCAGAATGGAGACGACGACGAAACGACGACGGACGAGACGGACGATGGACGGACGGACTGATGGACGGACGGTTGGACGGACGGGCGAACGGATCAACGGACGGACGGAAACAAACACTTTTTCGGTATCAAGGGACCCCAAAACGAGTATTTCCGTTGAAATCTCGACATCATGTATCCGCAGCATTACTTAACTTTCTCTATACTACGTATATTACTCCGTCTATACGTATGTATGTTTCGTCTGTTCGCCTTTCAATCTTTCTGTCTGTGAAAGACACTAGTGCCTAAGCTACTTTTAGCATTTTTTTCTGAAATGAATATTCCCCGGTAGAATTGACCCGACTTGCACTGCGATTTTGAAAAAGTTCTTAAAATTCTATGGTCTATTCCTTACCTTGGGACATTCTTAAAAAATTTCAAGTATGGTTCTACATTTATTAAAATTTTTCTATAAGAATGGAATGAAATATACTTCAGAAAATGGAGTTTCATTTTCAAGATTAAATCAGAATTTTAAAAATTAGAAAACTGGTTTTTCAGCCTCAAGTACAATATGTAGATAACAATTTGTTCTTCAATTCCAATTTGTTCGTCACAATTAGTTTTCAAGTAAATGTTTTGAAAATTTTTGGTAATTTTCGGGCAATTTTAAATTAAACAGGGCTACTTAAAAATTGTTAAAACATGATTTTCCCAAAAACGGAACCATATTTTTAGGAATTATCCAGTTTGTCGGTATTAGGGACGTAATTTTTCTGCCGAAAATTAGCTATTTTTGCCGCAGCATTACATAACTCTCTATTCTCCATGTGGTATGCGAGAAGGTAAAACATACATTAGTGCAATTAGAAATACTTGTGCTGGTATTGCACAGAAAAAAATTTCTCACTTTCTATGGAAAACTTGTTTTAATAAAATGTTGAAGAAATCTCTTGTGTCACGACATTGATGTGATATCGTTTGTGATGCAAATATTCCATTTGTAGATACTTATTAATTGCGAAAAATAAAAGCTAATGGAACTATAATGAATGTTTCAATTAGACAATTTAGTGTTCCGGGCGAGTCAACCATTAGGGTCATTAGTCCCGTAAGTGGACCGACCTAGTACATTTTGTCAAAATATGTCTTTCTCAACCGCCCTCTATCCCAGCTGCGACAAGTTCGAAGCTTCGCACTTGTACCGGTTCTATGAGTAGAAACTGATATTACTATATCGTACTACTTTCTCCTCTTCAAGCCAAGATTCACTTTACGAAACGACTTCGTTCTTCATTTTTTCGAACGATTTCGGACCCGGGAAGATGGCTCAGGGCATCAGCTTAGCTCAGGGCATCTCACTGTACTAATTCCTCTGCTCCGGAGGTCCTAGGTTCGACTCCCGACGGTGGCAGGATTTTCGCCATTAGCAAAAACGCCTAGGTCGAGTTCAGTCGCTGTATGGAGGAGACTTCTAGAAGCCGGCTGCTCTGATCGGCACTTTTCCGAGGTTTCTCCGATCAACACCAGGCAAGCGCCGGAGCAGTACCCTAACAAATGGGCCACGGACCGCGCACAAACTTTTCTGCGTATACTTTGTCCTATCGTCACCCCTTACTTATACAATCTGCACTAACATGCACTACATTATCACACCAGTCGTGAGCTTGCGTTAGCTGACGTAGGTGGGCGCTGGATGTCGCTTTCCAGCGTTGGGGGAGATTACCACCTCCTCTCGAGAGAAAACAACATGCACTACACTTGCGGGACGAATGAACTTAGCAGTTGCAGCCCTCGGAATCATAAATCAAAACAAACGATTCCGGGAGTTTTAGCGAACGCACGCACCGGTAGCGGTAGCTCAGTGCATCAACTGATGTCACTGCAGCGCCTCTGACCGGGAGGTCCTAGGTTCTAGTCCTGACGGCGGCAGGATTTTCGACGCTAGCTTTTCAGCTAGGTCAAATTCCGTCGCTGTCTGGAGGAGAATTCTAGCAGCCGGCTGCTCTGATCGGTAGTTTTCCGTGGTTTCTTCGATCTACACCAGGCGAATGCCGGAGCAGTACCGTACCAAACGGGCCACGGACCGCACGCGGTATGTCCTTCCCATTCCTTGTCCTATCCTCTCCCCTTACACACACACTTACACTAACATGCACTACACTACCACATATTCCTGGAGACCGTTCGGGAGCTTAGAGCTTAGCCTTGCTGGGGCGGTGCCCCGCTGGTGGGAGAGTCCTGGTTATGGGGAAACCGCACTAGGCGACGGTAGGTCGGCGCCGAATCTCGCCAGCCATTGGGGGAACATCACCGCCATCTTCCGAAAAAACATGCACTACATTAATGGGACTAGTGACCAAATCAGTTGACGCGCCCGGAAACACGAAAAAAATCAATCAATCAATCAAAAGCGATATCTACTATTTGAAAAAATGTAAAGTACAAATCTCTACTGTCTTTACTGTATGTCAATACAATATTGTCTTCAGTCTACTATAAATTTGGAGTGATTCTCTGATTCTACCTTAAGCTCGAAAGAAAACTAGCGCGGCGACAAACCACAGCTAATGAATGAAATTCTATAAAGAAGCAGCTGATTTCTCTATCCACCTCTGCCTGCGCAGTTAGCGACTATTGGTCGTGTTATCTGCAAAACATTTAATATATTTTATCTCAGGAATCGTACCTGTTGGATGGATCTTGTCAGCTTCTGGAGGTGTTTGGGATTAAGCAATAGACACACTGTCACGATGAGTAGAACTATAACCCCCAGCATTACTATGCTAAGGACTGCTACAATCACCAGCAGTTTATCCATAGCATCTTTTGTTGTTGTTGTTGTTGTTGTTGATGTTCGTGTCAGGAACACTGCCATGAGGTAGAACGTGTACTCCGTCTACAGCGCCTCCCGTGCTTGTACCGCCTCCCTTTCGTCCGTCGTCCTCTTTTCCTGCTCCTCTTCTTCGCTGATGTTGCTTTCGCCCTGATCCTCTTCCTGCTTCTGCTGATGCTTTTCATTTTGATGCTCCGTCTCCTCCTTCCCCTCTGCTTCTGCTGCTGCTGCTTCTCCTCCTCCTGCTGAGTCTCTGGTTTCTGGTGCGGTTGCAACTCGTTATTATGCGCATTCTCTTCCGAACGTGAGCCATGGTTAGTCCGGGGATGGTCCGTTGTCAGCTTCGTGCACGTCGCCACCAGCGACTGGAAGACGCAACCGGCCGGCAGCGACAGGGAGGCTGGGTCGAAGTCATCGCCCAGATTGTTGTGTGACAGGTCCAGCCTCCTCAATGCAGTCAGGCCTTTAAATGCGTCTGCTTCTATTGTGGATATCTCATTGTAGCTCAGATCAATCTCCTCTAAAGATGACAAATTATTGAAAATTCCCTTCTTAACCAGAGTGAATTTGTTCCCTTAAAGAGACAATTTTACGAGAGCACTATCATTTTTTAAAGCAGGAAAATAATTTTCTGTATGTTAGAACAGATTTGCAGTATTTAGCCTTCTAGTGTAATTGTAATTGAGAATTCTTTAGGGACATTGCATTCGTCAATTATTATTCGCTTACGTTTGTAAATTTAAAGTCACGTTGAGAAAGATATTTCAATTCGCATCTCAAAATGGTAATAACTGCAATGTTCTCACTCGGTATATTCTTAAGAAAGTGACCTTCTGCATCTATACACAATATCGAGCTACTCGCTACAACACACGACATCTTTTCTCCAGACGTCCATTGTATCAGGCCGAAAAGAACTAGGCCCAATATCATAAAAAGATTATTAGTCATGGCAATCTCTCTGCTGATGATCTTTCCGGGCTCTTCTATTCTATCTGAAAAAAACAACAACATGGACGACTTATATCGCACAACAAAATGTGATGAGAACTTTAGTAACAATTTTATAAACACAATTCCAAAAATTCTGAATATCACCAATTAACAAATCATAGATGAAATATTACAATATTACATAACTATTACAAATAACAAACTAGTGTGCTTTAATAAAACAATTTCTCGTATTATTTCTAATTTTCGAAAATTCAGAGAGTTTAACGAAAATGAGACCAACGCCATTTTTAAGCGGCTCTTGTTCTGTCCGTGGAAACAAATTAAAGAAAAAATTTGGTGCATTTTTTGAGAAATGTTTGTTTTTAGAAATTGCATCAATTTTTAAGTTAATCAAAGTTCAGTTACGCAAAAACTTCTCTTTTTGTCTTTTACAATACTTTCTCTACACTGTGTTAGCAGTAGCCAGAAAGTAAAAGGCGTAGATTCGAATTTTGAATAGTGATAGATAAGTTACAAAGATGCTTTTCTAATAAGGCTTCAAGCTGAAAAAAGCTGTGGGACTTAAATACTCCGAACGATGAGGTAACTCACATAAAAAATTCATTCTCCACAAAGCCATTTCAAAATTGATTTTTAAACTTTTATAATATATTTTAGAAACTTTTATAACTTGTATAATATAACCAATTTCTAACCTATTAGACTCTTTCCCTACTCAAATTTGTTCTTCCTACGCTCCTGGCTATGTGTTACAACTCTCCGTTCTTCGGTGGAGCAGATCCAGAAGGCGAGATCAGGAACCAAGTAAAATAATTTTAATTTAACACTAAATTTCCCAAAAAAAACAGTGCGAATAATTGCTGAAACAGTCATTCTGACACAAGCGGAATAATATTCAAAGAATAGACGCATAATTATTCATTTCGATCCAAAACCTAAATTCACAAAACAAACGTTGCTCCACATTGACTATTGATTTTGTAACCAGACTTTCGAGCTTCATTCACCAGAGAGAAAATAAATCAGAAAAAATAAATTAATTAATTGGAAAACTCGCAAAGATCAGGGAAATTAGTTCAGAGAAATAGTGGACACCTGCCGTAATTAAAAAACGCGTTCAACATGAGAACTGCTAACGTGAATAGACAAAACTCTGACAAAATACAAAACCGCCATATTCAAGACTTTTCAGGCCGCAGGTATATATTGCCTACAATTATCATTGCTTGAAAATTTTTAAAATACGAAATTTAAATATTCGTAAAATTAGATTTGTTTCGAGGATAGTAACGTTTTGGTTATTTATGAACACACAATACTAATGGCTGTGCTGACTTCTACGTGGCAGTTTCGGAAACTATTCCACTTCAAGATGAATGGAATTCTCTCCGTTTCTAATTAGGAAGATACGGATATGTGACGTATAAATGTACGAATTTGTGTTTGATTTTAACCGAAATAGTTTTTGAAAATGCCAATAGTAACTGTATTGAAACTGCATCCCTTTGTTTCTATTTCATTTTTGTTTAATTGGATGAGAGTGTCATAAGTACTTTCTGTAAATCACATGTTAGATTTTAATGACGTTATATCTGAAATAGTCTAATAAACTTGTGATAGTAAGTGTAACCCGGTTGCCCGGAGATTGTACTTAAAACCCCAAGTCTCTGAGACAAACCTGAAGAGGTGGCAACTCTCACAGCCTTATGTATTCTTATGCCAAAAAACTATAGTTGCTACAACACCCACCTCGTATTAGAAACAGTTAAGTAATATTATAATAATGCAATTCATGTCCATACTAACACATCTCAGTCATCATTGTAAAATTACGTACTTACCAATCGCAACGCTTGAAGTGTGAATCCGTCATTGCATCGGCAGCTCGAAACTGTTGCCATTTTTACTCATCTACAACACAAACAAATACAAATAAATCAAAGTTGTAACAGCATTTTCAGAACATTATACAGACAAGTAAGAATAATTTCGAAGTTTTCCTCGATTACTTGAAAGAGATCTTTCAACTATTGAAGGATTACGAATCTGCAGAGGATATTTAATCCTTTCGGGTCCTGTACTCACAATTGTTAGGAGTTTTTTGTCAATGCTCTGCTACTGACCGGTTTTGCTTAACGAAGTTGGGCCCCGTTTCACATGATTGTGAGTTTCGAGACATCAACTTGGCAGCATTTCGCGCGCAAAATCGTCAGTGTAACATCGTTGGACTGAAACAAGTGAACGGTGCGCGTCGGTTTTTGCCGCGTGATGTCCCTGAGAGTAAATTATTTTATTGTGTGGTTTTTTAGGGAGACATTGATCGTAACAGAAATAATTTGTTTACAAATACTATATTTAATGTAATTTGATGATATTTTTTCTGTTATTTAGTTCATGAATTTTGCTTTAAAACTTACACTATCACAATTGTAGTGCTAGCCCAAATTCTTTTCTAGTTGTAAGTTAGGATTGGCGTGTTTACTTTACAATACGCTCTATTGCTTGCGATGAAAACGCAATTCTGCCTGCGATGGAGACGAAATCCTTTATGCCTTAGACGGACACTTCTGATTTGGAATTTAGTGATAGTGAAAGTGAAAGAATTTAATAATAATAATAATAATAATAATAATAATAATAATAATGAAGGACAGCAAGTGAATTCAAAACTCAGTGTCACCTAGAGTGAGATTATAAATTTTACTGCTACGCCAAGAGAGTGTTTTTATCTCCTGAAATTTGTAAACATAATTATTTTATCAATATGTTTCTCTGTTTTATCATAAACATTATCAGGATTATACTTCCTGTTCATGTATTTTGTTAATAAATCAATAAAACTGAAATGTTTGAGTGGTTCATCGATGGTAATAGCAATGATAATAATTACTATTCTAGAAATAATAATGCGGAGGGGACTCGCAAAGGGAGAGATCTTACATTAAAGAAAAGAAGGACTGCACCCTCACAGGGTGAAAAGAAAAGACTTGCAGCACTGCTCTCAATTAGCAAACTCTATGATTGGTCATTAGCCAGTGATGGACCACCCTCAGGGGACACCATTTTGCTGTCGGCTGAAGAGTTGCACAAGCCGGTTAAAAGTACGTTGCAAGAAATGTGAATTGTACTTCGCAAATGTCTCTACATGTTTTGAGAAGTTTCACACACAAAAATAAAATAGTAATAGTAGAGAATGAAAGTATTAGTGGAATGAAAATAGTATTATTAGAGAAAAATCAGTAGTAATAATAACATTATAACAATTATTATTTTACTTAAAATATACAAAAATAATAATCATTTTTATAAATAAAAATATATGTAATCTAAAACATAAGAAATGTGAGTATATAATTTTTGAATAGTTGAAACCAAGCTCACAATCGTAAAGGTGCATCAAGTGGCATGTCGCCTCGTAAATTATTGCAAAGCGCCTTGTGGCGGCATTTTTACTACCCTTGGGCCCGAATTTTTACTACTTCCCAAGAGTTCGTGGCCTCCACAAAATCTAGATGAGTCTTTCGCTCTTTCACAAGTTCACGTGGCGCCATTCGACGCTCCCGCTCTGTCCTTATGTTTTCTGGAAAGGTATTCTAACTATACAAAATTATTACGTGTAACAGGGTGGATACGTCGCTTTGTGAATAATTGCCGTAAGAGTGTAGAAGAGGCATCAAATCACCGCAAGTATGCTAGAAAACCGCGTGTTTCTGGCGAACTTTGCCTCACAGCCCCAGAGATAAGTCTGCCGAGACTAAAATCTTAAAATGTTTACAGGCAGAATGCTTCTCGCAAGAGATTTCACATTTGTCTAATGAGAAACAACTCGCACCTAAAAGCCCTCTATCGTGTTTAAATCCCTTTGTTGACGAAGAGGGATTGCTATGAGTAGGAATGCTATGAGTAGGATTGCTAAGAGTAGGATTGCTAAGAGTAGGATTGCTAAGAGTAGGATTGCTAAGAGTAGGATTGCTAAGAGTAGGATTGCTATGAGTAGGTTGCTATGAGTAGGAGGCAGGTTCCAAAGAAATGAACTAATATTCGATCAAAAACATCCGATTATACTTCCCTTCGGCCATTACGTCACAAAATTGATAATTAAGTCTGTTCACGATAAGAATTATCATGTAGGGCCTACCGCATTGTTTACTTTATTACGTTCTAGATTGTGGCCTTTAAAGGGCTTGCGCGCTGTAAAAAGCGTAGTTAACAAATGCCTTGTTTGTTTCGAGCTAAGCCACGGCCCTCGGAACAAATCATGGCCCCGTTTCCTTCTTGTAGAGTTGAAGCATCACTTCCATTCATGCATACTGGCTTAGATTATGCCGGTCCCTTTCTGTCAAGTGTCCTCCCACGCAAAGGAGCCCCAAAAACTTACATTCTAATTCTCACCTTCATGGCAATTAGGGCCATTCGAATTGGTCTTATCAGCTACGACTGATACATTATTACTAGCACTTCGTCGTTTTATTGCTAGACGTGGTAAGCTACAGGTGTTATACAGTGATAATGCTGAAACATTTAAAGGTGCTCAGCGAAAAATCGCTGAACGGACTGGCAAAGAAACTAAAAGTGTGCCTACAGAATGGATTAACTGTTGCGGCGATATACGAGGATTCGTATCGCGCGCCAAATCGGCAGCGCGGGACGCAGGCTACCGAAGGCAGCAGGACCACAAACCGGCGCGAAGGCCGGCCAATAGGACGGGAGCGGCTGGCAGCGATCAGCAGCCACGAGGCGAGACTACGGCGCGGCGTGTTTCTTAACGGGCCGCGCCGGCCAGAGGAACAGACAGTTCCGAAGTGCGACCCAACAGTAACCCAGTGTATAGTGTATCTAGTGCGGACTCGCACTAGATATTGACAGAGGACCAAGACAACTTATGTCGAGTGCCTTACTCGCACTCTCCTAACTCTGCCCTTTACCTTTGACAGAGGACAAAGACAACTTATGTCTTCGAGTCCACTCTGCCTAAACTCTGCCCTCTACCTTTGACAGAGGACCAAGACAACTTATGTCGAGTGCCTTACTCGCACTCTGCCTAAAATCTGCCCTCTACCTTTGGCAGAGAACCAAGACAACTTATGTCGAGTGCCTTACTCGCACTCTGCCTAAAATCTGCCCTCTACCTTTGACAGAGGACCAAGACAACTTATGTCGAGTGCCTTACTCGCACTCGGCCTAAAATCTGCCCTCTACCTTTGGCAGAGAACCAAGACAATCTTATGTCGAGTGCCTTACTCGCACTCGGCTAAAATCTGCCTCTACCTTTGACAGAGGACCAAGACAACTTATGTCGAGTGCCTTACTCGCACTCTGCCTAAAATCTGCCCTCTACCTTTGGCAGAGAACAAGACAACTTATGTCGAGTGCCTTACTCGCACTCGGCCTAAAATCTGCCCTCTACCTTTGCAGAGGACCAAGACAACTTATGTCGAGTGCCTTACTCGCACTCTGCCTAAAATCTGCCCTCTACCTTTGGCAGAGAACCAAGACAACTTATGTCGAGTGCCTTACTCGCACTCTGCCTAAAATCTGCCCTCTACCTTTGGCAGAGAACCAAGACAACTTATGTCGAGTGCCTTACTCGCACTCTGCCTAAAATCTGCCCTCTACCTTTGGCAGAGAACCAAGATAACTTATGTCGAGTGCCTTACCGCACTCTGCCTAAAATCTGCCCTCTACCTTTGGCAGAGAACCAAGACAACTTATGTCGAGTGCCTTACTCGCACTCGGCTCAAAATCTGCCCTCTACCTTGACAGAGGACCAAGACAACTTATGTCGAGTGCCTTACTGCACTCTGCCTAAAATCTGCCCGCTACCTTTGGCAGAGAACCAAGACAACTTATGTCGAGTGCCTTACTCCCGCTCTCACTTCCCCTTTGCGACCAAAATCAACTTATGTCGAGTGCCTTACTGCCGCCTAAAACTGCCCCTCCTTTGCAGAGACCAAGATGTCGAGTGCCTTACTCGCACTCTGCCTAAAATCTGCCCTCTACCTTTGACAGAGGACCAAGACAACTTATGTCGAGTGCCTTACTCGCACTCTGCCCTAAAATCTGCCCTCTACCTTTGGCAGAGAACCAAGACAACTTATGTCGAGTGCCTTACTCGCACTCTGCCTAAAATCTGCCTCTTCCTTTGACAGAGGACCAAGACAACTTATGTCGAGTGCCTTACTCCTCTTTCAGAAGTTTAATATAAAAGAGTTGAGTGCATTCCATTTGTGTCTTGTGAAACAATTGTTATACACTTCAGCCTCCCCCCCCCAGCATGTTAAATTTAAAAACTGTGTTGAACTTGTGTCTCCTCAAGATTCAGCCGAGAAGCCAGCTCATCCATCATTTGAAGAGGAATCATTGTAAAATCTAGTGTAAGGCTTAGTTTTTAAATTTAAGATTAATACCTCATGTAATTTATTTTTTATAAATTATAAATCAAGATCTGGTGGTTAAAAGCCTGCTCATGTAATTCAATGGCCATAGAAAAGTGTTAAAAATGCTATGTGATGGTACAGTAAGCTGTGAACAGCAATTATTTGGTGAATAATCAAAATTCATAATTAATGACATAAAATTCAGATGTTCAAAAACAGGTTTATGCTCATTGTAAAGAAATCAGCCATAGAAATGGCTTCTACTAACAAAATCTCAAATATTGATTTTATCCCGTCTCACTTCTTGTCCGTTTCTGGTAATATATCTTTCTTTCTTTTATTTAGTTAATTTTTTTTCTACTCTACCCTTGTTTCCTTTCGGTCTATCTTCTTGCCTAGAACCTAGTGTTTTGCTCGATTTCAACTCGTACAAACTATAATTTGTTTTAAGTGTGCTTTTATTTATTTTCATTTTTATAATACTCTTGTTGTCCGTGTTTTCTCGTCATGGGTCAAGCTGCAAAAAACCTCCTCGAGAACAAGAATTTCATCGCTCAAGTGAGCGAATCTGTTGCTGCCCGCATAACGGAGTGCGTCCAAGAGATTAATCAGGGTCTCATCGAGGCGCTTCGGGACGAGCTCTCGAAACTTCGGGAGACCATTGAGCAGCAGAACCGCGTCATTGACGAGCAACGCCAGGAGATCGCAGCGCAAGGACGGCCCACATGGACAAAATGGACGAGCTGGAACAATATCAGCGGAGAAATTCTCTCCGCTTGTTTGGAATCAGTGAGTCAAACAACGAAAATACCGATACTAAAGTTATAGAGTTGGCTAAGGATATTGGTGTCAGTGTTACTCTTGACGAGATTGATAGGAGCCATAGAATAGGACCTAAGACTGATGGTGCCGCCCTATTATAGTGAAATTAGTATCGTATAGGAAAAGGCTGAAATATTTAAAATAAAAGAAAACTTGCAGGGAGGGGGAAAAGTTATACGAGAGGAGTTAACCCCACGTAGGGTAGAAATATTGAGGAAAATGTATTTCAAAAATTTAGCTTAAAACGTGTGGTCCTTTGATGGGGCAATATATGTAAATACCACACAAGGGAAAGACGCATCACCAGAATGTGAAGTTGACTCGCTACCTGTAAATGGCGCGTAACCTTAGAATCTGTTTCAGAAGTCTCTCTTATACTTAGATTATTGTTTATTATTTAATTTTACTTGTAATATATTAATTTTAATTTCTTTCTGCCTGTAAAGTACACACTTTCAAATACTATGTCAGAAATTTGGCAACCTGTAGATGACGAAGTCTTGCCGGAAACCGCGCCCCTGGACATACCTACCTGGGACATTGGCCCCTGTCCGGCGTTAAGCTTGCTACCTACCCTCGAAGCCCTGCTACACTCTCTGATCTCAACGCGTCCATTTCACACTTTCTCGTGACTTGTCTGTCTTTCACATTAACGCGCAATCTCTAAAGAAACATCACGCAGAAATTTGTCATGTTCTCTCTGAAGCTAGCGCACACGTATTATTAATTAGTGAAACTTGGTTGAAATCTACTGCGCCGTCTGATCTTGTGTCGATCCTAAATATAAACTCATACGAAATGATAGAAATATAATAAAAATTAATTTAAAAGAGAAATCGGTGGGGGTATGCTATGTTTTGTCGTGATGATATAAATTGTAAAATAATAAAAACATCTACTAGTAACCTTGAACTTGGAATACATGTTTGTTGATATGGTAATTGGGGAAAATATCTACTTGTCGGGGTTGTATATTGGCCTCCAAATACGGACGGCTGTCAGAATTAGAGGATTCACTTTCAGAATTTACAGATAAGTATCAAGATATTATTGTAATGGGGATTTTAATTGCGACTTAAAAATCCCATCACAAAATCTGCCACTAACTTTATTCATACTTTCAATTCGTATAATTTGCAAATATTAAATGAATCCTACTCATAGCTCATCTAAAGCAGTATCGTGGATTGATCACTTGATTGTCTCAGATATTTCCAAAGTATTACTACATGGTCAAGTTCCTGTTCCGGGTATTTCAAACCATGATTTACTCTTTGTTGTATATTCGGCTAAATGTACTAAATACAAAAACAAAACAATCAATTACCGTGATTACAAAAACTTAGATTTTACAGCATTTCAAGTAGACAGTGAACATGCACCTTGGCACCAAGTTTATCAACAATACTCATTAGACTCGAAAGTAAATATGTTCAATGAAATCATAACGAATCTTTTTAACAAGCACGCTCCATGGAAAACTTCACGTGTCACGCGGCCTGCTGCTCCATGGCTTACAAATGAGATAAAAGTTCATAGAAAGTTAGAAACTCGCATATAACCGTTTTAAAATTACTAAAACCGATGAAAATGAAAAGAGTATAAAAACTTAGAAATTTCGTAAAACAACAAATCAGAAACGCTAAGATTCGTTATTATCATAATCTTTTCCAAACAAATTCCAGTACGAAGGGAGTATGGAACACTTTGAAAAACTTAGGAATTTGCAAACGTAAATCAAATGACAGTTCATTAGAAATTCCCCTAGATGACCTAAATGACTATTTTGCTTCCGCTGCACATAAAATAGACCCTATTATTAAAGAAAAGACACTTTACTCTCTGGAATCACATGCACCTCGCACCCCTGTGACGATAGTTTCTATTTCAACAATGTTGACTGCCAAGAAGTCGAAAAATTGTGAAGGCACTCAAATCAAATTCAAAAGGCTCGGATGATATAACGGCAAAGCAATTAAAATTGGTTTTAAAAGATGCTCTTCCAGCGCTTACTCACATAATAAACTTTTCTTTAACAACGGATATTTTCCCAATTGTGAAACAAGCTTATTCGTCCTCCGAAATGTTTAAATTCGTTAAATCTTTGATTATCGACCTATCAGCATATTACCAACATTATCCAAAGTCCTCGAAAAAGTTGTACGTCAACAAATAAACAAGTATCTCACCATAAATGATGCTCTCAATAATTTTCAATCTGGTTTTAGGGAGGGTAGAAGTACGCAAACGGCTTTGCTACGAGTCATCGAAGACATTCGTCAATCTCTGGATGAAGGCAAAATAACAACGCTAACGCTTTTAGATTTTAGCAAGGCCTTCGATTCAGTAGACCATGACGTGCTTCTGGCAAAATGTAAATGTCTCGGTTTTCTGATTCTACCTTATCGTGGATTTCAGTTATTTTAGTAATAGACAACAGGTCGTAGTTGTAGAAAACACTTTCTCGTCACCTAAACCAGTTTACATGGAGTGCCACAGGGCTCCGTACTTGGTCCACTTTTCTTCCTTATCTATGTAAATGATATACCGTCAGTGCTATCAAGATGCAATCATCATATGTACGCAGATGACCAACAGATCTACGTCAGTGGGAAACCTTCTAAGTGGTCAGTTAATAAGTAAAACAAATCAGGATTTAGCCTCTTACATGAATGGTCACTGAGAAACGGCCTTAAGCTAAATCCATTAAAATCTCAATCAATTATAATTGGCTCTTGTTGGTCCCATAAAGCACTTAAAAATCTAAATATTCCTCATATCGTACTGATAACACCTGTTCCCCTATGCTCACAAGTAAAAATCTCGGTCTGACCATCGACAAATTCCTAAATTGGGAACCTCATGTTCGGGAAACTTGCCGCAAAGTGTATGCTCAATGTACTCACTCAAATGTGCTTACAAATGCCTTCCACCCAAAACCAAAGAACTAAGTAAAATCCTCTTACTTCCTCTGCTTGATTACGGTGACATTGTGTACGGTAATGTAAAGAAATCAACTGTTGACGCTCTCCAAAGAGTTCAAAATGCGTGTGTTAGGTTTCAATATAATATCAGAAAGTATGATCACATATCGGGATACTACAAAGCTAATAACATACTAAACTTGAAAGCCCGACGACTGTTTCATAGTTTGTGTCTTTCTACAAATATTAAATACGGTGTATCCTACTTACTCTCTCATAAAATTTCTTATCTTAAAACAAGAAGATTCGAGAAATCTTTGCTATGCAATATTCAAAAGCAACACAAACTTTACAATAAATCTTACTTAGTAGCGACGACTAGAGAGTGGAATAGCCTTCCAGTAAATGTTAGGAAATGTAAAAGTTGCGATCATTCAAAAACATTTATACACTATTTTCTGAGCTGATATTGTATGATGTGAAAGTGTACTAAATGTGTTTAGAATTGTAAGGTAAATGTAATTTTTATAGGGTTTTTAACAGTTTTGTTCTTTTCTTTGTTTTCTTAAGTTAGTTCTTAATTTAATTAACAATAGTATAATTAGTCTAAATTATTTTTAACAGTTTTGTTCTTTTCTTTGTTTTCTTAAGTTAGTTCTTAATTTAATTAACAATAGTATAATTAGTCTAAATTAAGTATATTATAGGTTAAGTTTTTTGTATTATCTACCAGTATTTTCTAATTCATTATTATCTAACTTTGTCATGGCTCTGACTGAATGCGTCTTTCCTTGGTACATGATGTTGAAATCTAAAATCGGCCCTAAGCCGTCGTCCTGGCCGGTGGTTGTGTCATTTCTCATATTGCTTTTATGATTCATGAATGTTTTTAGATTTTTGTCAACATTTGAGTATTGACTAAATTAATATCTCTTAGAAATTATATTTTCAGGCAAACCTTTAGAGTTTTCCTGAGTCAGTAATGTATGTTTTGTTTTTAAAATTATCTTAATTATATTTTTTTGTTGCTCAATGTTGAAGAGCATGCACACTTCCTTTGTTTTCCCTGGTTTCCCCCGGTCGCTTAAGGCAAATGCTGGGACGTTGCATTCTTGTCACGTTTGTGAGCCCAGGGGCATGACATCTGTAAGTTGTATTATTTACTTATTACTATTATTATTTACTTGTTTTTATTTACTAAATGTATCTATTAATTCAATTCTTATCTATAAATTTATGTATTACGTGGTTAGGCGGAATCTCGCCACATAAATAAAGTCATTATTATTATTATTATTATTATTATTATTATTATTATTATTATTATTATTATTATTATCTCAAATTTAGATCATTTTGGGGATTGATTGGTACCTTGGTTTTCCTTTGACAAGGTGGAAAAAGCCATTTTTTAGGAATTTTTTTTTCCATGTACATGCTAAGTTCCCACTGGCGCCCGCTAGAGTGCACTGAGGAATAGGTGCACTGGTTGTAATCGCCTGTGCATAGGCAACCTGTCAGGTGTACATGTTTGGTATTTTGCCTGGTAACAAGGCGCTAAGGTTACTCTTTGTAAGACAATGAGCATACAACCCCTTTACAATCGATTGGTACTGCGTCACGCCCCAGTGACGTCCGGTGGCATCCCCCACCCCTCCGGAGAAGCTATATAAGGGCTCTCCGCCCGGCATTTCTTGCCATCCGCCTCACAGGCACGATCGTTTAGCAACAACTTGTTTGCGACGGGCGCCGGATCTTGCCATCTGGCGGGGGAAGATCGCCATCTCCCGCGAAAAAAACATGCACTACACTAACGGGACTAATGCCCAAAGCAGTTGACGCGCCCGGAAACACGAAAAAATCAATCAAAGTCAGATATAAAATATCTGCAAATATATTATGGAAATAAGAGCAATAAGAAACATAAAAAATCATTTAGATGGAATGAAAAGGGCAGTATGGGCAATATTTTTCCACTAGCCTTCAATTGAACGGAACACATCACCATGTCATAGACTGTGCCCCACAGGAGAAATGTCAGGGTGTGGTTATAATAGAGCAAAAGTCACGGGAGAAGTTTATTCTCATAAACATTCGCTTCCTGCAGCCTTTATGAATGAGTACTTGTAAAGCCCATTTGTACACCCTTGGCCAAGCCTGATCTCTTTAGAAAAATGCTTTCATGGGCAAACCCAAAATCCAAAGAATGTTTCAACAGCATATTTGAATAGGTTGCCTAAAATTATGATTGTTGGTATGCATACCATGCAAATTGGAGTTCATGATGCTGTATTGACATACAACTGTGATAGCATTGGAAAATGATAAGTGTTTAAGAAGTTAGGAATTAATCCAGGGGCAATTACAAGTGCCCTACGTCATGTAGATAAGCAAAGAATGCAAGGTGCTGAAAAGATTGTAACAATTTTGACAAAAAAGCAAGGCAGACATCAAGGAGAGTGAAATTAAGGCTGGAAGCCAACAAGGTACTCATATGGAGTTGGAGAATTTTAACCATCTGTAAGTTGTGTGGTTTATATTTTATCTTTAAACTTAAAATCCCAAAAACATAAATTTTCATTACAAATGCCCCATTATCTCAGAAACTATTTCATGAATTAACACAAAATTTTGTGTTTTAGGATTATATTATAGTCCTGAAATCTAAAAAATTAGAATATTCTGTATATTAACAACAGAAAAAGAATAAGTTCGAAAAAGTAAAAATTATTACATGTTAATTTAATATTTTTTGTAAAAAAGGTTTAAATATTGCTATTATGCGGTTCAAAGTACAATATGATAAGCAAGTAACAATATGTAAAATATTCATTACCTTATCCCAAACCGTTTTTGTACAATAGAGGCAAATATGTGTGCCATTTTAACATTGGAAATGAAGGAAAGTGCAGTGTCGTTACTATAAAACAGGTTAATATGAGCATGTCATATCACATATACAGCCCTCCACCTTTCATTTCAAGCGAAAATCACGTCAATTGGTTTAGTAGAAAGTTAAAGTTGCGCTCTAAACGAAAAATATGCGAAACTCGAAAGTACAATGGATTACTACTAGCAGAACAAAACAATGTACAGAAGATAACAGATAAACGTTAATTATTTTATTATTTTCTTAAAATTAAGTGTCGTTATTCGAGAAAACAGCTTAAAAAGAGTAAGTGATAATGCACTAAGACTCATCACTTTTCATTTCAAGCCAAAGGCACGTAATTTGGTTTAGTAGAAAGCTCAAATTGCTTTCTAAAATAATCTGACCAAACTTGACAACCCTGAGAAATTTGACGAAACTACGGTGGATAGCGTCACAGAACTAAATAATGTAAAAATTAAAGCATATATGGGCGTTGATTCTATTATTTATAATATTACCTTAAAATTGTCACTATAAACCAGGTGAAGAGCAAGTGATAACACATTTAGAGTCCGCTACCAATCATTTGTACCATAATCAGGAAAATTTGTCCAGTACTAAGCTCAAATTGTTTTTTAAACGAAAGCCCTTAAAGTTTCAAGTATACACATGGCCAGAAGTGGATTAACAACTTATCGCCTGAAGGCATGCCAATATTACCGCCTATTTATTTTTTCATATAACCGAGGAACAATTTTTTATACCGTGTGGCCCACCTAAGATGTTCCCTTCAATTTTCTCCTGAACCGTTGCAGATACTGAGATGCGCTTTTCACTAAGACGACTATATGCAAGGGGCACATATGGTCATGCATAATATTATTCTCTTGCATTTTTTATTGCAGAGATATTGACCCAACTTCGATATTTTAAATGGAACCCTATAGATTATTGTGCTCATCATAACAAGCGTGAAGAGACGAGTTCATAAATATGCATATCGCCATATGTTACATAACAAAATTTTCGAGAAATTAAGAGTTTTAAAGACGCACGCCGTCTGCTGGTTTCCGTAATCTGAACGAGAAATTCCGGGTGATAAGCGGCGAGGCCATTCCCTTCCGTTGCGTCGACCCCGCGGTAAATGTAGTGATGCAATGTCCAAAGGAGCTCACGAAAACCCACGATTTGCTCTTTAAAACTACACCCTCTGAGTCCTGGAGACAATGTATTTACCCATAGCCATCTTCTGAGCAAATCTGTACGCCACAAGGTACTATTTTGGCCACAGGGTACTATTATTATTTAAAAATTTAGTCAGACAAACTTATGCGTTTCGTTTTCTCTACGTAAAACTTTTAATTTTTAAATTATATATTTTGAGGTATATAAATAACAAATTCATCGCGTTTTTGTATCAGATGACTGCAGCTCGTTGCGTAATCATTTTGATACTGCTTCATTATAATATAGGCTGATTCGTTTCTGAGAATACGGTTCATTTGATGTGGACAATCTCGTTATTGCCCTGAATCATTCAATGCAATGCAAAAGGAGTGTAAATCCAACGGGAGTCCGAAGCCTTCGGGATTTATAATCTGCCTAGTGCAGTGTCATTCAGCAAATTACATTGCTTTGCGCAGCGATTTCTCACCTGGCATGTCGACTGCGGTCGCAGCAACGGAGGCGACGGGACGAGTTGCTATGTTGCGACACTCGGTTCCAGCTGCTGATCCTTCACTGAGTCTTATCACTCGTATAGTTGTCTTATGTAGTCTGAATATAAATCACTTATCTTTCTCGAAAACAGTATCGATAACCTTGCCGCGCAAGTCCGAGATTAGGTGATTGAATTATTAACTGATTGAATTTTACGCGTAATTTCTCTCTTTGCGCTTCTGAATGCGAAGTAAACTAGTCGTGCGAAATGGCCTTGAATAATTTACAATGGTTACTTAAAATCAGTGTTTTACGTCGGAATTTTCAACCGGGGAGTGGTCGTGGGTTACAAAGATCAATCACAGATTATATTAAATGACAACTACAGCCACAAAATTCAACAAGAGATGTTTCCACCAAGAATTTAGACACGATTTCCGAAACTTTCGTTGAAATTCTCAAAATAATCGGGAAACTAAAAAATAAATATTCAGCCGGTTTGGATGAATTTCCGGATTCTTTGTTAAAGACTTGTGCGGCTGCCATTATACACCCGTTAACTCACAAATTTAATACTGGAATGTTTACTATATGTGAACAAAAGTTGGACACGTCATTTGAAACTTTCTCTATGTATTTGAAACGTATCCTGACTTCTAAACAATTTAATTTTGCAATAATTCGTGTTGATGCCCGACTTCTCAAAGACTTAGCACTTGAATAATTCTTACGAGAGCCGGTGACTCATCTAGTACAGATTGGGATTGATTGATTGATTTTTTCGTGTTTCCGGGCGCCTTAAATGCTTTGGTATTTAGTCCCGTTAGTGTAGTGCATGTTTTTTCTCGGGAGATGGCGGCGATCTTCCCCCGCCGGGTGGCGAGATCCGGCGCCGACCGACCGTCGGTTAGTGGGGTTTCCCTAACCAGGTCTCTCCCACCAGCGGGGCACCGCCCAGCCGGGACAAGCTCTAAACTACCGACCAGTCTCCCGGGATATGTGGTAGTGTAGTGCATGTTAGTGTAAGTGTATGTGTAAGGGGAGAGGATAGGACAAGGAAGAGGAAGGACAGATCGCGCGCGGTCCGTGGCCCGTTTGGTAGGGTACTGTTCGGCATTCGCCTGGTGTTGATCGGAGAAACCACGGAAAACTACCGATCAGAGCAGCCGGCCGCTAGAATTCTCCTCCAGACAGCGACTGAATTCGACCTAACTGAAAAGCTAAAATCGAACCTAGGACCTCCCGATTAGAGGCGCTGCAGTGACATCAGTTGATGCACTGAACTACCGCTCCCGGTGCAGATTGGGTCTCTGACGGATCCAGGGGGAGGGGGACACCGCCCCCCCAAAAGTCTAGAGCTTTCCTCTACCTTCCTTTATTTTACAATTCATTTAAATTCTTGTTTATGTAATTATCTAAACAATAATATTGTAGAGAATATCTACAGTACATAAATAATATACAGTATAATAACAAATATGCTTATTACTTAACAAGAATCTACCCCCCCCCCCAAAAAAAATGATCGGCTGGATCCGCCTCTGGATTGGGTGGGTACACTCTGAAAATTGTTCTCTCAAAAATGGTTAGTCTGCAGGGTACAATTATCAAATAAATCAGCCTTTTCAATAAAATATTCAAAACATTTATTAAATACTCAATTATTTTTCAGTCTTAATTTTGGCATTGAATTACCATAATTTAGAATATCTTAAATTAAATCTTGGCATGCCATTTTAATCGAGATAACTATTTAATTTCTCGCGATGATTAGAAAAATTCACCGTGTAGAATGTTTGCAATTCTCCAGAAATCTTGTATTGTTGTTTTTTGCTCATGAAATCCGTTTTATTGGAATTGCCCCCCATTCAATACAGTTATTAATTATGCGTTTCATTATTTATAAACAAAATGAATGACAAAATATAACTGTTGGTAATCTAAGTTACGAAACCTAATAACATTACAGATAGTAACACAAACAACAGTCTACTCTGGTTATAATGAACTTGTGGGGACTAACATGTTTGGCTCACTACATTAGAGGTTCACTGTATCCGATGATGTCAAAATTAAATGGAATTTCTCCATAATCAATGATTTTATTAATATACTGCAAAACTCATTAACAGCACGAACTGAACACTTCAATTGCGTTATTATTACGTTAAAAAATCATATATTTTGTGTAATTTGCTTGGTACAATTTTCATTACATTCTTCTCCAGAGTTCTTGCTCTCTCCATACTTGATTCTGCATTGTCATCTGTCTCTAAGAATCGTAATGCAGTCATGACCTCAATGCCTCTTGCACTGTTGGAATACCATCACGTTCTTCGAAGGCCCTTTTAATCGCCTAATGATGTAAGAGATCCTATTAATTTCCAGGACTTATTCCCGAGGTTCACTGTAGCTGAGGTTCAGGTTCACTATAACCGAATCTCCTTATGCTTATTTGTAACGCTACTTTTTGTAGTATCGATGTCGGTTACACGTCGTTGAATTCATTTTTTTTAGTATAGATGAAAGTAAAACGGGACCAGTAACTTAAGTTCACTATAACTAACTGTGACCGAGTTCACTATATCCGGAGTCGACACTTAAGTGAATTCGCTGCTATGTCGGTTGGACATTTTTATGAGTACTTCGGCTATTTTACCCGTGTTATCTACACGTCCTGCTTCCCGAACATTATCATCACTAGAAAACTTTTCTTGACAAAAAATTAAATGAAGCCATTGAAGTTTAAACTTTTAATTTTCAATTAATTATCCTATCTTTCATCAACGAAATCCTATGTTATATATCCCTCGAACTCCCAAACTTCCTACGTACGTCGTTTTTCGTACCTGAATCTTGTCTGACCAAATTACAATCACAAATTACAAAGTTCGCGAGAATCAACGATTCACTGACGGCGAACAAAGACACAAACTTAATCTTAACTAAGGATGCCTAGATATAGCTGTTAACCACTTGGACTGACAATTTGTTGGATTGAAAAATACAGTGGCAATTTTCAAACATTCAGCAACGAATTTTGATAGCTCTTTCGGGCTCTTTGTTACGAAGAAGCACAAAAAAATCAATCAAAATATCCTTGAGATGTTACAGAAAACTTGTCATCTCGGTTATTGTCTTTGCACATTTGTTTTAAAGAGTCAAATTTAAACTAGAATCTGTTAAGTCTTGCAAACATATAATAATTTAACCATGGTGGAAATATTTCCATCATGAATTTAACATTGCTCATTATTAACAAGTTACTTGATGTGTGTACAGTATTCACATTATTTTTGACACTTCCTGTCACGGTCGCCAGCGCCAAAAGAACGTTTCAAAATGAAAGCAGATTAGAAATTATTTACGAAGTACAATGGCACAAGACCGTCTGTGTAATTTAAGTATTTTATCAATTAAGCACAAAAAACAATGTGCTTGAAAAATAATATTTCTACTTTTATTGATAAATTGCGAAGAAAATACCAAAATTTACATGTTAAATTATATCATGAAATTGCAAATTGATTTTGCATAATAAGTAGCTTAATTTGTATTAACAAATATTTTCACTCCTAAAATTCAGTTTGTAACCCAAAAATGAAATTAATGACATGTCTTCAGTTAAGGTGCCCCTGTAATTTGTTGGACCTATCTATTGAACTTACACCACTGTTTTTGTTACTACTTATAACAAAAAGGTTTAATGAAGCGCTTAGAGTGATCTTGGTTTGTGGTGTAGGGGTCTACTGGTTTTTGGTGTTCGTTATTTGTCTGGTTCTGTGAATGTGTTCTGATTTCCTGAAGCCAAAACAAATCTAATCTTATTTTTCGCCTCCCATTTTTCTGGCGGCATTGAAACATTAATGAACAACGATTATAACGTAAAACATAAATAGTACCGGTACTAACACTATTTCAATACGCCGTGGGCGAAACCCAATGCGTCAAGGAAAGGATTATAAATTAAATGTCAAATAACTAGAAATACCTTACTTGTACAAAAGTAAATGGATTCCATTGTTGTAAAATCATTGTTTGAAAATAATAAACAAAGATGTCGTCCACGCTTTTATCTACGAGCACCAACGGATTTATCTATGGTCTATTATTTGTCTATGGACAAGACGAAAGACAATTGCGAATCGACCCAAATGTTTTGCACACTGAAAACAAGCACGGGAAACCGCGTTTCGCCCTCGAAATGTTTTTTTCTCTCTCCGTGCTAATGTGAAGAAAATTGAAGGTGGGTCGTTGTCTAACGAAGATGGTGAATTATTTAGGGGTTTGAGAGCAAATATGATGGAGACGCAGACAACTACAGAACTCGACGAAGAATCATCTTGTCCGAGGAGAACAAGATCTGTGGAAAGCAGCAGTAGTTCACATACTAAATAGAAGAAGAATTTCAACCTCGATCCATACCCCTGCTTGGCCATAATGCTTGACGAATTGTCAAAAGAAAATTAGTTGAAAGTGAAAAGGTGAAATGTCATATTTTCTAGAGCCATTGTTTTGATTTTTGAGGGCCAAAACTTAGCAGATATGGTCAGGGCCATGGCGTCCCGAAGAAGGTAAGGTATGTACAAACCGTTTCCAAAATTTTGTTATAATGTAGTCGTCATAGTCACATAAGTGTTTCTTGTAAAGGCAACAAAATGTGCAGTTTGTGGTGAGCTACAACATGAAAGTGATTGTAAAGGAGAGTACCCCCAAAATGTGCGAATTGTGACGGAAAGCACAGGTCTTCTGATACATCCTGCCCTTTCTATATATTTAACACTGAAGTAAACCGTGTCGTGGTGATAGAAAACATATCCTTCAAAGAAGCAAGAGGGAAATTAAAATCCAGCAGAAAACTCTTAGAGCTTCAAAAAATGTTGTAGTTCACTTACCAATGGAAATAGTGACATGTATATTCGGGCTAAAATAAAATGCTTCAAAATAAATTAAGTAGATCTAACATTTCAAATTTGAATTTGGAGAAAACAATTCAAGACATGAAAGTTGAGATTAATAAAATCTTCCCAGTCTTGTCTGTGGATAACTGCCCTTGCCTTTTGAAGTGTGATACTAACAAATTCCCATTTTCCTACTATTTTGAGTTATAATTCCCTACATATTAAAAACTGAATCATGCTATTAGGAAAATTTACTATTTACCAGGAAAATTTCAAAGGATTCTTTTGGTCTCCTACAATGATGTTATTTTTGAAAATGAGTTGCCATAGATAGGAGAAAATATATATTACTTTTTATTCCAAAAGTAATAATAAAGGACCATGCATTATTTGTATTTTTATCATGTTTGCGAATGGTTAATGATATGGAATGGTTAATGATAGATTAGTATGGTGGCTTCAGCATAATCAACTGATAAACAAGTGTCAATATGGTTTTCGAAAAATGAAATCATGTATTTATAACTTGTCTACCCTAGTGTCTGAGATTGATGACCAATTTTATAATAAAATTAGAATTACCCACCTTATTTTCATGTATTAAAGGGGCTTTTAATTGAATTTGCCCTTAATTCAGGACCTGACTGATATAATAGGTATTTAAAAAATATCATTCATATTGCTTTTAACATAAGATCTGAAAGACACCCAGATTTTATAAATTATCCATTTACCCCAAGGAATAACATAGCTTACCCAGGACTTCCCTAAGATTATATTCTGAGCCCCCTTCTTTTTTCAACTTACTCATGAAGGGTTATTAGTTATTACTAGAGACCGGAAAAATATGTAGTATGAAATGTCAAAATATGTACATTATTATATAATGAAAACAGCAAGAACTTGTAATAAATATGAAATATCGGATATAATATGTAATATTAAAATACACTAAAGAGATTTCTTCTACAAGGCAGGTGGTGTAACAATAACCTAATGTCATCGTCCACTATAGAAAAGTCTAAGTATAGATAGAACCATTGCCATCATTCACAAGGTCCTTGATATGGAATGCAACAGTTGTAACTTTGTGGACAAGCGCGAACACCAAAGTGCACGGCTTCTGTGGTGCCTGGCGCGTAAGTGGCAATATCAAGCTGAAATGGTATGTCGCATGAATTATAATAGAAAACAATCTTCTGTTCACCTAAGGAAACATTGACAGCAAGGTAAAATTGACAAGTTCCTTTCATAGTATTTATTTCGCTGAAATAAACTAATAGTTCTCGAATAATTGTTTTTCAGCATTTTCCCTAGTGTCAAGCTAGGAAGTGGGTAGCCAGGCTTTGCGAGCAACCCATCCATCATTCTATTGCTCTTCCAAACAGTTCTACTGAAGCTATCTTGCAGCGTTTACAGCTCTAAAGGCAGAGAGTATTTCTCAAATTATCATAGAACATCATCAAAACCAGGGGATCATAATTTCAAATTATCTAGGAAAGAAATTGTTATTATTAATAGATTAAGATCAAATCGTTCATCATTAAATTTTAGTTTGAACGAATTTAACATTGTTAATTAACTTGTAACCCCAGATGATAGTCAAACTGACTCCGCTCTCTTCTATATTTTTATTTTATTATTTTTATATTTCTCTTATTTCCACTAGTACCTTCAAATTAATTCTTCATTGCTGCATATGCATATTGTTGATTTTATACATTTTGATTTATCAGATTTATTTCCTGTTAAAAATTAGCTCTGCGCATCTGAGAGTTAGTTTCACTCCATGTCTGTGAACAAATGATAAGTAAAATATTTCTTGTTGACACTATCGAAGGCCGGGATGTTTGTAATATTTTTTATGTTATAAATGAGTTGTATTTATTGTATATATTTCTTTTAATTTTTTGAGCACTGTCCTTGGTATTATCTTGATATTTTTTTCATTTAGCACTAATGGCATCAGTAACATGGTGGATGTTGTAAAAGTCTAGTTAAGGAACTAGATTCCTAAGAATTAGAAAAGAGATGGTCCATCACTTGTCTTTGACAAGACCTAAGAATGTCAATTAGGAAAATACTAGGTAGAGAATAGAAGGAAACAGCAAATGATGATGAAAAACTATCAACAACAAAATACTTCTCTATTTGCCTTAAGAAATTGAAGTTGAAAACAAATACTACTTGTTTTTCTTGTAAACATACATGTGGAGACAATGTTTATCAACAGTATGTATCAATCATAATCATTCAACAGAATTTCATCAAACATGAAAAGTATTTATAAAATATAGTTAAATGTGTTTAATCATTATATTCGCATTAAATTTTAATCTGAATAGCTCAACTTCAGATATGCAATTAAAAAGCAAGTTATTAATAATTATTATTATCATCTCAAAATCTCTTAAAACAATTTTCCATTATAATTAAAGTTATTTCACAATGAACTAAAAAAATAATTTCAAAAATGAAATTATGAAAAGTTCATGTAATTAGTTTTAAGTTGTTTTAATTTTTTAATGGTTTGTAATTTTGATTGTATGGTCATATCCGATTCCTTGATTTGGTTTTGTCATAATACAAGAAAAAAAAATTAATTTAATCTTACATCAGCATCATAGAATAAGAGAGTGGCAATAAATAAAATATGTTGTGTATTTAAGCACATAGACTCACACCAGAAGCTAGTGTGTACCTTACTCAGGCCCACCTTATGTAATTCTCGGCTCACCGCACAACATTCTAGTAGTATCAGATTCACCATGTTGTGTGTTGGTGTGGTGAGGAGGATTGTATGTCTCTCACTTCCTGAGAGGTGCCTGAGATGGAGGAGCGGCATATGTATTAATTATGTATTCACGTGGTGGTTGAAAGGTATGTAACGTTTTTGTACAAAAAATTGTAAATGTGTTTAACTGCAGCCAGAATTGTTGTGTATACGACACATGTTCTCTGTTAGCATTATTGTAAATATGTGTTGTTTTCCTATCTCATATTATTCAGCCCTGAGGATGGAAATACATTTTCTGAAACATCGGCAATTAACCAGCTTGTAGTTCCTTTTTACTTCTGACCAAGCCCTGTTAATCTGCCTTCAAAAGTAAATTAGTTACTCATAAATCCTCCAGGAAGCATGCAGAATCAGTTTGATTCCACGTCTGTAGTTGCATAACGTAAATTCACGTCTGTAGTTACAGGTTATGGATTATGTGCATGTTGAGTGAAAAGTGACACCATTGATCTTTTATTCTGGCATTGTAAATAACATGACAACCAAAGAAATTATGATGGTTCAAATAAATCACCTTAATATTAATTTACCCAAAAATATTGTGGATATTTTATAAAGCTTAGATCAAGAGGCTATTCTAATTGTTTGTGAATTTTTTCTTAAGTCAAAAATTCATATAATATTTGTGATTTATAAAGTAGTTAGTATTATTTTTCTTCCACTCTCTTCACAATTTCATTCATGTGATGATAGTCAACTATGCGAAATTGTTTTGGGTTTTTCCCAGAATTGTGCATTTTGATTGTGGTAAACTGGCCAAAATTGATTAGTTTTTCCCCTTTTTTTTTCCTTTTTGGGCAATTTAGAAGTCAGTTTACAAGAACTGATTGCTATTTACTGGAAGGACATCCAATTCTGACCCTACTGGGGCTTTTACACAGCACCAGCAAGGGAGAGAAACTGCAGTTTTCCAAGTATAATAAATAGAGAGGGGAATTTTATGCCCTAAAATATCTTGAAATATTCGTTTAAAAATATACATTTATGACCTAAAAATTCTCAAATATGCACTTTAATATGTAATTAAAATTAACAGTATTTCATTTTCTGCATTAACCTTTTTTGATAAAATTCACGAGAAGCATGCTTGGAATGAAAAGATATGTTTTTGTGCCAACAGAATATAATGTACCTTACTTCGCAGGACAAATAAAGTAAATATTCACCTTGGTGAAATACATTATCTTGTTGCATTTCTTCTGCCTGGTTAAAAAAAAATACAATATGAAGAAATTTCCTACATTCGCACAAGTATTTTGATCATCTGTAGAAAAGAAAGAATAAATGCAAAACTGTTACAAGCTCTTTGTAATCGATGAACACTCAACAATAAATAAATCAATGAAAAGTGAAACATTTTAGAGCTGTCTCTTTCCAGGAACTATGAAAAATATGCCCTAATAATTACATGAATATCCACCAAAAGAAAACTTGCCCAAATTCGCACATATACGCAGTAACATATTTATCTACATAGCATCCAATTCTAACCAAAAGTCAAAGATATTTCACATAGCTATGCTCTGAAGCAATGGAAAAAAATATGCAAAATCATAGAAATCCACTCCCT
The DNA here is from genome assembly GCA_964035755.1 of Teleogryllus oceanicus. NCBI lineage: Eukaryota > Metazoa > Arthropoda > Insecta > Orthoptera > Gryllidae > Teleogryllus > Teleogryllus oceanicus. Next base: position 61,361,087 of record CAXIVR010000013.1, read on the forward strand.
AATAATAAAGCATCCTGGTTAACCCAGGAGGTATCAACTGCAAAGTTTCTTTAAAAAAAAATATTTCATATTAAAATTAATTAGCTATACTGATGTTTCGGCAATATTTTCTCAACTTATGTGACTACAGAGAAGAAAATAGTTAATCAAATTTAATTAACAAATGAAATGAATTAACATGAATAAACCAATAGGAACAAATGAGAAACAAAAATGAACAAAAATAATAAAGCATCCTAGTTAACAGGATGTGAACGAAAACAAATTCTTCTTGCATTTTTCCATGTGTTCTATTTTCAAATGTGAGGTATGTTTGGTCATGTACTTTTCAGTTATACAAAAAGTTTTGGTTCTGGAACTCTAAGGCTTGAAAAATCATGGCAACATCTTGATTGTTTGCTAAAATTTACACTTTTTGTTGAAAATTGTATCACATTGATCTATCTTTGACCAAATCAGCCAGTGTTTTTCTTGCAAAGCACAATGAACAAGTTAAGCAAAATAAACTATTTTCAGAAATGCTCAAATGACATTAAAGAAAAAGAAACAGCTCCAAATTTTTCAGTTATAATTTGCAAGTAAGATCATGTTTTACTCTTCTTTAATATTCTTAAAATCTTATTTCATTTCTACTATTAGGGGCCCCAAAATTGGGAAAATGTGAAAGAATGACTTTTAAATGCCAATGAGTAGCAGCTGGGTTGAGGGAGGGGCAGACCAAAATTAGCCCAGACTAAAAAGATTAAGAAACTAACAAGAAAGTCTATGCCATTCTGTATGAGTTAAGTATCCGATTTTTCAGGTTTATCATTGAAAATAATGTTACTGTAAAGAAGACTAACTTTTAATAATGCGATGATCCTTAAATACAATGAGTCCAAATTCAAACTCATTAATTGTTCAATTCTTCGAAAAAAATTTTCATTCATTTCAAATTCAATGCTTTTCTACTAAATTGCTAACATTTATGACATAGAACAATATTTAAAATAGATGGTGCAGTAAATTGCTGTACATGTTATCCTCTTTTATTACAACATACATGAAATCCAATGGGATGATTGTGATCACATCAGCCACCAACTCATTGGTTTAAATATGCTTGGTACACTTATGTGATTGCTCATCTTTGGCACGGCTTAATGCTCCTTCATTATAATTGAAAACTTTGACACAATATTTTGTCAAACCAAGTGCTTTAAATACATTTTGGATATACATTCACTTTTTTATACCTTCCATCAAGCCACGGTATGCAGACTTGGTTGATAACAATATTACAAACTCACAATTTTTTATTGTTGAGACTGCCATTTAAAAATGATTCTTCCAACCATATAACCTGTATGAGAATAACCTTCCTCACTGCCACATTTCTAAAGGCATTGACAGTCTTCCACATTTAAATTCTTACTTTGTGTGAACACAAGATAATCTTTAGTATCAGCAATGGCAGATCCAGGGCAGGGGATAGGAGGACCAAAAGGCCTAGAGAAAGAAAATGAAATTGGGAAACAGAACAAGAAAAATAATAAAAATAACGAACACAAGAAAATATTGTATAAACATCTAAAATGGGTTGATAAATTAAATCATATATACCCTACAAAAATAATGTACAATATAATAACAAATATATTTATTATTTAACAAAAATCTATGTCCCCCCCTGAAAGATCAGCTGGATCCACCCTGAGTATCAGCACTGTTTTATCAGCAAGCCAACGCTGTTCTCCACAACCATTTTTGTATTGACTAAAGCTTTACAAAATATACATGAAATGAAGTTTTTTTCGTGACAGTTTGCCAAATACGTTAGAAAACCTATTGTTGTCTGATGGGAAATATTTTCATCTTTGATCTCTAATTGGCAAGTCCAAATATACTTTGAAAGGTGAACCCTTTAGTGTGACATCAGCCAAGTCAAATTTCTTGGGAACCTTTACGAAGTGGTCTTGAACCTTCTTAAGCTAAAGAGTAATTTTCTTGTGAAAAGCAGACCACATTTATTTATTAATAACAAAATATCATGATATTTATCTAACATAAATGTATCAAAATTATATTAAAACAACAAGAGGAATTATTTAACATTATAAGGCCTGAATTTAATTTATATTTTGTCTTCCACTTTGCAATGTTAATGAATAACATGATGCACAGTAACATTCATGAATTATGTGTGAGGCCTGTCACTAAATTATTGACAATTACTGTCAATGTTGCCTTTAATGTCCGGAGAAGGAATTCCGAGACAATTCTTGAAATGAGCTTTGGAAAAACTGTTCCTAGATGATATTCATTCTGGTTAAAAACTACTCACATATTTAAGTCAGTTAATTAGACTCAGATTCTTAATTATTACAATACCTTTGCAATTTGACAATATTTTGGCTAATTGGTTTAGAATAAATTGTTCTTCAGATTGCACACTTAATTTTTTTTCTGTTCATCCAATGATACGTGAAAGGAGTTATTTATAGTTAAGTTGATCATGCTATTAATTCATCAGATCCTTCATGCCATGCAAGAAATTTATCCATACTAAAGGGGATTTTGTAGTAAATAATTTTCTTATTAACTTTATTAAGACTGTGTTTTGAAAGTAACCTCCAATTTATAATGTTGAATATAATAAATACTTTTAGTCCCATTGAACAAGTTTCTATTTATTTATTTTACGTCAAAAAACAGTTGAAACTGCATATGACGTGCTATGGGGAGAAGTGAATTGTGTGCACATTTTCAAAATTCTGTGATCCCTACACTAAGTCATATACTACTTGAATTTTGAAAATTAAAAAAAAGAAAAGCTCTCATGTAATAAAATCTATTTTCAAGAATAAATAAGCAATACATTTTGGGCTCTTATCCATGATGTCCTTCGTCAAGGAATAATACTTCCTGCTGCAACAACATGGAAACAATAATTTGAATAATTATATTTCCCAATGAATTCTAGAAGACGTGCACAGATAATGAAGTTACATTTATGTCCAGATGCAAAACAAGGAGCCATCTCAGCATTTGCTCAATGGATCAGGGAAACTGGACGAAAAACGTAATCAAGATAGGGGTCATTGACTCAGAAGCTACGATACAATACTTGATACATATTGTTTAGAATTATACAGTCCAATGGTAAATAATACATTAAAATCACTGTTAAAATTAATGTTACTTTCCTTGTGATGCTCAGCATTGTCTCTAATTGTATAGAAACATGCAGCAGAAACGATTTGACTTTAGATTTAAACTTTTCTATTGAATTTAATTGTTTAATGTCATCTGGCAAAGTGTTGTAAAATAATGTACATGTACTGTATGTGAATTTTTTGTAATGAGCTGTTGATACTGCCAGCTGATGAATATGATTTCTACGTCGAGTGTTATAGTAATAGACTTCGGCATTTTCTGAAAATATATTCCCACCCTTAAGCAAGTCATTTTTGACAAAAACCACTGATTCGTAAATCAACAGACAAGGTAACGGTAAAATTCCTAGATTAATGAAGAGAGGCTTACAAGAGGGCTTTCTACTTGTTCTAATGATAATGATGATGATGATGATGATGATGATGATGATAACTCTGGTCTTTATAAAACTTTTTTGATGTCCTTTTATTCTAAAGATTCAAAATAATTTTAGAAAAGAATGCTAATGGTCTGCCATTAACATCAAAATTAAGAACTCTTGAAACAAAAAGTAACCACTGTTTAAAAATGTTAAGGATTCTATCCCATTTTAAGAAAATGAAAATGTATTCTCTTGTGTAGCATGTTTGAATTGCTCCTTTACCTATAAATTGTAGACAAAATGAAAAATTATGCACAGGATGAAAAAACATGAAAATAATATTAGGGAAATTAACCTAAAATTGAATTCTTTCCCCAGCATGAACTGAGCACATAATTTTGATTTTCAATGTTCTTTGATCTTGGACAAGAAACCTAGGAAATATCAAGGTCTTATTAATGAAACCCCTCAGAATAAAACTATGAATACAAATATTGAATCATCATATTTATCAATGTATATGATAATGTTTTTTTCAATTAATAAATTGTTTTCCAATTGCTCATGATAACTAAACAATGTTTACTTAACTTTTCTTATCAATACTTCCTTTATTATTGTTATTACATATTTAAAAAGTTTTTTCCCCTTTCTTTTCATTAATTAATTAATTGTCTATTTTAGAACTCCTTCTACTATCAGCTTTCCATTCATGTGGACCTTTCGAAAAGATAGCAAATTTCTTCTGAATTTCTCTCAAAAAATGAACTTCTTTACAGCATGTGGTTTTTCGATGATTTTTGAACATTTTTTCAGATTATTGTGCGTAATTCCTATATTTAATGGTAATCTTCATTTTTATTTTAATTCCTTTTAATTAAAAAATCTTATAAATTTTTTTAAAGTATGATTTTATTAATTTTTATTTACAAAATAAATTACAGGTGATAAACCTGATAATGTGAATACTTTCAAGAAACTCCTTGAAATTGTTCCAACATTGTTTTTCAAATATAATAAAAAATAAATCCTGCTTAAAGAGTAATTGATTGTCTCTAACAAAAAGGGTACATCTCATTTTTAATACTACTTATGACAATTTTGGTGTTACCTAACTAAGTATTTGAATAAAATTTGGAAATCACAACTCACATATTTGTGTGCTGCTATAAAATATTGCTATGAACAGAGCGTATGAGCCGATTACTGGAAATTTGTCTTCATCAATATACTACCCTCATACTCTAAAAAAATGCGTAATTTGAAAATAATAATTGAATATAGATAATTTGCAAATCAAAGCAATTCAAAATTTCTTATAAGGCCAGATTGATTACATTCAGATTACACACCCTGACAGTACTCTAATTGATCCTTTTTTGAAATTTGTTCCCTTTTATAGTTGATTTGAAAAGGAACATTAAGTGTAAAGCTGCAGAGTCCTTATTTTGATTTTATTATTAATATATAAATGCACATTTACAGAGCAAATATTACCCAATAATTCTTTGACTGAAGTAAAATATATTTAAATTAAATTATTTTCATCTTATTTACATTCTAGTAAGCTAGAATAATCAGTTGATCACCATCCTATTCATACTCTAGTAATACGTAATTATCAGTTCTGTAGCATACAATTTTATCCTATGAACCAAATATTATTCTGAACTTTGACATCATTTGTAATCTCATTAACCTTAATTGGAGCTCAACCATTTTAAGACTATTTTTATTACCATTTATTTTAAATACATTCTTTCTAATTCCATAACCTCAAAACTCTGAGACAAATAACTAATTATGTTAATGAGGTTTAAAGGTTTGTTCTGAATTTTATCATTTATTCTCTTACATTTCTCAAGGTGTCTCAATAATTTCTATTATGTGAATCTGAATTTTTATATTTTTGTTTATTACAAAAGATAACTTATAAAGTTTGCATAATACGTTTTTCCAGCAAAAGCTCTTGGTTTTCCACATACCCTCCCCTAATCCAGCCAAATCTCTAAATCACTCAAATTTTTTTAATAGGAGAATCTACTCTGCATGGCACACCACAAAATGTCCATTTCTTAATGTGTTTATGATCCATTTAAATAAAATAATACAATATTTTGCTATATCCTAGTCTACTGTTAGTGGTTGTCAAAAGTTATTTACAAGAAGTGGTTCAGTATTGGTGTCATACTTAAAACAAGTGTTTTTCAAAGAGAGTTGAACTTATAATACCTGCTTAGGTTTGAATTACATCACAAAGCAGTATTTATTCCTGCTTTTTAATTGTAATGTAAGTGGATTGAGGATTTTGATTCGCATTGACCTTTAAAGACATTTACTTAGACACCTTTTGTTGTACAAATATTGTTCTAAATTTTTGTAAAGTGTTATCTAACAACTTATTTTCAAACATCATCCCAAAATACTCTTGGGTTTCTATACTGAGACGTACTTTTTTGATAAAAGCTTGACATTGACTGGAAAAATTAAAATATCAACTGACATCTTGTGTAGAAAGCCAAATACAGTGCTTGAAATGGAACAAAAATGACATGAGAAATGGAGAAAGGAAAGTTAACAAAATTGTTAATATAGAAAGAATATAACAAGAGTCAGACCAGTAAAAGTTATAAATGACCAATGAAGATTGTACTGTCAGATTGTGTGTGCAGGTAGCATATTTCACTATACTCTCTGTACTTTCGAAAATTGTATAAGTTTAAAAATTGTTCCACTCTTCTTACAACCACAATATTGAAGATAGAATATTTTTCTTAATGAAGTCTGTTCTTCAAGTTCCAGTTTTCATTGAAGCCTGTGAATTTTCTGAAATAAAATGTTTAACTTTGAAGTGCCAAGAACATTAAGTATCAGAGTTTGAATTCCAGAGTGTGCAAAACAAAAATCTGTGGATTCAAAATATTTTTGCAATAATGAAAATGGAGTGGATATAATACAGGCTCTACGACTATGGGATGATTTACAATTATAAGTATTGTTAGGTACAATATTATGTATGTGATGAAAACATTATGTACTGATATAACAACACTAGTTTTTGTTGCAAAATTGTTGCTTTAGTGTGATCTGTGAAGTGAGTATTGTATTTTATAAATAGTTAAGTTTACATAATTTAATATAATAATTTAATATATGAAGATCTAATTCTTAATCCAATAATATTAAAGAAAAACTTAAAAAGGACATATCTCGAGATCGAAAGTTTTCACATGTAAGCCTAAAGTTATGTAGTCTTAGAGAATAATTAGGTTGATGCAACATTTTAAAGTTTTTTGTAATTTTAGTTTCTACCAATTGATGTCTACATGGAAGTTTCATTTCAGAAACATACCATAATCTTTAAGGGTATTTTCATGGTCACATTTTTGTTTGGTTATTAATTTCATTATAGTTCATTACAATTGCAAATACAAAAGTGTGTATAACATTGAAAGATATTTTATTGCAATATTATTGTTATTATAGTATTCAATTTATCAAAATCACCTTAACAGTCTTGTTTGATAATTCTTTAATATTATATTTTGATAAGATGTCTTAAAATAGGCTTATGGTTTGAAGAATATAAACTTCTAAGAAATGTTGTAACAGGACCGGGATGTCAGTATGCAACACACTTGTATTGTTGGGTAGATTGAGATGAAACAACTGATAAACTATTTATTTGAATAATTACCACACATTCTCTTCAGTCTCCGAATTGGGAACATACGGTTTTACTTTCTCCCTACCGCTTACGCAGTAGAGAGAAATTTATATAATGTGCGCGAAAAAACGGCAAATTTTCTGCAGAAAAACTTTTATTGCCGGGCCCTGCCTGTTAACGAAAAAGTGGATAAATCCAGATGCTACATTTAGAAAAAAATCCTTTTAACACGGGATGTAACCAGAATCAATGTTTTGTTGGTCCTTGATACCGAAAAATCGAATGACGGCAAAACGTCTGTCAGTCTGTGAACAATGGTAGCGGCTAAACCGTTCAGCCGATTTTCTTCAAAATTCATATTCCTCAATCGATCTGGCTGATGTCACGGCCCTTTGAATTTGAAACCGATATATTAATTTTGGGTGGTACTTTTCGTGAAGCCCTTGGAACCTTTTCAAAATCTGCATTTAAAAAAATAGTTTTTGATTAAATGTTGTTATAGATAGTGTGAAGAACGTTTAAGAGAATGGTGCAGGTTTCATTTCCGTTCAAAACTCTGATTTTTCGAAAATTGAAAAGTTCAAAAATGTTTCGCCGTTTTTCTACAACTACAATTAAGAAGATAGATTTTTTTCTTGTAATGAAATCTGCTCCATAATGATTTTAAAATAAGGTCATGAACAATTGATGAATGCGAAAATTTGAGTACTTTTCGCGTAATTTTGTGTAGTTATAGCTTAAGTAAATTGGCGAGGAAGTACATGCTATTGAAGCACCACTAGTTTTACATAGAGATATGTATAACTGACCGTGAAACGATATCCGCAGAAAAAACGAACAGACCCGGAATATAGAGTCGTAGGCTTCCGCGCCGGAGTCATTAAATTCTTGGCTATCCGGGATTAGCCGCGTCATGGTCGATGGATATGACGTTTCGGCCATCTTGTTGTGGCCTTCTTCAGAGCTATACTGCTGCCAATATAAGGCGACACGCAAGCCTCTTGGCAGCAGTATAGCTCTGAAGAAGGCCACAACAAGATGGCCGAAACGTCAGCTCCATCGACCATGACGCGGCATCCGGCCATACCGAAACAGTTTCGTGCCAACACTCACGCTAGACCGACCGCCAGTGCGAATTTCGCGCCCGGAAGTAACACAAAAGTTTATTTTTCTCGAAAAGAAATAACAATTTTTGCAGCAAACTAAATCTACCATTCGCCATAAAAAGAATCAACAATGTACTGATGGTATTTTCTTTCCCAATCATTTTAAATCACCCTATGTATTATAAGCCAAAGCCTGGAGTTTTGGTACCATCTTATGCAAATTGATTTAATCATTTATTCATATTAAATAATATTTTTAATAATAATAAACAATATATAAAAATTTATTTTTAAACGATCGACTGGATTGCCTCTATTATAAGCTTACAATGACTACATTATTACAGCTTAGTTGTAATAAAATAAATAAATACGTTACACTTAAAAGTAATATGTACGGACAATAATTTATAAAACCAATTTTGCTAACCAATAAAACTGGTTATCAACGGTTAGTAATTGCAAGAAACAACATTGAATACAATCTCTGTAAAACAAGATGGAAATAAATATTCTTGTTCTTATTATATGGCTGTACTATTACAACTATAAACATACACAGGTTGTCTAGATTTACCCGCACGATCTGATGTCAATTCTGTCGCGTTGGTGCATTCGCCGCTTAGCCAGCGAAAAAAATCGAATTTACAAGCTTTAAAGTTGTTAAGCGTTGTAAGGCAAGTACTGGTGTCTGCCTGTGACGAAATATATTAACGTGAGTTCGCTTGCGACCCGTATTCATGAGTAATTGCAAAAAATATGTATCACTATTTCGATATGGTGCGGGTAAGCCACAGAACATCCTATCACCATTAATTATATTTACACACCTGAGCTTGAGTTTTGTAGTTTCTTTAGGTTATGCAACCTATTACTTTAGGGAGGCAATAAGTATATGTTCAGTGGTGGATTGACCAATAGGCACTACTAGGCATCTGTTCAGGGGTCCCGACATCATGAAACATTTTTTAAAACGTTTTTTTAATAATTAAACGATTCAGACACTTTAGTTTTGTAACGATGAATTAATTTTCTAAACATTTTGAGAGTAAATTAAACAATCAAGAGCGAAAAGTGACTAACATTTTAAATCGTAAAACTATATTTTTTATTATTGAACAGTCACTTTTTTTCATTCTACGTTTTCTAGAACTTCAAAACTGTAATTAAATAAAAACTTGGAACATTCATTTTTAAAGATATATTAATGTATAAATTCATAATGCATTCCCTAAAAAAACATAATAACATCAGGGGGAAGGTCAATGAAAACGGGAGGGGCTCTCCTTTGCAATCGCTTTGGGCTCCATTGAATACACAGGCACACCAAATTTAAAAACGTCAAACCCAAAGACTTGACATGTTTCTCTACCTATGTCGACGCGCTGAATTCGAATGTGCAACGAGAATTGCGCCGTCACCCTCCAGTTTTTCGCGATTTAAAAAATATCTGGAGAATTGTTGCGCAATTCTGGTTTTAGATTCGTCCACCGCGTCGACATACCATTCGTTCACCCCGTCGACATACACCATTCGTTCACCGCGTCGACATACATAGAGAAACACGTGTCAAGTCTTTGGGTCTGACAACTTTTTGTGTGTGTGTGTCCCTATGGTATTAATCCGACATTGTGTATGTTCCAGAGAATGCCCTGGCTGTCACCGCAATGGCACCTCATTAGCTGTACCTTCCGCCAATTTTCCCTCACTTTTCTCACCACCATCAACTAAAACTAAATCACCCGCCTCATCAAGGCTCATACGTTCCTTCATTTCGATTCCATGAGACGTCACCCGGGAGTAGTCGATTTCCTCGTACACGTGCTGCGTCCTTTTCCGAAAGCGTCTCACCAAACATGCCCCACTCACGAACACGATTCCAAGACTTGCCCCACCCAGCAGGCAGTACGCTATTTCGTTGGTAGTGAGACCTCGAGAACTGTCGGCTTCAGGCGGTGAGGTGGTTTTCATCTCGCTCGTCCTCTTTCCCTCTTCTTCCATTTCTTCTCCTCCTTCGCGTGAAAGTGGCTCTTCAGTGATCTCAGTACCCCATTTACAGTCATCGGCCACAAAAACCTGCGGGCATTCTGTCGCCAAATGTTCGTTTTCGGATAAGTAATCGTTGTACATGCTTCTGCACTCAGCGGTCACACGAGTAGCATCCATTTTGAATTGCACCTTTTGACGTTTCATTCTCGTAAACATGGTGCACTCGCATTTGCTTTCGACGCTGAGATCCATGATTAGTTTTCTGAGGTTCTTGAGGTGAAAGAAGTCAGCAAATCGAAACGCTCGTAGATAGTTTCCTGAGAGATCGAGCGTCTGCAAAGAGGTCAAGTTGAAAAAAGAAGCGCAACTCAACTGTTCCAAATGGTTGTCGCGGAGATGCAAGTCGACGAGGAGATAATTACACGCAAAAGCGCCATCTTGGATCTCGGAAATTGCGTTTTTGCTGAGATTCAGCACTTGCAGCTCCAAGCACCCGCAAAACGAATCCCTCTCAATGCGAAGGATGATGTTGTGTCTCATGTCTAAGAAAGTGAGGTTAGGAAGCGATGTTCTGAAGGCGGTTCCGAGCTTTGTCAAATGGTTCTCTTCCAAACGGAGCTTCTGGAGAGACTTCAGTCCATGGAAAGCATTGGAGTGCAAGTAATTAATTTTGTTGGAAGACAAAATTAGCTCGGAGAGTTTCTGGCTGGCAGCAAACGTCTTCGGGAGAATCTCGACCATCTCATTGTTCGACAGATCCAACAGCTGCAGCAAATCCAGAGGCCTCAACATCTCAGGAAGGAAGCTGTTGATTTTGTTTTTCTCCAAACGCAGCTCCTCGAGGGACGAAAGTCCTTGGAAGGCATTGGTTTGCAGTCGCAGGATTCCGTTACTTGACAGATCCAACACTGTGAGCCGCGAACATAAACTGAATGTTCCGTCTTCAACCTCTGTCAACGCGTTGCGGGAGAGGTTTAACGACCCTCTCTGTGACCCATCACTAATATTGAAGGCAACCCCTTCTATCTTTTCAATCAGATTGAAAGAAAGGTCTATAGATTCTATTTGGCTAAGATTTGTAAAAGTAAAATTACTAAGATACTTTAGGCAATTATTGCGTAATGAAATCGAAGACAAATACGGCAAATGAGAAAGCGCACTACTAGGGTTAATTTTTGTATCATTTGAGATTGGACGGAAATCGATTTTAGAAATTCTGTTGTGACTCAAATCGACTTCTCGCAGAACTGGGAAACGGTGAGGAAAATTCCTCGGTATAAATTTGAAGTTGTTTTTACACATTCTCAGCTTTTTGATACTAGTCATGTCAGGTAACATAATTCCAAGATCATCAGGAATATTTGACGATATAATGGTGAGCGTCAGCAGATGCTTCAACAAAGCAAAAAATCCTTCAATTCTGGAATCTGGAAACAAACTCGTGCGAACTTGTAGCTCTGTAAGATTTTTGAATGAATCAAAATCTTCAGCAACTAATGATCTCATGTCACTTTCTATTACGACCAAGGATTTAACGTTAATATTTTCCTCTTTCTGGAAGCTAACATTTGCATTTCTGCAGTACAAAACTCTACCGCCGTATGAGCATTTCCTACTTTTCACCATCTGACAAATCAGAGCTACACAAAACGTAAATACGAGCGTTCGGTAGATAGTTGCAGTTTTTGTTTCACTTTTCATTGTTTCTATCTGCAATTATTTTAACCGTATTTCATTCGAAAGTTAAATAGCGAAGGAATAAAAACCACATTTTGCTATTCGCCTTTCACAATGACACTAAATGCCAGTCGGAAAAGTAACATTGGTACACACAGTTCACAACCATACATAACACATGAACAAGCTGTATCCGGAATATTATTCGCGTGATTTCACAAAACTCGCAAGAGAACTGAGATACGAAACCATGTCTATGCTAACTTCTCTCATTACTTAAATATTCTTATCCGAGTTTTATTTAACTTTTAAATTGCTTGAAGAACTTAGAAACCGGAAAGTTTATTCATTGATTATTTATTATCTGTTTGAGAAGATACATTTGTCGCTTATCACTCCTTGGTGGAGTTTAACTTTAGAAACCCTCAGTTTAAAACACAACTTATATCCTTCTGACGCGTACTCACTGCTATCTGAATCTGTGCCTGCTCTCGTTCTTTAGACCTCGCTTTTTAGAAAATCCGCCCGTATGATTGCTCTCGGGTGTTTCAGAGGAATTCAATTATTGAAAATACAAGGTGTGCCCGGAAAGTAATGTACATTTGTTTGTGCGAGTGCTTAATACTTGAAGGACCGGGTGTGTCAAAATGACACAAGACGGTAAATACTATAAAGTCGAGTTCGAGTTTTAACAGTTAGAAAACTGCTTATTTGTAAGTGTTTTCTTTAGTGGATGAACTTTGTGTTGTAAACCCCAATCATGTGATTTTGATAGAAATGGAAAAAATCTTAGATATACCTAGAAGAACTGCAATGAATCATATTGACACATTATACTTTTTCAAGTCATACTATTGCGTTTTTGCCTCATATATACGTTTCCCGTAGGAAGTATTGTATCTCTGTCTTTCAGATTAATAAGAACATTGTTTCCTGTTTGAAATTCGATGCATGACGATGAGATCCGTTAGAAATCGCGGGATACATCCTGTTCTTTTCAGTGGTTTTTGCAAAGAAAGTTTCATGTGCAGAACATAATAACAAGCCATGATTGTGAATAAAAATTTGTGTAATGAGCACAGAAAAAGAGCTGAGCTCACGAAAAATACTTCGTGAACTTCAAAATCTTACTGAAGAATATAGTGAATGTGGCAATGACAGTAATGCAGACATTACGTTTTCTTTGGGTGTGCAACGCCCAAGGAAATAAAAAAATCATTTATTCCTTTGAATTTACTAGGATTTCATTCATTTATTCGGTCTTCCGTGCAATCGGCGTCATAGATCGGCACCAGCGCGTCCATGCAACGCAGGCAGTGCGCGAGCGCAGCTCAGGCCGTTGGCGAATGCCTCCAACGTCTTCAGGACGGAGCGGGAGGCGGCAGCGCATGCGCGCGACGTCCCCCCACTCAAGGACAAAGCGGGCCAAGGCCTTGGATCTCTACTTAACGGCCTGCTGGAGAGCGAGCGTCCGTGATTGTGATATTCTCGGTTGCGCGTTGAACCCTTCAGCGATACTCATGAAATTAGTGTTATTTTTGAAAGAAAGTGAAAAAGTGGAACAATAGATTTAAATAATTTTTCCTTCCCTTTCGTATGAAGAAAAGAAACGATAATTGAGTGATGGGCGATCGTAATTTAATTTTTAAAACGAGAACTGAAGAATGGGAAAAGCATACCTTTTTAAATAATTTAAAATGTCTTTTTTCAATCTTTGCAATAGAAAATACAATATCCTCATTGATGTTATTTTGCGACTGTCTTTCCTCATTTTTCCAACATTAAATTTAAATAAATAGGAATATGGTTGATACTCTAAATATGTAAGCGAAAACAGTAGTGTGGGGGTTAACACTTTTCTTCAGAGCCAACGCCCTACAGTACCGGCAGCGTGTACTCACATGTGATACATGATACGTCTTATCACGTTCAGAACTTTCGCCAAAGCCGAACCTTATCGCCTCCGCGACTGCGTGCTGCTCAGATGAGAGGCAACGCTGGCTGTACCGAAAGTAAGCAAATCCTCGCAGGCTGATTGCTCCAGAGCAGGTCGCGTGATCTACCATAGCACGTGGCGAGGGTACTGTCAGAGTCGCTTATACGCTGCCGGTACCGGAGGGCGTTGGCAGTGAAGGTCCAGATTGAGGACACGCCACTGTCGCCGCTCCCAATGCTCCAAGCCGCACAGTCGTACTAGGCAACGATTGATTGATTGATTGATTTTTCGTGTTTCCTGGCGCGTCAACTGCTTTGGTCATTAGTTCCGTTAGTGTAATGCATGTTTTTTTCTCGGGAGATGGCGTGATCTTCCCCCGCTGGATGGCGAGATCCGGTGCCGACTTACCGACGGCTACTGGGGTTTCCCCATAACTAGGACTGTCCCACCAGCGGGGCACCGCCCCAGCCGGGCCAAGCTCTAAGCTCCCGATCGGTCAGTGTAACTGTGTGTGTAAGAGGAGAGGATATGGCAAGGAAGGAAAGATCGCGCGCGGCAAAAGATCCGTGGCCCGTTTGGTAGGGTACTGCTCCGGCATTCGCCTGGTGTTGATCGGAGAAACCACGGAAAACTACCGATCAGAGCAGCCGGCCGCTAGAATTGTCCTCCAGACAGCGACTGAATTCAACCTAGCTCAAAAGCAAGTGTCGATAATTCTGCCGCCGACGGAGTGTAACCTAGGACCTCCCGGTCAGAGGCGCTGCAGTGACATCAGTTGATGCACTGAGGTACTGCTCCCGGTACCAGGCAACGCACGACTTGACCCAACTGCCTCACAGACTGGACTTGGCTCCGTCCCACTTCTTTCCTCCGGGGATATTTAAAAGTTTAATCCCAATAAATTCTTTGAACGTTTTGCTGCATAACTGTTTCATTTAACTATACGAGAAAGGAAATTATTTTAACAGTTTTAATTTACTATTTGGACTGTATAATTCTAAACAATATGTAACAAATATTGTATCGCAGCTTCTGGGTCAATGACCCCCATCTCGATCAGGTTTTTCGTCTAGTTTCCCTGAGCATGTTCCATTGAGCAAATGCTGAGATGGCCCCTTGTTTTGCTTCTGGACATTTATGTAACTGTGCACGACTTCTAGAATTCAGTGGGAAGTGTAGTTATTAAAATTATCGTTTCCATGTTGTCGCGACAAGAAGTATTATTCCTTGATGAAGGACATAATGAATAAGAGCCCAAAATTTATTTCTGATTTATCCTTGAAACTCTTTCATTACATCGGAGCTTTTTTTAAATTCAAAATTCAAGTAGTATATGACTCACTGTAGGGATCACAGAATTTGGAAAACGTGAACAGAATTCACGTCTCCCATAGCATGTCATATACAGTTTTAACGGTTTTTGACGTAAAATAAAATTTTAAAAAAGGATCAAGACAGTCCTGAAATGAATCCGATTGGTGGCATCCAAGAAGCCGTGACGAGGGCCCTTTCCGAAGTCCCTGTTTAAGCCTTCCATGACGCATACCGGTATGGCAGAGTCACTGGAAGAAGTGTATAGATGCACAAGGGAGTATTTTCGAAGAGTATTAGACATTTGTAGGAATATCTTCAATCAATATAATGGTTTTAAAAAAAAATTGCATAATTTCCCACAACATCTTGTACGATAATAATAATAATAATAAAAAAAGTCAGGACATTATATAATCATACAGTGTACAATGCAGATATTTTTAAAATATTAAATACAGTACAAGTATAAAAATTGAATTCTATTTTTATGCTAAATACAAATTAATTCTATAAATAGTATGGTAAAGCTAAAGTTTAAAAGAAAAAATAAAATGGAGAAAAAATTTTCTTCATGAGATGGATGCCTGGGCTGGGTCTATCCTTTTATATCCATCAATCAGCTGGGGGGGAGGGGGGGGCCTTCAAGTCTTGCAGCAGAATATGCAATAAAAAAATTATTAGTACTAGTTTATATTGATGTTGATATGTGTTTATGGTGTAGGTATTCCTTTGTACTGTAGAATGTATGGTTTAACAGGAAAGCTTTCAGTTTATTTTTGAATGTGTGTATTGAGTTTAAGTTTTAAATTCACTAGGGAGTTTGTTATATAGCGTGATGCCGTCAAAAAGGGTACTTTTTTGAAAGAGTGAAGTTTCACAGTGTGGGACATGCAAATTCCTGTTTTGTCTAGTAGTTTTGTCTAGTCTTATAGTTGTGAACATCAGTATTTAGAGTAACAGAGTCCTTGTTTTCCATATGCGTCTTGTTTGTGAAGATTAATATTTCAAATATGAATATGCATGGGAGTGGTAGGATTTGTAGTTTCTTGAAAAGTGGTTTGGAGGACTCATGTTTGTGAGTGTTTGTCATTGTTCTCAGTATTCATTTTTGGATGACGAAAGTGTAAATACTTTCTGGGGAGTTTCCCCTGGATATGATTCCGTATTTTATATGCGAGTGGACATTTGCAAAATACACTGTTCGTAGTGTATCCAAGTTTGAATTTGACTTAAGGATGTAGATGGCATAGCATGACTTGGTAAGCTTGTTGTTTAGATCTGTGATGTGGGAGTTCCACTTTTAATCGTCTTGAATTGTCAATCCAAGGAAAGTTGTTTTTTGGGCTATTTTTACAGGCATGTGTTTTATCATCAATTGTGTTTGAGGCTTTTCTTTAGAGAGTGGATTCCGAAAGTTTAGGGAGACAGTTTTACTGGTGTTTATGATGAGTTTGTTTTCCTGGAACCATTTTACTAGTGCTTCTAGAACTGTTTGTGCTTCTTTGTGTAGAGTTTGTTGGGTATTTGCTTTAATAATAATGTTAGTGTCATCTGCAAATAGGACCATTTTGCTCTTTTGTAGAGTCAGGGGCATGTCGTTGATGTACAAGAGAAATAGTATAGGGCATAGGATTGATCCTTGTGGCACTCCATAATTTATCATTCTAGGTTGGGAAAAATGGCTTGAAATCTTTTTATCTCTAACATGCTTGATTGTGACTACTTGACAACGATTTGAAAGGTAAGATTTTACCCATTGATGTGCAATGCCTCTAATTCCCAGTTTAAGTTTGGATAACAGTATGTCATGATCAATAATATCAAATGCTTTTGATAAATCTAGAAATATACCGATCGGGATTTCTTTCTGATTTTAGAGCAAGAAGTAAGTCATTTAGAAAGGTGAAGATAGCCGTGTCTGTTGATCTACCATTTCTGAATCCATGTTGAGCCTCTGTCAATATGTTATTTGAATTGAGAAAATGTTTAGTCTATCATTAAAAATTTTTAAAACCGGGGCTTAACTTTTGCTTTTTTGAGAATTTCTGGGAAGCTACCTGTCATTAAGGAGTGATTACAAATGTGTGTGAGAAGGTTTATTATATATGTTGCTGAATGTTTAATGAGTATGTCGGGATATTATCCAGTCCTGTAGAGAATTTGTTTTCATTTGATTTATGATTTTCTGTATTTCTGCAGGTGATGTTTCAGAGATATATATGGACTTTGCATTTGGTGATGTGGGTATATTTGACTGCATATTTAAATTATTTACAGAATTGCAGTGTGTTAACTTTTCTCCAATTTCTGAGAAATGTCTATTGAAAGTGTTTGCTACTTGCTGTGGGTTGCGCAGTACATTGATCTTGTAGTTAAGTTCAATGTTTTTAGTGTTTCTGTTTTTAGAGTATTTTTAACAATGTTCCACATAGCTTTTGTTTTGTTTCATGATTTGGCAATGTGTTAATCATTCATTAACAGTTTGGCCTGTTTAATTACTTTCTTTAAGATACTTTTGTATGTTTTGTAATAAGCAATGAAATTAGAACTACATTCGTGATGAAGGATGGTTTCATGCATGTTTCGTTTCCTTTCACATGGTATTTTGATTCCTTTTGTTATCCATGATCTGTGATTTTTGTTTGTTATTTTCTTCAGTGTTTGTGGGAAAACAGTGTTGAAATAACTTTGGAATATGTTTATGAATAAGTTGAATTTGGTATTTGTGTCTGTTGCTTTGTACACCTCCTCCCAATTTTCTGAACTTATTAGAGAGTTAAATTTGTCTAGGTTTTCCTGAGAGAAGTTTCGAGTTTCTCTATAAAGTGTTTTTAATAACCATAGTGTCCAATTCGAGTTTGAGAATTTGTGCTGTGTGGTCACTAAAGCTTGCGTTATATGTAACAACTGAATAGCTGCAATCATTTGTCTCTATTATTATTTGATCGATGGTAGTACTGCCTTTTTTAGATATTCTGGTAGTTTGATTTATAATAGTTTGTAAGTTGAAAGATTTAAATAAATTTTTGAATAGTTCCTATAATTTGATTTTGACAGTTTGTTTTTTTTTAAGAAAACATTTGTGTTTCCTGAGGGGCTGTGGTACATACATAAAATCCATATTCTTTGATTTGGTAAATCTATGATAGATATTTCAAAGTCTTTATCTTTTAAGAGATAGGAGTATTCCGTGATTGACACATAATGAATATTATTTTTAACAAATATGCAAGTACCGCCATAAGCGTGATGTGATTTGCCTATTTGCCTACATGAGTCACTAATTAGGGTTAAACCTGGAATGTGTGAGCTGTCTAGTTGTTGAGTTAAGAAATGTTCACTAAAGCATAATATTGTTAAGTGTTGTAGGTCTTATTCGAGTAAATTTCTAAATCTGTTAGTTTGTTTCTTAAAGATTGAACGTTTTGATGAAGTACATATAGATATTTGTTTTCATGTATTGTGGGCTTTCCTGTTAAGTGTAGTTGCTACAGGTCATAGGTAGGGGGTGGTCTGCGGTTGCAGCGAAGGTTGTACTTTGGATGAGGATTTGAACTAGGAGCGGAAGTTGGAGCAGGTGTGAGAGTGACAGGTGTGGCCGTTGGGATAGGATCATGAAATGAAGGTGGTGGTAGGGGGATAGGTGTATATGGTAACGTAGGGGTAGGTGTAGATGGGAAGAGCGAGTGTGAAGTAGGTGGCAGCGAGAATGGAAAAGAGTTCAACACTTGTTGTGTTAACATGGCACCAAGTTTCTGCTTGCCTACCTGGTTGAGGTAGTTGAGCTGCCTACCTGATTGAGGTTGCCTAAGTGATTGAGGAGAGAACATTTGACGGACGTTCACATCTAAACTGAAGTCATGTGGTGTTTTATTTTCCTGCTGTATGGTTATCCTAAAAAATCGGCCTATTCTTTAGTTTAAATGTCTATTGAATCAAAGGTAGAGTTGACACCTTCAGAAATACGAGAAAAGCGAAAATGGTGACGTCGGATTTGTGGCAACTTTTGTACTCCCTCGCAGGCGGACTCAGAAACCAAAGCCACCTGCGGTGGGAAGCGAGCTGTTTGCTAGGAGGCCTTGGCTGAATCCTGCAAGTCAACTGCCGTGAAACGATTCAATGTAAAAGTTTAACTAATAGAAGTTACCATAAGTTGTAGAGAAAGAACTGTATGAAACTCGATGTAATGGATATTAATACATTCCTGTGAAATTTATGATGCTTGTTCCTCGTTCGTATCGTAATATCACATTAATACCTATCATTAAATCATCGTTTCATAATGAACTGTAGTACTGCCAGTGGCGTTTTCTTTGGGTGTGCAAGTCGTGTGTCGACGCCCAAGAAAATAAAAAAAAAGTTTCTTTGAATTTATTTAGATTTTAGATACAGGTCCCTGTAAGGGTATCCCTCAGTATTTGTGTACATAGTTAAATTGTAGCATCTAGATAAATGTCGGTCTTCCGTGTGATCGGCGTCGTAGATCGGCACCAGCGCGTCCATGCAACGCAGGCAGTGCGCGAGCGCAGCTCAGGCCGTTGGCGAATGCCTCCAACGTCTTAAGGTCGGTCGGGTTGCGGCAACGTATGTACGCGACGTCCCCCCACTCAAGGACAAAGCGTGCCAAGGCGTTGGATCTCGATTTAACACCCTGTTGGAGAGCGAGCGTCCGTGATTGTGATATTCTCCGTTACGCTTTCCAGCTTTTAGCGATACTCATGAATCCAGTGTTATTTTTTAATAAGGATAGTGAAAAAGGGGAACAATAGCTTTAAATAATTGCTTTTTTTAAATAATTTAATTTTAAAACAAGAACCGAAGAATGGGAAAGGTCGAGCATGTCTTTTTAAATTCTTTAAAATGACTTATTTCAATCTTTGCAAAAGAAAATACAACATCCTCATTGGTGTTATTTTATGACGCTCTTTTCCTCTTTCTTCGAACATTACAATTTTAAATAAATAAGAATATTAAAACAATGTAGGCTTTACGGCCGGAGTTGTAGTCAAAGATTTCTTCCGGGCTGAAGGGCCATGGTCCATTGGAAAACATATTTCCATTTAATAAAACAATGTAGGCTTTCACGGCCGGAGTTGTAGTCAAAGATTTCCTCCGGGCTGAAGGGCCGTGGTCCATTGAAAAACATATTTCCATTTATAAGATATAATAATACAAGATATAATTATCAATAAAAAATATTGTTTACATAATTCAATTTCACTCTAAATATGTAAGCGAAAACAGTAGTGCGGGAGTGAACACTATCCTTCACTGTCAATGCCATTGGTCCAGAGTGAGGAGACGCTGTCTTGTCAAAAAACATAGTGCCCATTTTCATTCCCGTAAAAATTATTCAAATAGAGCAGTTAGAAAGGAGAGTAGATACGCGTAAATATTTTTTTTCTCTCTGTATTTTTCTGACGATTCTCTGAGAAATCCTTAATTCCTCTTCTTCGGCACCGGCTGGCAAAACTGAGGGCAGCTCTAACCAGCATCTGTAAACGATAACGATAATGAAAGAACACTGACCTTTTCTTCTTTTATTGATTGATTAATTGATTTTTTCGTGTTTCCGGGCGCGTCAACTGCTTTGGTCATTAGTCCCGTTAGTGTAGTGCATGTTTTCCCCTCGGGAGATGGCGGTGAACTTCCCCCGCTGGATGGCGAGATCCGGCGCCGACCTACCGTCGGCTAGTGGGGTTTCCCCTAACCAGGACTCTCCCACCAGCGGGGCACTGTCCCAACCGGGACAAACTCTAAGCTCCCGAACGGTCTCCAGGAATATGTGGTAGTGTAGTGCATGTTAGTGTAAGTGTGTGTGTAAGGGGAGAGGATAGAATTAGGATGAGAAAGAACAGATCGCGCGCGGTCCGTGACCCGTTTTTTAGGGCACTGCTCCGGCATTCGCCTGGTGTTGATCGGAGAAACCTCGGAAAACTACCGGATCCGAGCAGCCGGCCGCTAGAATTCTCCTCCAGACAGCGACTGAACTCGACCCAGCTGAAAAGCTGGCGCCGTCAGGACTCGAACCTAGGACCTCCCTGTCAGAGGTGCTGCAGTGACATCAGTTGATACACTGAGCTACCGCTCCCGGTTTTTCTTCTTCGTCGCTGCTTGTTACCGAAGTAGGAAAAAGATGCTCGAAAGAGCTGGTTAACGTTTTAGCCGGGTTAAACCTATCGTACGCATTTCTAAACTTCCTTTTGTGCTAATGGACTATTCAGCATTACTGCACTCTTTAAGAGAAATAGAAAAATGGGATTGGGAAGAGAAAGAAGTGGAAGAAAAACAGATGAACCAAAAGGAAAATAATAAATGAGATAAGAAACAAAAGCAAGTTTGCAAATAAAAGTATCCAAAGTTTTTTATGACAATCATTTATTCAGCAATTTCACAACGTTTCGTAACTCGTTTTGTTACATCATCAAGTGCTACACTTAGTGAGGGAACGTTATCCCATTGAATTACCTTGACTCTTCTGCTGATGAGGTAATTCAATGGGATAGCGTTCCCTCACTAAGTTTAGCACCTGATGATGTAACAAAACGAGTTACGAAACGTTGTGAAATTGCTGAATAAATGATTGTCATAAAAAACTTTGGATACTTTTATTTGTAAACATATATTGACAATCAAGAAGAAATATTGATTTAAACAGCAAGTTTGTCAACTTACTATTTTTCTCGTCCTGATTAATGAAGAGAGTCCAAGTCTCTGTCTGCGGCATAAGCCTGCCACGTTGCGCCATCGCCAAAGGCCCCCAGACCCAACGCCGCTGGGCTCCATATCCAAGAAGACGTCTGCCAAAACAGAATAATCGCTGCTTCAAAAACGTCCTGGGCTTTGTTAGAAAGGAAAAACTACAATAACAAACTAATAAATCTTGTAATGAATTATTTTGTATTCCGTGCACATCATATACGACGGCGGCGGCGGTGGTGTAGCGGTTAGCGTATCGAACTCAAGTTTACGGGTTCAATCCCGATCGAAGCCGTGGATTTTTAAGGGCGAAAAAATCCTTCGTACGCCTTCCTTCGGAGGGGAAGTAAAGCCGGCTATCCCATGTTAGTAGATTTACTGCATGTAAAAGATCCTCAAGCCTAAATGAAGCCTCGGAGCTAAATTCAAATTGCCTGTTTCGTCGTCCAAGTAATACCTTCTTTCTCCCCTAGTAGGTGAAAGGAGCGTAACGAAATTTGCGTGGTCAGACGGAAGAGCAGGTCTCATGGCCTGAGTCTCACCACGTAAAATAAGGCAAATTGAATATACGACTCATTACAATGCTAAACACTTTCCCTTTAAAATTTATGATGGGTGTCACCTGATTCTTAATGTAATTCACTTTGGGATGTCTTAATCAGTTTATGATTAACTAGTTGATCCCGAAGAGCCTTAATAAATAGTACAGAAAGGCACTATAATGCACTGTATTGTCAATATCAAAAACTCCTAAAATACTATTTTCTTGCACGTATTTATGAAGTAATATACGAAATATAGAGAAAGTTATGGAATACTGAGGAAAATCGATTTACTAATTTCAACCTGGTTTTGGGATCCCTGGTACGAAAACAGACTTTTTCCAAACCTTTGTCCGTTTTTCTGATCTGGCTCGATTCAAAGCTTTGCGATTTTCAAACAAATTCTTTAAAGTTTGGAAGCACTTTACATGAAGCCTTCGGGACATTTTCAAATTTTCTCAAAAATTGCTCCAAATTTTTTCTTAATTTTTTTTCGAAAGAATAGAGTAAAATACATTTACAAAGGTGGCATAAATCCGTAAATATATGGAATAAGAAATGTTTTATAAAGAAGGGTATGTAATACTGCGGCAAAAACGGCGTGTTTTCGACATGAAAACTCGTATTGTGTGGCCCTGCACAGAAAAAGTAGATAAATCCTGTTCTCATAAGTAGTAAACTACATTCTCTAACATGATGTGTAGTCAGATTCCTGAAATTGTTGGTCCTTGATACCAAAAATTGTTGTTTTCGAAACGTCTGTCATCCTCTGTGTATATCACTAGCCCCTAAATCATATGTAGGATTTTTTCCAAAACGGATATTTCCCGGTAGATCTGGCTCGACTTGAAGTGCTGCGATTTTGAAAAACAATCTTCAAATTTGTTGGTATGTAAAGACATGAAGCCACTGGGACACTTTCAAAATGTTCTCAAAAATGACTCCACATTTTTTCTGTAAATTTTATGGAAGAATAGATTAAAATGCACTTATAAATGTGGCAAAACCTATTTTCTGTTAACTCTGAATTTTCCATCATTGCAAAAGTTTGATTTTTTCGGCGTCTTCCTACGACCATAAAATTCAAAATTGAAATTTTCCTACCAGTACAATTTGTTCTATATAATTAGTGCTTTCATGAAGGTCATGAACATATTTTGAAAATTTTAATAATTTTCACGCAATAATATGTCCAGTATAAAAAAATTACAAAACAAGATTTTCTTTAAAAGGCACCAAAAATTGTTCATTAAAGTTTTTGGAGGGATAGTGCCAAATGTACAGAACTAGATGACAAACGCCATTTTTCTCAATTTTTATTGTATTTTTTTTGTCTCTCTCGTAAATCTGTGCATCGGAAATATTCTCATTCGTGGCGATTTGTTCTTATTATTACATTTACGAGTATTGGGTGTTAATTGATGTCGATAAAGGTATTCGAAAACTCAAAATGTTTCTATGAAAATAAGCTCCAAATTCCACATTTTCAGAAATGCTCACGCGCCATCATTTTTTCAAAAACGCCTCCAAATTTTTTCTTCAAAGCTTTCAAACCGATAGTGCTAATTGCACTGTTGGAAATGACGTAAAATTAATTGTGCCGTATTTTTTTAAATAAAGAAATTATCTTTTAAAAATATTTTTCACCCTTTAATATGTTCTTTCCGGCGATTTGTTCACATTATTGCATTTGTGAGTAGATGTGCTACACGTTACTTCCAATAAATTTTTTTGGAAATTCAATAATTCTCTTTGAAAAAGAACTTCAAATTTCTCATTTACACTAACGCTATTTTCGTAAAAAGGGCTTCAAATTTTTCAACGGAAATTTCCATATAGGACGACATTTTACCCTTCTAAAATATTATTAAGGTAACATTTCGGTTCTGCCACTAAGAAACCGAAAAAGTGAGCAAATGTGGAAAAAGTTTTCGTGCAACATAGCCTGCAATATGTGCAAAATAAACTAGTGGTGCTACAGAATAGTACAGACTTTCTCGTAGTAGTCTTCTAATTTCCTTGGACTCACTCGACGGTCTTGCCCGTTCTCTTCCCAGCCGCCATCCATCGTCAACCAAAGTACATTTTTTCAACTTTTCGGTTTACTCATTTTAAACCGAAATATTACTTCAAGAATATCAAAAGAGGAAGAACGATTTCTAATTGGATCTTTTCGTTGAAACATTTGATGGCGTTTTTAAGAAAATGGCGATTAAGCATTATTGTAAATGCGAAATTTGAACCTCTTTTTTCACGGAATCTATTAAAGTCTCCGAAACTTCATATGAAGAACTTTCACTCCCAAATGCAATAATGTATACAAATTGATAGATACGTACATATTAACGACGTGAGATATATTTAAAAAATATTACGTTTGTGTAATTTTTGAAAAAAACAAATGAATGCAGAAAATTGAACTTTGTCATATTAAACAGTGAAAGCGGCATTATCTATTGAAATCGTTTGGAGAAAAATATTGGGGCCATTTGTTAGAAAGTGGCGTTTGAGGGCTTGTAAAACAGCAAAATTTTGAGCTCTTTTTAATAGAAAAATGTTCAGTTTTCGAGAAATTTTATATGACATTATTGAAAGTACATGCAATCATTAATACAACAATCTGAAAAAATTGCCGGTAATGTAAATATTATCGATGTGAGAGGTGAGTCAAAAATTTTTTTTAATTTTTGAAAAAACAAAAGTATATACTAATATGGCGTTTACGTCACCGTGTAGAGTACATTTTGCACTATCGCTACCAAAAATTTAAAAGAAAAAAAATTGAAGTATATTTTTGAGGAATCTTGTTTTTGTTATTTTTTAAAATTGCAAATATTCAACCACTATATCAAACAAATATTTTGCACGGTATCTGCTAAAAGTTTTAAAAAATGTACATGACCTTAATGAGAGAATTATTTATGAACAACAAATTTCATTTAAAGGAAAAATCTCTTTATTAATTTTACAGTTGTAGGAAAACGCCAAAAAATTCTAACTTAAACCAGTTTTCGAAAATTCAGAGTTAACCGTGAAAAACGGACCTATGCCACTTTTATAAGTGTATTTTACTCTATTCTTACAGGAAATTTAAAGAAAAAATTTGAGGCCATTTTTGAGAAATTTTTTTATGTCCGGGAAACTTCTTGTAAAATACCCACAACATTTAACGAATGTTTCAAATCTTCAACTAAAGCCAGACGGACAGGGCTATCTTCACTTCGGAAAATATCCTACGTATGGTTTAGGCGCTAGTAGGATCAGGAGAGATATTGAGGTACTTCGTATTGTTTAACCCAGGAGATATCAACTGCAAAGTTTCTTTTTAAAAAAATTCATATTAAAATGAATTAGCTATA
This sequence comes from Teleogryllus oceanicus, assembly GCA_964035755.1. NCBI lineage: Eukaryota > Metazoa > Arthropoda > Insecta > Orthoptera > Gryllidae > Teleogryllus > Teleogryllus oceanicus. The sequence continues at coordinate 61,386,893 of CAXIVR010000013.1, forward strand.
CTGATGTTTTGGCAATATTTTCTCAACTTATGTGACTCTACAGAGAAGAAAATAGGTAATCAAATGTAATTAACAAATAAAATGAATTAACATAAATAAACCAATAGGAACAAGTGAGGAAGATTATTCTTCCGATGATTCATTGTTGGATCCACTGTGGAGTCCTGTGGAATCGGAAGATGAATCCGAAGGAAATCTTTCAGCCGTACTACAGCATCTTGAATTGGAAGAAGTGGAAAGTCTGAACCAGGAACAAGCGGAATTCCTGAACCAAGAAGCAGAAGGTGAGGAATCTGAAAGTAGAAATGGAGAATGGATGGAATACACGGGCCGTCAAATCATTTCCATTTAAAGGCAAGTCTGGTCGACAAAAATATATTTCTCCTGGCATTACGCCATTTGATGCATTTCATTTTTTCCTGGATGATGTGCTAAATTATACCGTAACTGAAACAAACAGGTATGCAGAACAAATTATTCAGTGTTCTCGAATTTCGCTACATAGTAGAATAAAATATTGGAGGCCAACATCACAGGAAGAGATGCAGAAATTTTTCGGATTACTTATGTGCATGGGGTTGAACAAAACGTTGTAGCATTCAGTCTTATTGGTCAACAAAACAAATTTACCAGAACACTGTAATAATAAAATTTATGTCTCGCAACAGATTCGTGCTCCTGTTACGGATGATTCATTTTTCAGATAATGAAAAAAGTCCACCAGGTGACAGATTTCCAAAATAAAACCCCTCACCAATATGTTACATGAAATGTTTCAAGAAATGTTTTATCCTGGAGAATATTTTGTGATAGATGAAACTCTTGGAGAGGCAGATTGGTGTTCCGGCAGTATATTCCCAATAAAGCTCACAAGTACAGAATAAAACTATTCAAACTGTGCTCTTCTGAAGGATACACTTGGCTTACCAAAATTTATTCGGGAAAATCGCAATCTTATGACACGAGGGTGGAACTCGCTCAAAGTGTTTGTCAGGAATTATCACATAAACTTCTAAATCAAGGGCGCACATTGTATGTAGTCAATTTTTATACAAGCTATGAGTTGACTCTGTCGTTTCTCCAACACAATACTCATGTTGGTACAGATCGACCAATTAAGAACTTTCCAAAGAATGTAATGCTCACAAAATTAGATAAGGTAAACGTTATATCTAAGGAAGATAAAAATGGCATTGTTGTGCTAAAATGGAGAGACACCCATGATGTGAGGCTACTGACTACAAAGCATGCACCAACAATGACACATCCTTCTCAACCATCGACGGGTAAGAGATCTAGAAAGAATAGACCAAAACTTCTTGCTATTCTCGCTTACAATAAAGGGAAAGCTGGTATTGATTTATCTGATCAATTGGGCTCGTATACAACAAGTTTCAGAAAGGGTGTGAAATGGTATAGAAAATTGGCAAGGGAATATATCCTCGGTATATCTGTAGTAAATGCTCTTATCTTGTACAAATCTGTCACAAAAGGAAAAAAAAAGGAATTTTTTTGGCCTCCTTGTCATAACGTCATGTCTTGACCACAAAAATGGATCAGAACAATAAGAAAGTGAGACGAATGTGCATATTGTGCTATGCTCATTTGAAAGAAACCGAAGGAAGAGCAATTGCCAGGAAAAAGTGAAACAAGTGAGCACCTACTGCCCTGGTTGCGAAAATCAACCTTACATGTGTTTGGAATGCTTTGGAAAACACCATAAAAAGGAGAAAAATTGGAAATGTATTTTCTGTATTCTATGTTTTTAATAAAAACAGTATCTCTGAATTTGTTGATTATCTTTTCTTGTGTACGAGACCGGCCAAGGCCATATTTACCACAAGGCCAACCTACCTCTTTGCTACGTAAAATCGCATTTAACGTCAATTTCCAGTGACTGACACGGCTACAACCGAATTGAGGACTGTCAGTCGTAGGTGTCTGACATGGCATACATGAAGTGTCCAGTGTCAGTCACAAACGACTGACGCGGCAGTCAACGTGTTAAAGAATCTGGACGGAAGTGAAAAAAAAAATTAAAACTAACTTTATCAGTTCAAAAAGTTGAAATTCGCGCCAAAATGTGATAGAATTTTTTTCTCACTAATGTTTAAAAAATTTATATTTAATTATTGAAAAGTCTCATAGACAAAAGTCTGATATACAACTTTTTGCTGACAAAAGTTTGTCTTTATGTGGAAAGTATTTATACTATCGAAATAAAATCATCAAACCCTTTTTGTTCTTAGGGTTATGTATTCTTTCTAATATGAATCAAATTTCTCGGTTTTAGGTATATTAATGATTTGTTTATAATATAAATGAAATTACTCAGTTGTATATTTATTAATTATTGACAATTAGACAATCCCAGGCAATTAATCATTGTCACTGTCGTCTTCAATAACTGGGATGACACGTACAGGACATATTTATACATAAGTATAAAGAGTCTACTCAAAATTTCTTACGATTTAACAATTTGCGTCAAGTAACGAGCGTTTGCCAAACTAAATGATCGCAGCTACGTAGGAGCAGCATTCCAGACTGCGAGTTCCGTTCGCACGTCCACAATAACATCGTTTCACCGATATTCCTATGGTGGAAAGAGATAGGTGAGAGCTCCTCTAATGAACCGATTATGCTCGTTCTGCGCAGCGCCAGTTTGCGTCACGAACCACGTGACCACAACACGGTTGAAAAGCGAGATAGAGCGATTTACCTAAGGATGAGCCAAAGTGACAGCTAGTGCTGACAACATAAGTGAAGGTTCTGTGGTCGTCGTGCCCTTGAGCCCAATGGACTCCCTTCCTGCATTTGTTCGTTTGCAGTTGGCTAACTTGTAAATGGCTTCGACGCTTCCTTTCGTGACGTCCTCGTCCGACAAAAATATAGTGCCCAGAGAGAAATAATTGAAATTAGGAAGTGCAGTGTTATGTGCTCTTCTGTAAAAATTCTTTTTTCCTTTATATATTACATTCAATTTACTTTTTGTGTAATAAATATTATGTTTATCTTAAAACCGAGACTTGAATGCGAGATGCGTACCGATGCACGTGGTTCCGGCCTTTGTGCTGTTGTGTGGCGAGATGTGGTTGAGAGCTTTCTATTTACATACGTGGCAGTTTTCTTTTACTGGTTGTGAGAGCTTGTTAAGAGATTTTCCACATATGTAATTAAATTTAATTATTTCCCGAACACGCGTACGTGCATATACGTCAGCGAAACTCTTAGACTTCTGGATAGTGATATCTTCTCAGAAACCATAACCAAACACTTTACGAAGGGGCTGAACAGCTGTCGCGGCGGAGGGATATTGCTCTGAAATACATGTGATGTTCACTTGTTTTTTGCGAACTGTCACTTTGGCTCATCCTTAGGAAAATCGTTCCAGACGTTGGCCGCAGTGTTACATGGAGAGCAAGAAGTGTTGAGAAACAATTTTGAAAGTGGCGTAAAGTGACACTTTTTGAGGGTGACCAACCAAAAATAACAGGATGAAGGTGTAATTGGAATGAAAAGACGCAATATTTAAAAAAAAATTATGTTTCAATGACTTGTAACTGTGGTAATTTTGACATTTAAAATTGACGCTAATATTATGACACTCTTTGGTGCTTGAAGCTCATTGGCTGAAGTCGCATGCGCGAGAACCCACCCATCTCTTTCCACCATGGACAGTCCGATTGAGTTTGGTTCATAAATGATGTAAACATATATGATTTCGAGTTCATGTGTCGTGATTGAATCTATGTTTAAATATTTGTAAAAGCGTTTTTCTTTTTCCCAATCACATTTTGGCGTGAATTTCAAATTATTGAACTGATAAAATTGGTTTTAACTGTTTTTCACTATCGCCCCATTGTTTAAAAATCTGAAAAAAATACATGTTATAGAATGTTATAAGATACATTATAGGAGAAACAATTGAGACAATACTCCAACGTTATCACGTCGAAAATCCGAATTTGGTGTCAGAATTGGTTGACAAAAATATCTGAAAATTCAACTACTTTTTCCCGTCTTTCCAATTTATATCAGCCTGATACAATCAATAGAAGCTGAGAAAAAATAAAACATAAAAAACACGTTTCTCGTTATATCTCTGCCACTGATTGCCCTAGGAGACTGATTTTTTTCTCTTTCGTATGAGCCGTGCGATTATCGATTTGGTTTTGGGGTCTTTTTACTACCTTATTCGGCTTTACCCTTTGGCTCCAGTTTTGAAAAAAAAAATTGAAAATTCTTTTTAGACTTGAAGTTAATACTGTAACGTATTGTAGGGCTACACAGAACGACCGGCGGGGCGTCACAAGGTCGCTGCGTCAAGGGATTAGACGCCAGGAACCAGGCAGGATGTGAGAACAATGAGGCAGCTGGCAGAAGCAGAGACACGCCGAGGTATTTTGAGAATTCTAAGAGCTAGGGAAATGGATGTCCAAAATGCCTGGCAACGCGACTAGCGCGGGCCGTGTGTGAACAGCTGTACGTAAAACCAATTTTTCGAGATTGCGGACAGACAGATATAACATATTATTATCACGCTTTCCCATAGACACGCTTTTCGAAATTTCAATAATATTCCAATTTTTTTTTAATTACAAAAATGAATATTATACATAAGAGAAATTAAAATCGACATCAGACTGAAGCGAGAGCATGGGAAAGAACAAGTTGCAAAACAAATCAATGAAAATCATTAGAATACCTATTTCAATCGTTAATTTGAATTATGTTTTACTTCTAGTTAAAAGTAGTAAAAATTGAATGTGACGTATGGTTGACAAGGAGACAAACTCTAAATAAAATTTATTCCCAAATTTACTTCGTTCTACTACTGTCTTATCAAAAAACATAGTGCCCATTTTCATTCCCTAAAAATTATTCAAATAGAGCAGTTAGAAAGGAGAGTAGATACGCGTAAATATTTTTTTTCTCTCTGTATTTTTCTGACGATTCTCTGAGAAATCCTTAATTCCTCTTCTTCGGCACCGGCTGGCAAAACTGAGGCAGCTCTAACCAGCATCTGTAAACGATAACGATAATGAAAGAACACTGAACTTTTCTTCTTCGTCGCTGCTTATTCCCAAAGTAGGAAAAAGATGCTCGAAGGAGCAACATATCGTATGCATTTCCGAGCAAGCTGTTGTTGCTAATTCTCTATTCAGATTGATTGCTTTTCTCGTGTTTCCGGGCGCGTCAACTGCTTTGGTCATTAGCCCCGTTAGTGTAGTGCATGTTTTTTTTCGGAAGATGGCGGTGATTTTCCCCCGCTGGATGGTGAGACCCGGCGCCCACCTACTGTAGGCTAGTGGGGTTCCCCTTAACCAGCACTCTCCCACCAGCGGGGCACCGCCCCAGCCGGGACAAACTCCAAGCTCCCGACCAGTCTCCCGGAATATGTGGTAGTGTAGTGCATGTTAGTGTAAGTGTGTGTGTAAGGGGAGAGGATACGACAAGGAAGAGGAAGGAAAGATCGCGCGCGGTCCCTGGCCCGTTTGGTAGGGTACTGCTCCGGCATTCGCCTGGTGTTGATCGGAGGAACCACAGAAAACTACCGATCAGAGCAGCCGGCCACTAGAATTCTCCTCCAGACAGCAACTGAATTCGACCCAGCTGAAAAGCTAGAGTCGAAAATCCCGCCGCACGCCGTCAGGACTCAAACCTAGAACCTCCCGGTCAGAGGCGCTGCAGTGACATCAGTTGATGCACTGAGCTTCCGCTCCCGGTCACTATTCAGCATTAATGCACTCTTTATTCTTTTAAATGAGAAATAGAAAATGGGATTAGGAAGAGAAAGAAGAAGAAAATTATGAACCAAAAAGGAAAATAATAAATGACATAAGAAACAAAAACAATTTTGTCAACTTACTTTTTTTCTTAACTCGTTTTGGTAAAAATAAAGCTCGAAATCTCTTTCCACGGTGGAAGCGGGTTGCATTTCCCTGGCTTCGAATCTCCCCGTCGCTTGGCTCCATATCCAAGTAGACATCTGCCCAAACAGAGTAATTGCTGCTGAAAAAATCCCTGAGCTTTCTTGGAAAGGAAAAAGTACATTACTACATGAATAAATCTTGTAATGAATTATTTTGTACTCGACGCACACCGTATACGACTAATTACAATGCTAATCACATTGCATTTCAAATTCATGTTGGGTGTCACCTGATTCTTGTGTTTTCAAACACTCAAACAATTTTAACAGGAAAGAAGAAGGAGTCAAAATTAATTCCGCCTGGCATCCCGTACTCCATAACACCAAGACAAAACCTTACAATAATAAAATTCCTTGCCCCACTCTCATCTCGGTCGATACCCAATCGCAAGCCAGCTCGCGAAGCGATAGCCAATCAGCAGCTAGCGCGCGAAAGCGCCCCCTCCGCTATCCCCGCCCGCGGCCTATTGTGGTGTCATTGCCACAACAATGAATAACAGACGTGAACAGTGTAATATTGATATTTATTAAAGATATCCTCCGACACCCGAATCTACTAGTTACAATATCTACAGCCTGTTTCTAAGAGGAACTTCACCTGGTCATCACAACCGCCTGATAAGATTCACTCCCGCGGTGTGATGCACCCTTCTCTAAATCACGACGAATTCACGCCGGCTCCAGATCCTTTGCCCCCGTAGCCTACCCGACGTGCCACGTGCCGCGCACCCTCACACGACATCCCACGAAGAGCTCGAGAATCAGAAGAACGAGTCGTGTGGAGGTGCGCATTTATACCCTCTGGCCCGGCTGATGGAACTGCGTCATCTCGCCGCTTCCGCCAGCCGCGTTTACCAGAGAGCCGAACTACAGGGTTCACAAATCTGCCCCCGTGGCAACGCACGTCACGGCCTCCCTGGGGTTTTCTGCCCTTCGCCTTATGCGAGAGCCGGGTTTCCCGTCCCAATATAGCCTCCCTTTGTTCAGGGAGGCGTCCCTTGCATGCTGCCCGCTGTCGCAGCCTACTTCCTTGTGCATGAAATGCACGTAGCCAATATTTGCTGTATATGGCGACTGTATGACGCCACACTATAAATGCCGCGGCCGAGACCATTGCGATAACCCTACGCATTTCCCGGATGCTCGTAACAGAAATCCGGGTGTTATTGATTGTATGATCGTGAAAGGCGTTGAGTGCGTGGTTCCCCGCTCAATTGCTGCGCTGGATTCCGATCATAACTAGCTTTTTTAGTTCATGCTACATGCGTCTGATTGGTTCGCTAGCTCCGCTCATTTTCTCGTTTCTTTTCAGCCTCTCCCCCCCCGCCATTGTTAACCCTTCTGTTCCCTTTCATTAGTGTACACCGATTCCACAGCTTTTGCCTCTCTACGTTTCTACTACCTTTTTCAAGCTACAAACTTTAATACAAAATACTGTACGATTCTCTACTACTGTCTCAACGTAACATTTTTTGTCACATTTCTTTTAAAGCCTTATCTTTATTGGCCTACTGTTGAAACACGAGAACTTATGTTTTTTATTAAAATATTCTTGGCACTTAATAATGTTCTTTTTACTCCTAATGTATATATTTAAAACATTGTTTGCATTTTTTGCACCAATTTACAGCGAAGAATTGTATCTGTGTTTTGCGTATTTCATTTCAAAAAATATTCCTGAGGTATGGTGTACCTCAGAGAGGAAGAGCCCAGTAGTGTGAAAGGCACAACTACTATTTTCATAAAGGTTTGAATTTTCAATAAAGGAACATTTGTAATTTTTTGAACATTTTACATGTAAAAATTAACTGTGGTATACTTTATAATTGTCTCTCATGTATGTACCCAAATTCTTCAAAATGATCTCTCACAAACTTTCTCGAAAACTCATACGTTTTGTACTGTAAAACTTTGGTAGGTAATAGGTTCATAGGCCTTAAAACGTAATGCATACATAATAATAATAATAATAATAATAATAATAATAATAATAATAATAATACTTGAACTTTGCAAAAGGATGCGTCAAACAATTGCTGGACATTACTTACTCTGGGAGTCCGGTAGTTGTGGTTGCACGGGAATGCGTTCTTCCGGTAGTTGTGATTGCAAGGGAATGCGTTCTTCCGGTAGTTGTGATTGCAAGGGAATGCGTTCTTCCTGCTGTACTCCGAGGCCCTCTGTCCTTTCTTCGGTGCCGTAACCACCTCCACTCTTGACGTCATCGCTGCCCTTACGTACCTGCAAAGGGCACCCGCCACATGCTTATAACCTCAATCTTTTTAATGCCACCCGTATACCGATTTAAGGTTCGTATTTAGTATATACAGTAGCGCAGCTCCGAGTTAAATGCCCTGTGACGTGTTGGTCAGCGATCCAACCGGGGACGTGTTGGTCAGCGATCCAACCGGCGATCAAGGAATACGTATTTATTTATATACAGTAGCGCAGCTCCGAGTTAAATGCCCTGTGACGTGTTGGTCAGCATCCAACCGGCATCAAGAAATACTACCTTACCATACGTAATACAGCATCGTTCTGCCCAATCTAACAAAAAAGTAAATGTTTTTATATATTTTTTAATTTTCTTATGCATTTAACAAAAAACTGTGAAGTAGAGTTTGAATACTTTTAAGGAAAGAAATGATTTAAATCTAATGAATGTCCATTGAAAGTGAATATTAGAATCACAAGGAAGGACAAGTATTTCTATACTGCTCATGAAAACATCTAGATATGTAAGTAATCTAAGAAATAAATAAGGGTGTGTAGGTAATAACATTTCTGTTGGGAAGTAATAACAAATTTTCATCATTCCTTTCTAGGTCAATTGGACAAGAAAAGGCAACATAACTCATTGTTCTTTCCTTCATTATTGGCGCATTCTTCATTATGTGTAATGGCATAACTGTGCGCTCCTTTCGTCACTGCTTTGTTATTAATGTGTTAACTAGAAGTATAAGAATTCACTTGGTGCATATCAAATATGTTCCGATATAAGTCAAATATAAGGTTAAAAGAGGTTCGATGTAATTTTACGTATTATTTAAAGACTTGCCTGACGTACTAGGAATATAAAACCAGGAGAAGGTCAAGAAATAATACAAATTATCTTTTAAAGTTTTAAACCACCTCTTAACAAACACAATTTCATGAACAAATCCGTATACTTCAATAGCACTATCCGTAGTTTTACTTTATCCTCACCAGGATAGCTAGCTGCATGTGTGCACATCCCTAACTAGCCAGAAAAAACGGGCTTAGCAGCACTACTGGATAAATACGTTTAGAACGATTTTCTTAAGGATGAGCCAAAGTGACAGCTAGTGCTGGCAACACAACTAAAGGTTCTTTGGTCGTTGGACTCTCGAGCCCATTAGACTCCCTTCCAGCATTCGTTCGTATGCAGTTGGCTATCTTGTAAATGGCTTCGACGCTTCATTTTGTGGTGTCCTTGTCCGACAAAAATATAGTGCGCGGCGAGAAATAATTGATATTAGGAAGTGCAGTGTAATGTGCTCTTCTGTAAAAATTCTTTTTTCTATTAACATTACATTGAATTTACTTCTTGTGTAATAAATATTATGTTTATTTTAAAACCGAGATGTGTACTGGTGCACGTGTTTCCGGTTATTGTGCTATTGTGTGGCGAGCTGTGATTGAAACCTTTCTATTTACATTCGTGGCAGTTTTCTTTGACTGATTGTGAGAGCATGTTAAGAGATTTTCCTAGTACGTAATTAAATTTCAATATTTCCCGGACTCGCGTACGTGCATATATCTTAGCTAAACTCTTATATTTCTGCATAGGGATGTTTTTACAGAAGCCATAACCCAACACTTTACGAAGAGGCGTGGCTGAACAGCTGTCGCGGCGGAGGGAAACTTCTCTGAATTACATGTGATGTTCACTTTTAAGCGAACTGTCACTTGGCTCATCTTAGGAAAATCCTTCTATATACTGCGTTTATGCTTTGTTCAGACAGTCTCAACAATTTCAAATGCCGAACTGTTTACAGTCGCATAGCAATGTAAAGGGTCAATGACCGACTTCCAGCGAGACTTGTTTTCCTGTATCTTTGTTTAGGTAGGGAGTTACACTTTCCTCTTTAGGACTTTTACTTTTAGAAAATTTGATCCCTTAGTGACAATTTAATTTCTCAACTTTTATTATTAACGGATATTTACAAAAAACAATCGAAACTGTCGCCTTATGTATTCTTTTCGCAAAAACTCCGGCTTTCTCTTACATCCAAACAGACTCGCTTAATTTCAAAGACAGAATTGCCTATGCTGATTGATTGATTGTTAGTGATTCCGGTCGTGTCAACTATGAGGGTCATTAGTCCCATAAGTCCAGTACATGTTTTTTCTGGAGAGGTGGCGGTGTTCTTCCCCAGCTGGATGGCGAGATCCGGCGCTTACCTACCGTCGGGTAGCGGGGCACTGCCCCAGCCGGGACAACCTCTATGCTCCCGGCATGTGTGGAAATGTTAAAAGATAAGATAAAAAGATAAAATTTATTTAAACTGCAATTGGGTGTAACCCGGTGGCAGTTAATTACATAAGTAAGATATTAATTTTCATGCAAATAACATAATAATGTTGATAATAATGCTAAAATAATAATAATAATAATAATAATAATAATAATAATAGTAATAATAATAACAGTACCTAAAAGATAAAAGAAACGTCAATCTAAAACAGCACTGAGTGCTTAAACAATGAAGACCGCACTGCACTTGCCTACACTTCACTTCATTTCACTTCACTATTACACTAAAAACACCTTCATTATTTCTCTGCTCTACACTGACAACACTTCACTTCACTTCACTTCACTGTATAACTTAATATTCCTAGTTAACTACCTCAAACTTAGAAATGCCTAAATTACTTTCCTAAATTGTTGAACGCTTCGAGGAAAGGGTTCAAAGGTTTTGCAGGCAATCTATTCCAATCTCTTATCGTTCTATTTGTAAAAGAAAATTTCCCGACATCCGTTCTCTGCGGTCTTAAGTTTATTTTGTGCCTGTGATCACCTCTACCGATGTACGTAGGAAAATTTAGCCGCCGTTTAATTTCTTTCCAAGCTGGATGACCGCTATAAGCTTTATACAAGGCGCAAAGTCTTGCCAATGTTCGCCTGTTTTCGAGTGAATCCCACCCTATCCTTTTCTTGTCCCTGAAAGTAAATTTAGCTGCTCTACGCTGAATCCTTTCCAAATTCTTACACTGCATAATTTTGTGCGGATCCCAACAAATTGCTCCATATTCCATTATCGGACGAACAAGCGACAAGTAAGCAATTTCCTTCCGTTTACTGTACTCTTTTAAGATACGCATTACAAAATGAAGAGATCTCCACGCTTTCCTACAACAAAATCTACGTGATTTTTCCAGCTTAATTTACTATCGAAATGGATACCTAGGTACTTACACGAAGAAACTCTCGGAATAATGTCGTTACTTAAACGGTAATTTGTTACGCTGTAATTGTGACCTCTGCCAAAAGTGATAGATTTGCTTTTAGAACTATTTATGGTCATACCATTATTTTCCGCCCAGTAAGATAATGCATCAAGATCCGTTGCAGCATATTTTCATCGTCTTTCGAATTTATAATGCGATATATTATGCAATCGTCTGCAAATAGCCGAACATTTGAAATTAAGTGCGCTAGCAAATCATTAACGAACGCGAGAAATAGAAGAGGTCCAATGACACTCCTTGCGGTATTCCTGACGTAACGCTTGCGCAGGAAGATAACTCTTGCCCAATTCGGACTTTCTGTTTCCTGTCACGCAGAAACTCGCTAATCCACGCCACCACCCTGGGATCGATGCCTGAATTTATTAATTTCTGAACAAGTCGGTCGTGTGGAACAACATCGAACGCTTTGGCAAAATCTATAACTACTGCGTCTACTCTCCGCCCGCGTCAATTTCATCTGCTAGGTCCTGAAATAGCGTTACTACCTGACTTTCGCATGAATAATTAGTCCTAAATCCGTGTTGGCCATGATAGAGCCATTTTTGACTTCCACTCTTGCTTAATGTAACTCGCAACTAGATGCTCCATAAGTTTGCAGACCACTGACGTGAGACTTACCGGCCTATAATTACTTAGTATAGTTTTGTCCCCACTTTTAAAGATTGGTACTACAAAGCTAATTTCCAATCTTCAGGTACTTTGAATTGTTCATAGACACGTGAAATATTCTAATTAAGTACGGTAATTGCTCTCCTCCTAGTTTAATTATGTCCGTAGAAATGTCGTCTGGACCCTTGACTTACCATTTTTCATAAATTTTACTTTATTACGTAGAACGTTTACTTCAATATTAAATTGATTTGTAACCGAATACCTTTGAATAAGTGGATGGTTCGTATTGCTTTTGAAAACCGAACTGAAATACCTATTAAATGCGTTAGCTTTGCCCGATCGCCTGTGATGAGTGTGTTTTGATGTTCACGAACAACTGGGATATACTCTTTGTTTCCTTTCTTCTACGGACATATTTGTAAAATCCTGACCAGTTATTTCCCTTTCGTCTAGAATGTTTTTAAATACGTCTCCTGAGCAATTTTCTTTCTCGCTCTAATTCTTTCGAACAATTTCTAAAAATATGCATATGCTCGGTACTGCGTTTTCGGTTTTAAATGCATTTCTCGTTATCCTCTTCATTCGCCTAATTTTTGAATTATAATATTCTGGATCCGGATTATTTTTAGAGTTTTGATGGTACGAACTTTGCAAAGCTTCGTCTATAATATCTTTAAATGCACCATATCTCTTCCATACCTCCTTCTGTTCTCAGAAAGTTGTTGTATTTTCTCTAAGAAACTCATGAAGCCCTCTACGTTTGCTTTCTTGAACTGACGCACTTTCGTTCCTGTCGCAATACATTTCCTTGAAATATTTTCGTCTAAATCAAGAAAACCGCTTTGTGATCACTAATTCCCTCAACGACTTCACAAGATATGAAAGATCTTTCGGCCTAATTAGGTAATCATCCAAAACCGCGTCCTGCCGCGTCGCGCACCGTACTACCTGGGCTAATCCCCTATCCCAAACTAGTCTGTTAACAAGTGTTTGGACTTTCGCCTCGCTCACGGCTCCCTCCCAGTTTGCGCTAGAATATTCAAGTCTCCTCCGATAACAATAGGATGACCATTTTCATTCCCGTTCTTTGTATGATATCTTCCAAAATTTCGTAGCCGTCACCCGGTGGCCTATAGCATGCAATAATTTCTAACACGGTTCCTGAAGTAGTAATTTCTATTCCCATCATTTCAAAATCTGTACTAACCCAATCTAACCTAATATTTATGTCTGCTTTGACGCAAATAAAGACACCGCCACCTCTACTATTTCTATCCTCCTAAAAATCTTGTAATCAGAATGAAAAATTTCCGAGGATTCGATTTCTGAGTTAGCCACGACTCAGTCCCTATCACTATGTCGGATCACAGGCATCAATTAGATTCCAAAACTCTATTTCTTTATTGATTATACTACGACAGTTCACCTGCAACAACCTATGAATCCTTCCTCACCTGAAAGTGTACTCGGAATGCGCGGATCCCGAAGCTGCAACCGCCGTCGTCTCTGCCGCCGCCGTCGCCTCCGGCTCCGCCGCCGCCGCCGCCGTCGTCTCCGCCGCCGCGTCAACTCCGCTGCCGTCGTCGTCATCGCCGCCGCCGCCGTCGTCGTCGTCTCCGCCGTCGTCGTCGTCTCCGCCGCCGCCGTCGTCGCCGCCGCCGCCGCCGCCGTCGTCGTCTCCTCCTCTGCCGCCACTGTCACAGCCTCCACCTCCGCCAGCACCAATGCCTCAGCCTTCCTCGCGCGCAGTCACTTAGCTCGCAAGCATGACTGAATGACCTCGTCATGCAGGCGACCCAACTTCCATGCACCGCGGAAATTTAGATGCAGACCGTCCCGTGCGAGGTCCTCTTGTCCCAGCCAGTGGTTTGGATCTACGAAAAAACCATCGATCTTTCCGCAGGCCCACCGTAACCCTTGATTAATTTGCCATGTCCTGCCGATGTGCACATCTCGGCGTTGCATCACACCTGACAGAACAATTCGCGCCTTTTTTAAAATTTGCTTTTCAGAGCACGGCCTAATTCTACGCACTGGTTCACAGTGTCGAAGATAGGTTGCCTCTTCGATACATTTGTGCCACATGCACAAGGATGACTTCCACGGCTTCGTTAACTTCCGCTCTTTCCACGACGGATTTCATTTGTACAACGTTTATCCCTGGAAAGAACGAAACGTCGGCTCCTTTCCTCTTGCAAACGCCTCCGCTGTGGCGCAGCATCGAATCTCCGAGCACTTTGACCTTGTTCTGTAAGGCTCTTCATCAATTATGGTGTTATTTCCTTCAGTGTTCGGATGCGTTGATTGCTCCCGAACACTTTGCTTTTCCAACTCCTGGATCTTGAAGCTCAGTTTCCTAATGCACTGCTGTGCTTCTGTCAATTCCGCTTCAAGTCTCCGCAGTCTTCTCTCGCTTCGTTCACATTTGGGGCACGTGGGTGCCGACGATTCAGCAGCAGGGCCAGGATTTTGCTCAACCCCGCCGATGACAAGGAGAGTGGCCAGAACTGCAGCGCAGAGCAAAGCCACGCCGTCGCCGGACAACACGCGGACCGCTTGCCCCCTCGCCACCCGGAAAACACGCAGGCGCCCTGCCCAGATGCCCACCCGGGCGCGGTAAACCGCTAAGTCGCAACCCATGGCCTTTCACTTTACCGCGCGGAGCTGCTCCAAAACACGTCCGAACGCGACGACTACCAGCGAGCGACTGAGCATGTTGTGCATGTTAGTGTAAGTGTGTGTGTAAGGGCAGATGATAGGACAAGGAAGAGGAAGGAAAGATCGCGCGCGGTCTCTGGCCTGTTTGGTAGGGTACTGCTCGGGCATTCGCCTGGTGTTGATCGGAGAAACCACGGAAAACTACCGATCAGAGCAACCGGCCGCTGGAATTCTCCTCTAGACAGCGACTGAATTAGACCTAGCTGAAAAGCTAGTGTCGAAAATCTTGCCACTGCCAGGACTCGAACCTAGAACCTCTCGGTCAGAGGCGCTGCAGTGTCATCAGTTGATGACCTGAGACACCTCTCCCGGTAGTTTCCTGCATCTCTGCGGTGGCTCTAATTGGTTCGTTTTCGTCAAACATTTTGTACATTGCGTTATTGGTGTTTAACTGGTTGAATTGGAATTTCGTGAACAACAAGACCATTATGATTTAGTGCAAGAGGAGCTTTTGATGGTTTCATCATCATCGCCAGTTGTCAGTTACAAAACATAAAATATAAAACGTTCAGTTATAAACTAATAGGTAACAGTAAGTTTAGTAAAATATCATAGTTATATCACTAATAATTTACACTCCACCTCACTTTTTTCCTTTCTTTCATTTGTTACATTTCATTAATTTCTCGTCTTTTAACATAAGTTCATAACTTAATGTTTTACATTTTATATTTAATATCACGTAACTGACAATGATGGCTACCCCATCGAAAACTGCTTTTGCAGTAATTATCAATACTGCCCGCGTCAACACTTTTAATTATTGTATTTGAAAATTTTAGGATCTTGTGCCAACTGAGTCTTACCTTTCGAAGGTATCTGCGTATCCGGGGCATCTGCGCTTTGACCTTCAGGAAAAGCAGAACAGAAGCGGTCATCAGGAGCGCCACTAGCGACGTCAACACGAGCTCTCGCCCTCGCATGCTGCCTCCGGCTCCGGAACCATCGACGAGCGGCGACTGCACGCCGTCCCACGTGGCCGCGTCGTCTTCCGTCCGCCGTCCGCGCCCCGCCGCCGCGCGGCGGCGGCACGTGGCACCAGCGACCGCCAGCGGCAGCCGGCCGGCAGCGCCAGGGCGGCGGGGTCGAAGTCCTCGCTCAGCCTGTTCTGCGACACGTCCAGCCTCCGCAGAGCGGTCAGGCCTTGAAATGCGTCTGCTTCTATGGTGGATATCTCGTTACGACTCAGGTCAATCTCCTCTAAAAGCGACAGGTTCCCGAAAAACTCTTTCTTAACGTGAGTGAGTTTGTTGCCTTCCAGGGACAGTTTAACAAGATTTTTTGAACTTATCAATGAAAATACTTCTTCAGTTATGTTTGAATTAATTATTTCCAAATTACGAAGATTTTCAAGGGAGGCAAACATATTATTGTCTGCTGTAAATGTGAAATTACAAGAGTCGATGTATATTGATTTTAGATTGGTAAAGGCCGCAAAATCACTTGCCGAAAGAGAACTCATGTTACTCTCAATTATATACATAACTGGTACATGTTCACTCCAGCCCTTGGGAATGAAATTTCCAGACAGTCCCTCGCAGAGTACAGAAGACAGAGAGGTTTCGCATTTGTTCTCCGCGCACGCGTCCTGCAGAAACCCATTCCTGCAGGCGTGCTCCGTGCAGCCGTCGCCCTCCCGCACCCTGCAGCCCCCGTCGCCCCCGTCCAGCGGCGTCCCGCTCGCCCCGCACCGCTCCTGCGACGCGGCGTCGGCGCCGGCCACCGCCTGGCAGACGGGGTTGCCGAGCAGGCGCAGCACGCCCGTGCCGGGCAGCGCGCGCCACAGCGCGTCCACGGCGGCGGGCGGCGGGCACGCGTGCGCGGCACGCGCGCTGCCCCGCACGCGCGCAGAACGCGCAGCCGCCCGGCAGCTTGGGGATCTCCTCCCGGCGGTAGACCATCGAAGACACCAGCCTTCATACCATTGCCGAACCGGTTGTGCGATAGGTCCAGCCACCGCAAGGCGGATAATCCCTCCAAGGCTCCAGCTTCTACTTCGGATATGTTGTTGTGGCTCAGGTCTATCTTCTCCACGTGCGGTAGACCATCGAAGACACCAGCCTTAATACCGTGACCGAAGCTGTCTCCCAACCGGTTGTAGGCAGGTCCAGCCGCTTCAACGTGGATAACCCCTCAAAGGCTCCAGTTAAGGATATGTTGTTGTGGCTTAGGTCGATCTCTACCACATGCGACAGGTTTTGAAACACACCCTTCTGAATTCGTGGATTACCCTCGCCAAGCCTGTTGTGTGAAAGGTACAGAAGCCTCAAGGCGGGCAAACCCTCCAGGGCATCAAATTCGAAAATTTCGTTGTAGCTTAGGTCAATTTCCTCTAGATGTGACAAGCTATTAAAAAATCCTCTCTCAATAATGAGACCTAAGCTATCAGAAAGTTGTTGTGGGACAGGTCCAACTTTCTCAAAGCAGGCAAGTCTTTAAGCGGTTACTTCTATTTCAGATATCTCGTTGAAGCTCAAATCTATTTCCTCTAGATGAGACAAACTATTGAAAAATTCCTTCTTAACACGAGTCAGTTTGTTTCCTTCTAAGGATAGTTTTGCAAGGTTATTTGTGTCTCTTAACACAGGAAGTTCTTTTTCTGATATATTGCAATTCGTTATTCTAAGTATTTGAAGCCCTGTAAGTGATACTGTGTAATTTAGAACTCTATCAGAGACACTGCTATTGTCAATTGTTATTTCCCTAACATTTGTAAATTTTGAAAGTCTTCTTCAGAAAGTAATGTTAGGTTACTATTCACAATTTTAATTACAGAATGTTCTCACTCGGTATATTGGAAAGAAAGAAATTGTCAGCATTTTCACACATTACTGTTGTACTAATTACAGTACACGACGTACTTTGTACAGTGGTACATTGTGTTAAGCACAGGACTATTAGGCCCAACGTCAAAAGTATATTATTCATGATAAAATTTGTCTTGATTTATTTTCCAGGCATTTCTTCTGCCTCCATTGAGTCTGAAATGAAAACAATGTTTATGTGAATATCATTTGAGAACATAACGCACTAATTACGGAGGGATATTTCATAGGAGTTTATATTTACATTCTCGCCCTTCATAAGTAGTACTGTAATAGTCCGCCAGAAAACGGCGAGATTTTGACAGATAAATTCTTATTGTCGTGTCCTGATAACGAAAAAGGGGATACATTTTGTACCTATATGTAGCAAATTACTTCCTCTGGCAAGTTGTGTAGTCAGAATCCGTGTTTAGTGGTTACTTGATACCAGAAATTCGAATGTCGGAAAAACGCCCTGCCGTCCGTCCGTTTGCCGGTCTGTGGTCAACGCTAGCGCTTAAACCTGTCGGCAGATTTTCTTCAGAATTATTATTCACCGATCGATATAAATGAAGCCGAGGTTTTCTAAATTTGCAACGGATATTTTAATTTTTGGTGGCACTTTACATCAGCAACAATTTTTCTGTCAAAAATGTCTCCAAATGTTTTGATTAAACTTTGTGTCTTCGCATAAAGGACACTTAAGAGAATGGCGCAGGTCTTATTTTTGTTGAAATCCCCGATTTTTTAAAAATTGCAAGAGAGTTCAAAATTTGTTCGGCGGCTTTTCACAACTAAAATATTGAGGATAATTTTTTTCACTTAATAAAATATGTTCTTTAAAGGTATCTTCAAATAAGGTCAGTACAATTTTTCTAAAAAAAAGAGTAGTTTTTGCGTAATTTTGCGTAAAATATAGGCAATTCTAAAAATTTTAAGCATTTTTTACTCAAAAACGGTTCAGATTTTTGTCTGTAAAACTTCGTCCTCTATCAAATTATGGCAAAAAATCGGTGCTACTCTCATTTCTAGGAACTACTTTTGAAACTTGCAAATTTTACACAAATGAAATCACCAAAGATATCAAATATCATATGAAATTTTAAACATATCAAATTAATTTCATATTGAAGATATACATATATACAAAGGGTTAAAAATTAAAAATTTAATAATTTGCTCATCTTACAGAATTTTACATTAATCTCACGAATGAAAGTAGAATTTTTCAGTCTATTTGTTTCTGAAATTTGTTTACTAAAGCGTAAAAACAAAAATAATTGAACAGATTTAGAAATCATAAATCTAATTATTTTCCAAACTATTTTTTCACATTTTATATAATTATGTTAAATACATGTATATATTAGGCTGAATCGAAAAAATAACTTTCAATAACATAGCAGGAAATGTTAGTTTTCAATGTTAAAATAATCTGTTCCAAATAAATATTTTTAAAAGTTTTTTTAACCCCATAAACGTCATCTGTTTAGTCTTATGAGCTGATTTTAGGAAGTAAGGAGTACATATTATTTAATAAAATTTTCGCATATTTTCGCTGGTGTTGTGTCGACTATAACCTGTAATCATGTCTTGCTTAAAACTCTTGAGGTTTTTAACAACCCTGCAACTATTTCAAATACACTTCTTTAGTGCATATGTTTTTATATTTAGAACTAACATTTTTACCCGTTAAACTATAGAAATCTATTTTTATGCGTAAAAAGCATTGGTCTTTTTGTTTTTTATAATAATAGTGCAATGTTATATGGTTGGTATTGGTTCCAATAATTAGTGTTCTTGGTTGTAATAGTTTGGTTTATTTTGATGTCCATGTGCTGTTGCAATTTCATTTGCGTTATAATTAGGCAAATTCTTATTTATACATACTCAATAAGAATTTACTCTTGAAAACCAAACCTCAGCAAAATCAAAAGTCTAAAATCTACTTTTATGTTTTGACATACCAATATGTGAGACATAATATGGTACAATATTTATTATAAACAGCGTAAATTATAGGGATAAATATAGGTGAATATGCCAGCATAGCAACGGTAAGTGAGCCGTTGTCAAGGTCAACAATCTTCATGCAGTGACGATCGCGGAGACGGCTAGTTCATTTTGTAAGAAATTTAGGGATTGGCTAGGCACGGAAGTAGATCAAGTCTTGTCTATAAATAAACAATCGAAAAGAGGGACCGAGTTTTTGAAGGGTTGAAAGAATATGATAGGCATTCATTCTGACTGATGCCGTGGTGTTGAACGGATCGTGCACAATTAATGGTAGGAGTTTTTGGGGCTTGTAAGCATCTACTGGGGAGTAGATATTGGTAGAACTTTGAATTTGAATGCTATGTGTGGACAGTAAAACTTTAAATATTTCAAGTGAACGAGTTAGAAGGACATTGAGGGCTTAGGCGAATTTATCAGTAACTGGACTGGAATGCTAACAGCAGATAGTTTGTTGATCGTTGAGTATTCAGCATACGCGTGGGATGAACTTGGAATTCGTAAATTGGCGAACGACTTAGACTTTATTAACTTCGGAAACAGTGATGAACGGTGATTGAAGTGTGCTTCTGCAAGAAAAGAAGAGAGAAGATGGTATCTGGACCTGAGGACAGCGACGTCGGAGAAGAATGAAGATGGTACAACGAGGCACCTTCGTCCAAGAGCGCGCGAAGACGAATACTACATTATAAGGTTGGAACAGGTCATGACCAAGGTTTTTTTTCATGTTGTGTAGAATTATCAAGTACCAAAATTGTTTAATAAATTTCCATGTTTTGTGAAATGAATACATGATTCTCATTGAGCCAATTCTAGTAACGAAGTAGCAAGATAGAAATATATTTGCTTTTCAGATTCCTGAGATGGCAGATCGGATAATCATTTATTAGCATACAATAGTGATTATTTCTATGAAACCCATCGACCAGATAGCCAGAAACTAATTTATTTATAATTAGAGTTGAAGGTTGATTTGTATGATAGTATTAGCGTAATCTTTTCCTGGCGCCCATTTATACAAATTGGAACGGATTACGTTGGAATAATATCAAATAATATTAGAAAGCAAGATAGAGTCAAATTAAAATAAATAAATCATTAATATTCAGTTTATTCAATTACCATACTAATACTCCTAGTTCATATCAAATCACCATCCTCGATCATATCATAGGACAAATCAGACATATGGATCATATCATAAATATTTGGTCATGAGTATGACTTACTAATTGCATTCTCCCAAAAATATAAACAAATTAGTTTATACATCAAAATTTTTATTCGTTGGTTATTTTTTTTAGGAAAAGTTCAGATTATTTTCCAATCCTGATCATGTAATTGTGAACTTCATCTAGATAGCAGGGATTAATATGTATTATAATGCTCTTTTCCCATTAAAAAGAAATATCTTGACACAATTTCCACCATTGTATTGTTAGGGATGCTCTATGTTTAGGGTAGAACTGGAATCATTGAATGAGGTGATTGCTGGCATTCAGCAGTCCTAAGAGTAATAGGAATAAAAAGATCAGAGAAAATATAGAAATATGAAGAAAACAATCAACCAGCAGGAAACATGTACGTAATGAATTTTAGAGAACAGTAGTATGAATACAAAAATATTACTTTGTTTTCTGTTTTTAATATATCCAAGGAGTTTTGGAAAGAACTGCAATAGGGAAGAATGTTCTCGCTCTTCATAGAAAGAGTGGGTGGATAACAGTTCTCGTTGTAAACTTGCTGAGCTTGTCCTTTACACTGAATATAGAGCCCATATAAAAACATTAATAAAGTATTGAAAATATGCAATATTTATAAGTCTACAGCTTTTACCTTAATTGGTTTTAGTAAATTTGATTCTTAATTAAATCAGTTATTAATTATTATTATTATTATTATTATCAAAAATCTTTGTGTATTTGTGTAAAAATTTGAATAAACCTATTTTTTGGGTTGACTATTGTACTTGTAATCATGCCTGCTTGCCCAGAATGCAGGAATACCTTTAAAGGTATAAATACTAGTTTGTACGTGCATTTGACAATTGGCCACAGTATTGATAAAAACAATACTTTTAGATGGCATGAAGACGCATGTTTTGTGATTTTTAGTTGATTTTACGGTTTTGACAGTGACTATGATCTTCATTTGACTAGCAGATTGCCATGTGTCCTGAGTCCCCTCCATCAGTGGTACCAATAACATCATTTCAGAAAAATAAATAGAGATTGCTGGATTTTAAACTAGCATTCTCATGTGAAAATGTAATTTCATTGTTTTAACTCCAAAATTATATAGTTTTTAATAAAACCTTATGATTTTGAAACTTTAATGATTGTTTGCGATTGATGTTAAGAAATGCTACGACTTATAAAAGCTACTTTCTTTTGTAATTCATATTTCTTCTTTAAAAATATTTACATTTTTTCCTATATCGTATTTGGACCACAAAACTTGTTGATTGAACTATTTTGAATTTAAATACTGAGAGACCTGCAAGTAATAATTGCAAGCTCAATAAAATTACTTTTTTCTTTTCATCCTTGCCTATTCCCACTTCTAAGGGTTCAGCGCTAATGGGGGCAGGCTCATTTTTATTGATTATTCAGTCTGATGCCCTTCCTAATGCCAACCATAGGAGCAATCAATGATACACTTAAATAGAGTGGATTTTAATTTGATCTGTTTTATCATATTTCATGTTCTAAAGGAGTAAGCACTGCATGTAATATTTTTATTACAGGAGGCTACGAGCTCCTTTCAAAATATTCATGTGCACACGTGTATGTATTTACTCTGAGAAAATTTACAGTATTCTCAGATGCAAAACTGGTATCTTACATTTCAAGATCTCTTGGAACTGGGATAACCTAATTAAGTTTGGATTCATTTTTGTACTAGGTCCGTGAATGAGCTCTTACTTGTTACTGTGAAATGTTTATTGTGAAAATTATAAAAAGATAATGTAAATAATTATTTCAAATACAATGTAGCATTTGTTTCTTTGTATCCATCAAGTGTTTATTTTTCACATGAATTTCCCAAATTTGTCTATTTCAAGTTTTTTCACATTTGTTCGTACTCCTGTTTATGGTTTTCATGCCAGGAAGCTAAGCTGATTACAGTAATTGATTTTCAGTGTATTAATTTATTTGGACAGTTATTCCTCTTGAGTCATTTGCAACATGCGGCATACAGCTTTCAATATGTAATGGTTAAAATTGATAAATTAGTTTCACGACAAGTAAAATTTTAACATTTACATATTAATGCGCTACAAGTTGTGCAAGTACAGTTGTGCAGTACAAGTTGCAAATTGGTGAAACAAAGGACCAAATAAATTAATAAAAGAGATGAATTAACAACAGTTGTATTTAAAAATATTCAATATAATTGCGTTTTGCTTAATTTTGTGTTGTTTTTTTTTTGTAGGGTAGGGGTCTTAAAAGAGTACATGTTGCTATTAAATTTTAGGGGTGAAAATATTTGGCAAAATAATATGAATGAAATTATTTCAGATTTAATTTTTATTTATCTAATTCTATTCAGTGCTGCTGAATTTGTGTGCAAATTTCTTTTCATATTTGTGATTTTAAATTGTTTTTCTTTTGCATGAATTGATGCAATTCTGCAAAATTGTATAAATTATTGACTACAAAATCAACAATTTAAAACTACAGGTACGGATATAAAACTAGGTAAGCGGTACATGCAAACAATGGTTGATGCAAAATTTTGCGTTTTTGGTATAAACATTTATGTAGGAACTTTAGCTTAAAAATATGGATTGTGGAACCTCTCACCGAAGTTCCGAGAGAGTCAACCACGAACTGCAAACATTTTGTTGTTCAGGGAACTAAGAGAACAAAGGAATCAGGCAACACGGCGGTGCTTCAGGGCACCACAGAAGGTCACACACGCCGCCTACGGTGCGTTGACCACAAAAATAGCTGGGCCAAATTTTACTATTGAGTCTGGGTGGGAGAACCGTTTTTCAATGCACGGCAACCAGTTCTTTTTTTCAGTGTGTCTTTAGGAAACGGACACGACAACCAATGATGTGGTTCTGTTCATCTTGCGCAGTAGGGTTCGCGACGACAATAGTTTTTAATATGCCCGAAATCCTGGAAATTTTGTTATTGAATGGGCGGCGCCTTCTGAATTCTACTTTGATGATACTGTGTAATAATCATTGAAGTGATATTCTTTCTCTGCGTTTGTCCGAGTCTTCTAACAGAAAAGTTGAGTTAGTATATATACACGCACGTTTAAGAAAAGTTGGTTAGTATATATACACGCACACGCGCACGCACGTGCACTGTATCGTCACACACACACACACACACACACACACACACACACACACACACACACACACACAATCACACACACACACACAATTACACACACACACAATCACACACACACACACACACACACACATATAAACACACACACAAACTTCTCTTGGGTAGCCCTGAGAATTCAACTCTACTGATCGTCAAAAAGAAAAATAATGTTTACTTTAACAAAAACAAGATATAGTATAATGAATTAGTCTACATTTGCATTATATAATTAAAAAAAGACTCAATATGCCTGTAACAAATAATGTACTTCCGGGTCAATGACCCCCATCTCGATCGGGTTTTTGTCCAGTTTCCCTGATCCACTGAGCAAATGTTGAGATGGCCCCTTGATTTGCTTCTGGACGTAAATGTAGCTTCACTATGCGCACGTTTTGTTGAACTTTCCTTTTGCTTGTAGTGGTAGTAGAGCTTAGGGTGAGTTTCTATTTTGTTAACAATACAGAAAAATCAAATCTGTTTGTTCCTTTACCGTTAAAAATAAGTTTTCTATAATTTGGCAACGAAAATATCTAGTTTTTGAAATGTTAATCCCTCACTTTTTAAATTTATTATTATTATTATTATTATTATTATTATTATTATTACTATTATTTTTCATCTTTCAACTTTTAATTGTTAAATTGTTGGGAAGGGATTCTGAAACTCAAGAAAGCGTGCGCAGATGATTTTCTCCCCCATACGTCACATACATTTTTTAACTGTTTTTGACTAAATAAATAAATACCAGTATAGCTGTTTCAGAAATGATGGAATGTTTTTAATAACATTTTGTTTCCAGGCTACGTGTTAAGTATATTTCAAAGAATTTTTCTCGAAATGTGATGTTAGGTGGGAAAGTCGACACAGTTGTCATTTGGAATTCGGTGTAGTAAGTTTCTATGAAGTAATCTGATGCTAGGTTTTTGCTGAAAGTCTTTGTAAAATCATGACAAGCTTAGTGATACAGATATGTTGGTGTTTTTTTTTTTTTCGCGACACACAAAGAGGGTCTTTGTTGACTTCGAGGTCTTCTGGTAAGATAAGAGACAAGTTGATTGAGCTGCATAAAGATAATTGCTATGTGCAAGACACGTGAACGTATCAAATAGGTTGGATAGAATTAGACGTACGAAATTAGTAGAGAGAATACAGTACATTTTGCACACGGTGTAAAAAGGAAGAAAGTAAGTGTGTTTTCCCATCTTACAAAGAACTTAATTTACAAGAAAAGATTGTGTTGTAAGCATAGAGTAAAGCCCAAAGCTTTTCAAAAGAAAATGTTTGTGCTGAATTATCTATTGCTGCCCGAAGGTAAAATAAATTCTGATATTTTCTCCCAATGCCAATTACTGAATGGATACAAAATTTAAAGATTCAAAATAATGAAAAGAACGCATTACTTACTTTGTGGTTTGCGATGACGTAGGAGTACAAGTCATGCATAAGCGCAACGGAGAGTTGGAGCCCAAGTGATTCCCGGACAGTCACAACTTCATGTGACTGTCATGTGACACTCACAACAAAGATAAGCCACTAACTTCACTACGACTGACATTATAATCATGATATCCATCACGTACACTTATCAGCTTTCAAGATGTAGATTTATCCTCGTCAATATCAAGTTGGCGTTATCTTCCAATAATATTTGTGATGTTCGCAAAGGTGTCCCCTAGGAAAGTAAAGACCTTGAAGTAGATCTACGGAGAATCCTACCAACCTCCTGGGATTTGAAAAACATTCATTCATTTGTGGAGTACTTTACATAAAGACCCTGGGACATTTTCAAAATTTAACAAAAAGTTGCTCCAAATTTTTTCTTAAAATTTCTTGTAAGAAAAATGTTAATACACTTATAAAGATGGCATAGGTCTATTTTTCGATGTTAACTCTGAATTTTCGAAAAACAAAAGATTGAATTTTTTTCGGCGTCTTTCTACAACTACAAAATTGAAGATATAGGTTTTTCTCTCAAATGAAATTTCTTTTTCAAAATTCTTTCATTAAGATGAAGTATATTTTTTTGAAAATTTTAGTAGTTTTCATGCAATTGTGCATGCAATATATAATATTAAGAAAACAGGCAAAAAAGATTTTCACAAAAATTACTCCACACCTTTTATTTAAACATTTGGTAGAGATAGTACTAAGTGTACCCTATAAGATGAAAAAACGCTATTTTCCTCTGTTTAAAAAAAATACAAATTCACTTTTCTAAATATCTCTCTCGTACATATTTACATTATAGGCGATTTGTACACATTATTGCATTTATGAGCACATGTGCTTTAAATGATATATAAATTTGTCAATAATTCAACAGTTTTCGATGAAAATGAGCTCAAAATTCCGAATTTTGAGAAACGCTCAAACGCATTCAAAAACGGCTTCAACTTTTTACTTTCTCGCCTTAAGAAGGAAAAGTAATAAGTACACTGCGGGGAAAAGCGGCGAATTTTCGATAGAAAATCTCTTATTGCCGGAACTGGTAACGAAAAAGTGAGTAAATCAATTGCTTAATTTAGAAAATAAATCCTCTAATACGCGGTGTAGCCAGAATCCATGGTTTAGAGGTACGTGATACTAAAACATTGATTGATGTCAAAACGTTTCTCCGTCTGTCTGTCTGTCCGTCTGTGAACAATGGTAGCGGCTAAACCGTTCAGCCGATTGTCTCCAACATTGATATTCCCCAATCGATCGGGCTGATGTCGCGACTCCTTGAATTTGAAACCGATATTTAAATTTTGGGGGTACTTGCATGAAGCCCCTGGGACATTTTAAAATTTTTCAATAAAAATTGCTCCATCGTTTTTTATTAAATTTTGTTGTTGCATAGTGTGAAGAACGTTTAAGGGAATGATGCAGGTCTCATTTTCGTTGAAATGCCTGATTTTTCGAAAATTTAAAATAATTAACATTTTTTGGCGTCTTTCTACAACTAAAATTTTGAAGATACATTTTCCCCTAATGAAATGTATTCATCAAAAACGGTTCTTCAAATAAGGTCAGGTTCCATATTTTGAAAATATGAGTATTTTTTGTGTAATTTGGCGTCAAGTACAGTCGCCCCCTCCGAATTTCCTAAGCTTCGTGAACGTAATATGAGTGTGATTCCAGGCAGTTTGATGCAATGTAAGTTTAAATTCTGTATTATTTCATATTTCTTTGTTCGTTTCTTTCATTTGGGATCTTGTTATCCGTTTACAAATAAATATTTTGGAAATTATTGAAAACCCACTTGAAATACATGAAAGAAAACTTGGTATATTTCAGGGAATATCAGATTTGAATGCAACAATAGCATCCCCATCACGACTCGACAAAATGAGTTTCTATGAATTACGTCTCATTGTTGTGACATGGTTTATCTGTATGAAAAGCAGTTAAAACTGTCAAATTTGTGTTCATCTTTGCTTGAAAATATTTATTTTTGCAGAAAAGTACTATGATTTGTAATGAATTTTACAAAAAATAATAACTGTTAATTCGGAGAGAAAATGTTTTATAAATACAAATCCATGACAAGAAAATGAGATCAATTTTCCGCATTTTCAGAAACATTCAAACGCCATTTTCCTTAACAATTGCACCATATTTTTCTTAACTTTTTGTACGGATGCACTGTATACGATGACAAAAAGTCAATAATTAAGCCAATTTTTTAAACATCTCTCACGCCATTAATATGCATATTCCTCATTATTGCATTTGTGAGTATAAGTGCTGCAAATGACTTCCAATGAAGTTTTTCGAAAACTCATTAAATTCCTGTGAAAAAGTGCTTCAAATTTCGAACTTGAAGTAATGCCTAATCGCCATTTTGTTAAAAACTGTTTCAAATTTTTCAATGAAAATTTCTATTTAGGATGAGGTTTTACTCATCTTTAATGTTCTTGAAGGTATATTTCGGTTCTACTATTAGGAAACCAAAAAATTAAGAAAATGTCCAAAAAATAATGTACTTTTCGCGACGATAGATGGCAGCTGGCAAGAGGATTGGGACAGTCGGCACCAAGGAAAACTTAACTACGAAAGAGTCTGTGACATTCTGTTGCGCCACTTGTTTACATTTGCTTTGTTTCTGTCACACTGCGTAGATTTCGATTAGGATCCAATGTTCCACCGTTATCGGCATTCGAGTTGGAAATAATCACAGCCAAATGCCTCTCAGATTACGAACCAAGCATACCAAAACTTTGGGTTGCCATTGTATTCTGAAAACTTTTTATTACTGTACGCAGGTTGAGTGCATTTTTTTACATATTTTTACCATTTTAAGTCGATTGCAGATTTAGAATGATGATATCAATATTGGGTAATTTGGGTTCTTACATGACTATTGCTTCAAGGTCTCTTTGACTCTATTTTATTAAGCTCATTGAGTAGATGAACAATATTATATTTTGATGAGCCCATTGAGATTATAATAATAATAATAATAATAATAATAATAATTTATTATTATTATTATTATTATTATTATTATTATTATTATTATTATTATTATTATTATTATTATTATGTCTCATGGGATGTCTCATGGGCAGGATATTAGCTTCCCGTGTTGTGGTCCCGGGTTCGGTTCCCGGTCGAGGCATAAATAGAGTTGTAGCTTTCCTTTAAAATCGTCCCAGCTTCTGTTTGTCTGTGATGAAGTAAAGCTCAAGGAGGAGGATCTTGCTAGTTACGGTGAAGAGAATACGTCATGTTCGCCTCGTGTCGCTCTGACCCCCAAGCATGGGAATTTAACTAAGCCCAGGCAAGGGGGACACCGGTAGCTGGCCGGCGCAGTCGGACAACCGACCCAATAACGCCAAATACATTATTATTATTATAATTATTATTATTATTATTATTATTATTATTATTATTATTATTATTATTATTGCTGTTGTAAATCTGCGTTAGTTTTGCTGTGCTTGTAACTGAATACAGTTTCGGACCCGTTGACTGGACTGAGCAAGAAATTCGAATCATGGAACGAAAAAACAGAAAACTGCTTGCAATGCTTCATGGCGCTCACCCTCAATTGATTGATTTCTTCGGGTTTCCGAGCACGTCAACTGCTTTGGTCATTAGTCCCGTTAGTGTAGGGCATGTTTTTTTCTCGGAAGATGACGGTGATTTTCCCCCGCTGGATGGCGAGATCCGGCGCTGACCTACTGTCGGCCAGTGGGGTTTCCCCCTAACCAGGACTCTCCCACCAGCGGGGCACCGCCCCAGCCGGGACAATGCCTAAGCTCCCGACCGGCCTCCCGGAATATGTGGTAGTGTAGTGCATGTAAGTGTAAGTGTGTGTGTAAGGGGAGAGGATATGACAAGGAATAGGAAGGACAGATCGCGCGCGGTCCGTTTGTTAGGGTACTGCTCCGGCATTCACCTGGTGTTGATCGGAGAAACCACGGAAAACTACCGATCAGAGCAGCCGGCCGCTAGAATTCTCCTCCAGACAGCGACTGAATTCGACCTAGCTGAAACGCAAGTGTCAAAAATCCTGCCGCCGTGGGGAGTGGGAACCTAGGACCTCCCGGTCAGAGGCGCTGCAGTGACATCAGTTGATGCACTGAGCTACTGCTCCCGGTACCAGGCAACGCACGACTTGACCCAACTGTTGAGTGGGATCAGGCATCAACTACAGTGCCTCTGACTGGGCGCCCCGACGGTGGCAGGATTTCCGACCGTAGCCTAATAGCTAGGTGGAAATCACCCACAGATTGGAGGAGAATTCTGGTGGCCGGCTGTTTTGAGCGGTAGTTTTCCGGGATTTCTCCTATCAATACCGGGCGAATGTGGAAGTAGCATGCTAAAAGACCGGCCATGGACCGCGCGTGATATTTCCTTCCTCTTCCTTATCCTCTCCTCAGTCTCTTACACATATGCGTTCACCACACTACCACGTAAGTAGGTGGTCCGGTCGGTAGCTTAGAGCTAGTCCCGGGTGGGGCGGTGCACCACTGGTGGGTGATACCTGGAAAGGGAAAAACCCACAAGCCAACGGGCATGTCGCCGGATCTCACCACCCGTGACGAAACATGAGCTACACTTACGGGAATAGCAGTTGCAGCCTTGACGCTCATGCGAAATAATCAATCGAAGTGTCCTTCTGGAAGGTAAGGAAATAAGACGTATCACTTTATGAATAAAGCTCTGTCGGCTTGGCCTTGCAGATGGGAAGCGCAGAAGCCGTAAGGCAAACAGACAAAACAGGGCAACAGGGCCTTCTTACCCGAACTGATGTATCAGGACCTGAAACATGTGGTGGCCTTCACGGGAATTTGGGCTAGTCAGTAGAGGGCACGAACCTTTTAAAGTCACTCTTGGCTAATTTGCGTGACCTACATCTCCTTATTCGCAAACGATAAACGCAAACAGTCGCAACGATAAACAGACTTCTGCAGTTGCTCAAGATTACACCGACTTAAGAAACAATTAAGATTTAATGTCACATCAAGATAAAATTCATCACTGCCGCAACCCATGATAGTTCCGAGATATAATACAATGGTACAGATTGTCCAAGTGTTTATAGTATATAAAAACAAAATGCAGTAAATAATGACGTAGAAAAGAGTATAATATAATTTTAAATGTCTGGAGTTTCTCCTCATTCTTTATAGACTCGAAGCTAAATCACTAACACAATGAAAACTAACAAAACGATTGCAATCCTAATCTGTAAACAAAAAGTGTGCCACTACATTTTTAATGCAACTATTGTACTTGGGAATAGTAATATTTACTTTTTCGCATATTACCTACATAATAGAGAGAAAGTTAAGCAATGGTTCTGCGAAACCCAGTGATTTTTAAACAGAAAATCCCTCATTGTCAGGCCCTGGAAACGAAACATTGGATATATCTTGCTCTTATATGTAGTACATTACTTTCACAAATTATGCAGTCCGAATATATGTTTTGTGGATCCCTTAGAACCGAAAAATTGGTTTAGAGCAAAACGTTTGTCCGTCTCCACCTAGGGAGTACATGACCTTGGAGTTGGTGGAGGAGCTTGAGTAGCCCAGTGACCCTGAGAGCTGCGCCGGCGGAAGCGTAGCTACTGGTAGGACCTCCCTTGCCGGACTGGTCAAAGGATAGGGATGAGACGAAGAAGTACTCCAGAAGAGGAAGCAGTGCATGCTTCCCAGAACGGGAGGACGCCAACGAGGAAGGCCAACGGCGGAAGAGCCGACACCTCAATCTTCCTCTAACCCCAGGGTAGATGCTGCCCAATGTCTGCGGTATTGCAACGAACGCGGTGAAAGCAATGCATCTAGGATGGTGCTCCGAACAACGCACTCTGCCTGCTTGGAGGCAGTTAAGATAGCAGCCCCATCACCAAGCTAGTCCCACGCAGTGCTCGTAACACGGCCGGGAGACAAACTCATTACTGATGACCATCAAGAGAATAGCCGGACTAATCATATGACTACCCAGACAAAGAAAAGGAATAGAAAAAGGAATTTGGAGAACTTAAAGCTAGCTACTTGAAACGTAAGATGATTGTCGCAAAAAAAAAAAAAAAAAAAAAGAAATACAAAAAAAAGATACATTGGAATACCTAAATTACGTACTTTTATACAGTGGAGTCCCTCAAAATAAAAGAGCATCATCAGGGATAGGAATAATGATTAAATATTCGCGCAAATTTGTTGCGTCTACTTTGACGCAATGCGTCTCCAAGCCCCTTGGGGGGCGTTGAACGCTTTTCGGAGTAATCCTGCATTACTAAGCAGCGCTTTTTGTAGTAATCCTCGCGTCTCGTCGCAGTCCGTTGTCAAGAGGACCGCCAGGTAGCATCTCCGCGTACGCGCCTCGCACCACGCGCTCCTGCGTCACTACCCAACGGCCAGAATTAGGAAAGAATAAGGATAGGGGTAGGGGTAGGGTTTAGGACACTTCACAGGGGTTGGACTAGCCTTTGTGAAGCAGCCGAACTCGTTTTGTTGGAACAAATTTCACATGAGATTCGACTGGAATCGAACCCGGATCTCAGTGGTGAAAGGCAAGCGACTTCGCAATGAGCCACGAGTTCAGCATCTTCCTTAACATTCCGTCACTCGCGCCGCCATTCGTAACACCAGTACTCGCGCGTTGGACTCCGTCCAACACAAGTATTAAGGAGTTTATTTTTCTCATTAACATCATTTATACATTTTTCTTATGTATCTGTGCTTATATTATAATTGAATATACCATGGAAAGATACGTAAATAATTAGTTGCAAACCATTTTGAAGATTTTATTATTTTTCCGTCACTCGCGGGGCCATTCGTAGCACGAGCACTCGCGGGTTGGACTACGTCCAACGCCCGCATTATTTAGTTATAACATTTATGTTTTTGCACACAAACGAAGAAAAATACATAAACACATCATTTAAAATATTAAACATTCTCATATTACAGAAAAATATCATTTTTATTAATTATACAAAAACACCGTTCTGTACGCCAGTACCCGCGCATGTTGGATTTTATCAAACAGGCACTATGATTTTACTTCACGGTATACGCATAATAGAGATAAGAAGTTTATCGATATACTTCCCATATACCATTCGTGGAATAGAAGAATTGTTTTTGTACGTGGAAGGCTAACATTCCTTTCTTAACAAAAAAAAAGAAGGAACTTCTGTTTGACTCTATCCAACAGCGCGAGTGACGGAGTGTTAAAAATAGAATTCAGAGCTATAATTTTGTAAGCGACCGAATAATAAATGTGCGACTAAAAACAGCAAGAGGATATCTTACGATTATCTGCATTTATACACCTGAAGAGGGGGTTAAAGAAGAAAACATAAACTTTTATGAATCCCCCAGTCCCATTAAACACTACAAATAAGACGAATTTCATAGCAATTGGAGGTGATTTTAATGCACGTGTTAGACAACAACTTATGGGAAATCTAATTGGAGATAATGGAGAACAAACTTTAAATAAGAATGGCTGAGAAATTTCGTTAGTTTTAATGTTTAAAATAATTAATACCCTCTTCCGCCATAAAGATATACATAAATACACATGGTCAGCAAGAGGCACATCAATAATCGACTACATCCTATCCAACAAGAAACTTTCCCCATACGTGATTGATACACGAGTATATAGGAGCTGTGACGTTAGAACAGATCACTTCTTTAATCTTTGTAAACTTAAAATCCCTAAGAAATGGATTCACAGGAAAAAACGAGCGTTACGCAAAATAAAACCAATTTTAAAATATACCTGCTAGAACAAGAGAGTATAAGAAGAGTATACTGCTCACGATTGCTAACTTCTGTAGATAAAAGAGCAATCAGTACAGATGTAAATGTTGAACGGCACGATTTGAACCCTGCAGTGGTGACGACATTTTTTGTAACACGACCAATGACGCTGGGGCTCTCAGACCCAATTAATGTTTTAGTTATAACTATTTTGTTTTAGTAGATCTGGACACAGTGATACAACAGGAATAGCAAATGATATGCACTCAATAAGTTTTGTTTATAATATTTTGTTATTTATCCAAAAATGAATACTGATTATATTATTTATATTTAATTACAATTTTTCAGACTGTCTCCACACAATTTTTGAATACTCCATGCCAAAAAAAAGTTTGAAATCAGATATACTTCCACAAAAAGTTTGGGGATGGATATCTAATCGAAGAAGGAAGACTGAGAAGGACATGGAACATGGCAATAACGGAAGGCATGGAAAAAGAAATCGAGGAAGAAGACGTGTGGGATAAAGAGGATGGAAATTGGGGAGGAAACGGTCAAGGCTGTACAACAAACGGAATAGATAGATAGATACACGGACGGACGGACCCAGATTTAATTTCTTCAAGGTTACAGTATACTATTTCATAAAAATCTGTTTTCTTCGTTGAATTCATAGTTTAATCTCAACATTTGAGCATCATTTCACTTTTTGCTTTAGTGTTAAAGATTGAATTGTAAGCACACTACATACTATAAATCCGCTTTTACTAGTAGGTGTATAAAGACGCTTTTTATAATCAACGCATTTTGCCACTAAGTGATTCGGGTCGCCAATACGCGGATTGTTACTCGCTGCGCCCAAAATTGCTAAAGCAACTTGCTACACCCGAAGGTAGAGATTTTCTACCTGCTTAGAGATGAAATTTCCTGGCGTTCTCAAATCGCCAACCAGTCATTGCGTCGCCAACTCGTACAATGAGGACCCTATTTCGAAGATTTTGTTCTGCAACAACTCGAATTTAATGTTACTTTCACGTGTGCCCAACAAGAGAAGAGTTTTGTAATTGTGCTTTCAGTGCATCGTCGCATAGAGAACAATAACACCATAAGGAAATCACAAATGTTTCTTCACTATGATCGTGCAAATGGCAAGATAGATTATCTTGACAAAAATGTGCAAATTTCTCAACAATAAAGAGCACGTGCATTGATGAGTTTTCGTGAAATGTGTAAATGTTCATGCTTTCTTCAACTTCTTCTTGAATAACACATCACCAAGAAATATATTCTTGAATAACATCACTTGACATGAACTCGAAAACAAAAACCCTGCGAACAGAATTATCAGAGAATTAAAACATTTCGAAATTCCATTTTTTGAAAGCCTTTTTTCTTTCAATTAATAATGATGATTTTTTTCAATCAATGGTGCTAATTGTACATACTTTATCCCATTGTTTGTTACTCATTCGTCAATGTGAAGAACAAATTTGTTTGAAGAAAAAATCTCTATCTTTAATATAGAAGGGAGACGCCGAAAAAAATGAACTTGTGCAATTATCGAAAAATCATGGATTTCAAGGAAAATGAGCCCTACATCATTCTCTTAAGCTTTCTTTACACCTACCCGAGAACGAAGTTTAATAAAAAAAATTGGAGCTATTTTTGAGAAAATTTTGGAAATGTTGAACCTTCATATAAAGACCAACAAAAATCAAAATATCGGTTTGAAACTCGGGTGACCTCGAGTTCATTTAAACTGATGGGGGAATATCAATTTGGGAGAAATTCGACTGATCGGTTTGGGCGTTAGTGTTGGCCACAAATGGACATTTTGCAGTCAATCGATTTTCCACTCTCAAGAACCCAGAAAACGTGAATTCTTTCTACACAAAGTGCTAAAGGAAATAATTTATTATATGTTGGAACAAAGTTTATCCACTTTTTCGTAACCAGAGTCCAACAATAAGGATTTTCTGTTGAAAATTCGCCGTTTTCTGGTGCACGTTTACAATGCTTTCACTTCCTATGAAGTGCAAGAAAGTAAAAATTGTAAAAAAATGTATACTAAAAAATAAAATATCTATACTCGCGTACAAATATTTTGTTTTTGTCCAGTTTTACGATTTATTCCAACACTTTCAACGTATTGCCACAATATAAAACTTGCGTACTCTTTTTCATTTTTTTAAATTCTCGTTATTGCTAAAGCAATATAGAGAAAGTATTGTTATGCTGCGAGGGAGGAACGGCGAATTATCGCTATGCATGCCCTGACAGATCCGCTTTTATTTGTGGCTTGAAAAAAAATGTGTTATGGCCATGTGGGGAATGTAAGTAGCGCGCTCATGACAGCTGCACGTCAAACAGAAGCAGTAAGCGTGAAATGGTGTTCCTGCGGGCATACTTGTTGTTTTTTTTATCGTAGCGCCTAAAGATCACGTGCGAAAGAGGGAGAGGGAAAGCAGTCTTCAATAGGGAGCCGTAAAAGCCGGAGCTGTAGTGACGTTGCACCTCCCTATTGGAGTCTGCCTTCCCTCCCCCTCTTTCGCGCGTCACCTTCAGACGCCACGTTAAAAACCAAGTACAGGGGAGGAGAGCGTAGTTTACGCGGCCGAAGTCCGTTACTACTGAGCTGACCGGGAGACGCCGCGTCCTAGGCATAGACCGCCATTTTGTGACCTTCCTTTGGCAAAATGCCCTCCATTGCTTATTGCAAGACTTTTATGCCTGATAGGTGGCTTACTAGAGAAGTAAGAATGTAAAGCACACATTAATGCCAAAACAACTTTAAGTTCACTATTATTGAGCTCTTCCCAATAATTATGAATATAACATTTTATTAGTACATACCTCTGTTAACACACAATATATAATGAAACTCGTAACGACTCTTGTAGATGTACCCAAATTTCTCCACTGATAGTAATGTTTTTGTAACCGTCTTAGGAATTTTTGTTAATAAATTAGAGAGAGCAGCGTTCTTAATTTCGAACAACTCCTGTGGAATGTAAGAATTGCTTTTAACCTTTTTAAATTCAGTAATTAAAACCACGATGTTCCAGTTATATGATGCACTCGTATGAAATAGCAACGCCTCCCTCGTTTTTTGAGCCCTCATTTCGCTGGATGCGAGAGGAGTGGGGGTTTGGTTGTTTCGATGACCGGACGAGTACATCAAACCTGTAGCTCGTTTTTCGAAGAAAAATAGTTTATATTACAAGAAAGAGAACATTTTTGGGTGTCAGATTTTTTTAACAACACTTGCCGCTATCCTTTATATCGAATTTAACTAATGTTAGTAAAGGAGAGGGGGTAGGTAACCTGAAGCACAAGAAAACGTGCACGTAAATCTTTTTTTCTAGTAAATGAACTTTTCTATAAAATTACTGGAACAAAACATTCTAGTAAAAGTTTCGTTCGATTGTGTACATTAAAATTGTATTTAATATTATTTACTATGTTTATCAGTTTTAATTTCTTTTATTATTAGTAATTTTTACGTGGAATATTTAAAATAAATGGAATCGTAATTTCACTTTGATCCTATTTAATTAGTGCCGTGGTAGTGGTAGAGGGAACATTTGACTGTCGTTAAGATCAGAATGCAAGTCATTTTGTGCAGCCAAGTGGTAGTGGTAGAGGGAACATTTGATTGACGTTAAGATCAGAGTGCAAGTCATAGGTTGCTGCGGTGTGGTTACCCTTAAAAACCGACCAATCCTTTAGTTTAATATGTCTAGTGAATCAGGGCTTGAGTTGGCATCTCCAGAAATACGAGAAAAAGCGAAAATTGTGACCTCGGAATTATTGCCGCAACTTTTGTATTCTCTCGCAGGCGGACAAGTAAACCAAAGCCATTTGCAGCAGGTAGGGTAGCTGTCCGCTAGGTGGCCTTGTCTGAATCCTGCATGTCAACTGTTTCGGAACGATTCCTTGTAAAATTGTTACTTATAAAAAGTACTAGAAGTCATAAAAAGGATCGTATGAAACTGGATGTAATGGGTATTAATACACTCGAGTGAAGTCTATGATACTTACTCGTACCGTAATATCACCCTCGTGTATTAATACCCATCACTACATCATCGTTTCATAATGCACTATTATTTATTTTTTTATTTATTTTATTTATTTTACGTCAAAAAAAAACAGTTAAAAACTGCGTATGACGTGCGAAAAACGATGGGGAAAAGTGAATTGTGTGCACATTTTCAGAATTCTGTGATCCCTACACTAAGTCATATACTACTTACATCTTGAAAGGGAAAAGAAAAAAAACTCCCATGTAATAAAATATATTTCCAAGGATAAAAAGGCAATAAATTTTGGCTCTTATCCATGTTGTCCTTCAGAGTAATACTTCCTGCCGCAACAACACGGAAACGATAATTTGAATAATTGCATTTCCCACTGAATTCTAGAAGACGTGGACAGAAAATGAAGTTACATTTACGTCCAGAAGCAAAACAAGGGGCCATCTCAGCATTTGCTCAATGGATCAGGGAAACTGGACGAAAAACCTGATCGAGTTGGGATTATCGCGAAATCAGGGCCTCCTGTTGTACAAACGTTAACAAAAGGGAGTGCTTCTTTCGAATAAACCATGAAGAGGAATCATGATTCGTAATTGACGCATTATTATACGATCGTAGAGAAAATGTTTACATTTTGTCAGTGTAGTTATTGTTTTTTTGTTCGACTTCAATTGCGAAAAAAAACAATAACTTCACGCACTGCACAAAAAATACCTACCAGAGCTGCGGTTACCGCAAACCTGGAACCACGACAATCAGCGTCGCGCCTAGCACACGCCAAGCAGCACAATCCGTGGGGGCCCGCGCCGGCGCTTGTGAAACCCCATGGCCGCTTCTCCTTCGGCTGCGAACCGCCCGGAGTAGCAGTCGTGGGGGTTGTTGTTATGGTGGACCGCCCGTGGACGCTGAGAGCTGCGCGCTGATCCTCGTGAGAGAGTTCGTTGTTCGTGGCTGGCTCCGGACACGTGACCACCAGCGACTGGAAGACGCAACCAGTTGGCAGCGACAGGGAGGCTGGGTCGAAGTCATCGCTCAGTCTGTTCTGCGACAGGTCCAGCCTCCTCAGAGCGGTCAGGCCTCGAAATGCGTCCGCTTCTATTGAGGATATCTGGTTGTGGCTCAAGTTAATCTCCTCTAAATGTGGCAAATTATCAAAAACTCTCTGAGTAATTGGGTCGAAGTCATCGCCCAGATTGTTGTGTGACAGGTCCAGCCTCCTCAAGGAAGTCAAGCCTTCAAATGCTCGTTCTATTGTGATATCTCGTTGTGGATCAAGTCAATTTCCTCTAAATGCGAAAATTCAAATGTTCCCTTGTTAGCACTGTGGTCGAACACGCCAGTAAGCCTGTTATGCGATATGTCAAGTTTTCTCAAAGTGATCAAGCCTTGAAATGCATCTGCTTCTATTGCGGATATCTCGTTGTGACTCAGGTCTATCTCTTCCAAATGTGACCAGCTGTCAAACACTTGCTTCTTAACACGAAGGAGTTTGTTATTTTCAAATGAAGATGTAGCGAGATTACTATCGTTTCTGAACGGTGGGAAATGCGATTCTGATGTGGTGGAATTCATTATTTTCGACATTTTTCTGTGGTGTTCTTCAGTCTCTTCTAAAGCGACACGCTATTAAATATTCCCTTCTTATAGAAGTGATTTTATTTCTTCCAGGGATAATTTAACAAGTTGTCGGACACTTCCCAATAAATTAAATACTTCTTCTGAAGCATTTGAGTTGATTATTTCCAACTTATGAAGACTTTTAACGGGAGAGAAAATATTATTGCCGAATGCAATAGTACAAGAGTCGATGTATATAGTACTAAGATTTTCCAATGCAGCGAAATCATCTTCAGAAAGAGAACTCATGTTACTCTCCATAATATACATAACACTCACGTGTACACTGCAATCACTAGGAAGGAATTTTCCTGACAGTCCCTCGCAGTGCACTGAAGTCATAGAAATGTCACACTTCTCATTCCTGATCTCTACATCACTTGAATTACCGTGGATAGAAATCTCGGTAATCATAAACATCCAGACGATTAAATGTGTCTTCAAAGTCATTATTCCTTCTTTTCGTTACTCCTGAAAAAAAAATTATTGAAATCCATTAGTTTGCTCACATGATATAAGTTTATACAGAAAACACGTTTCTTCTTTCAATTAGAATAAAACAAAAGTCTCGGGAGAAATTTTCTTGTATGTTATATCAACTTACAAAATGTAAATAGTTGCGTCAAAACAGCTGACAAGACTCAAGGTCTTTGCGTCTGTACTTTTTTTTAACGTGGGAAGCTGAGGGTGTTATCTTAAAGATGGAATAAGTCACGACTTTTTGCGTCTTTCTTGGTCCTGCCTTAATATGTCGCATGATCGCGACTGTATCAAGCAGTACCGCATATCAAGCGACTCTAGCGGCAGGACCGAGAAAGACGCAAAAAGTCGTGACTTATTCCATCTTGAAGATAATACCCTCAGACGCCACGTTAGAAAAATCCAACTATAGCAAAGCCTGTTGCCGCCAACGGCGGATACATTCATGTTGACAGTTTTGTGTACCACGCAAGTTCATAATAAAAATATTTTTTTAAAAACAATGACGTTTTCTTGATTGTAATATCCTCAGAAATCGATAGTTACATGCGAAACAAAGAATAGAAGTTGTTGTTCCTGTTCTTTGGCTCGACAGCCTGCTATCGGTCTTGGCCGACCAGCGGTGACCCAGTCTCTCGCCCATGGGATAAGAGGTTCGTGTGGTCATCATGAAGACATCACCATATACACTGGTTTTCTTAACCTTTGGTTGGGCTTTCTCATCGTCACACAGCAGTATATTCTGGGACCTTGGTAAGGAAAGCGCACAGTATAATTTGCCTGGAATGGAACCCGGGGTTACGCTGTGTAAAGCGAGCACTTTAACTAACGAGCTACCGAGGGAGGCCATCAATAGAAATACTTTTTTAAAATATTAAGGTATCCTCTTCTTGTTTCTAGACAATCGAGTGTTAAATGACAATTACAATATATTAAAAACCGGTCTTTAATTAAATTGAAGGTGGTAGTTAAAACATTACAATTTGTTGAACAACGTTTCGTGAATTTATCTTTTCAAACCTTCAGGTTTCATTTGTAAAGGTCAAAACTCTAAAGAAAAAGCAAACATAAATACCATTAATGGTACCATGAACTCTTGAAAAGAAAAAGAATATGAATGAAATGTAAGATTATCAAGCGAAAAACAAAATTGACATAGACAAAAAATTACAACACTAATTGATAATAAATACGGGACTCAAGACAGTGAAACTTACCAGATAAATGATAAAAATTGGCACGTTTTGTGCCTATTTTTGTATTTTACCAGATGATTTTCTCTGTATTGTGCCTCGTACTTCTTTTCAATAAGTGTTGTGCACCACCTACTCTACCAGTGTTATTGAAATTTGATTCCTGCAAGAGCTCCAAAAACTGCAAAAAAAAAAATCCAAGAAGACAGGGATTAATGATCGAACTTGTGTCTCAACTGCGAAAAGTGTTGTGACAATATGACAGTCGTTGCTGAAAATGACCTGAATGACTAGTTATGAGCTGGAACAAGGACAACAAGATGAAGCCATTGAATCTGACGAACCATGGAACAGGACTTGGATATTCAAGATATTGCTAATTATTAGAGACAATATACTATACACGATTTATAGTAATAAAAGACCTACTAATACCATTATTTTGTATGTAGCAGATGTCTATGAAAATCAGGGCCTTTGAAATCTACGCACGCGTTTATGAAGGTGCCGATCATAGACTTCCAAAATATGAATTTCTTTTTCACATTATAAATTACCTACTTTTCTTTTTCCAAATAAAATTTCAACTGGTACATACGGCATTAGATGTATACAACTTTATTGGGTGTAAATTACGAGTACACATGAAGGTCTTAGTGAGTGAGAGTTTTCAATGTAACATTCGGCATATTTTAAACACTAACGGCGACACCATTGATCCTAGAATAGAACTTTTCCCGCACAAAATAAAGACAATTTCATCCTCTTTCATTTCATACCAGGGTTCATATTTACTAAAAATTGATAGTCTTTGAATTATATTGAGATAAAGTGGAATAATTCCCGTTTTCTCGTGTGTTTTGTTGATATCAACAAATTTCGCGGTGCTCTCGCAGCTAAACTGTTAATTAGAGAAAAAATCTTATTGACATTAAATGTAAGTAATTTTATCTTCCTTTATTTCATATAGGGCCATTTAATATGAAACACCTTTTGCTTAAAAAAACGTGTTTCTGGGCAAAATATTTGTTGTCAAACCTATTATTTGTGTTCAGCAACTTACAGAACATCTAAGAACCAAATATCAAAACTACACCAAAACTTTCTTTTATTTTCTACCATTTTACGATTATACAGTCACTTCTGCTCTTTTTCGCCCATCACCCTTAAATCTTGGCACACGTCACCCGTCAACCGAGATCTTGGCCTTTCTCTTTTTCTTACACCTGTTGTCGCTCATTCCAGTATCTTCTTTGAGAGTCTGTTTACCTGCATTCTTTGAATGTGACCCAGCCATTTCATTTTTTGAGCTTTAATAAATCTGATGATATCCTCCCCAGCGGCGTAGCTAGGGGGAACAGGGGGCGGTGCGCCCCAGGTGACACCGTGTTAGGGGCGACACCAATTATAAAATTTTATAGTTTGAATTATATAATTTTAATGATTTATTTAAAAATTATCTATTTACATATTAATTTAATAGTTAGACAATTAAATCATATATTCTAAGAAGGGAAAGAAAAATAATGTAAAGTACAACGCGAAATTATAAGCAGTGAGCCCCAATTCTTCACTGGTCCTAGAGTCTCGATTTCGGCGATTACTTCATAAATTATTTTATCGTTAATCTTGATACAATAATCTACAAATTATCTTTAATATCGTTCAAATATACTTGTACTTTTATTAAATAATGTATAAACTATTCAGATATAGATATTTTTGTATTTAATTTAGGGGGGTGGCACCAACTTAAGCTACACCACTGATCCTTACCTTTTATTAAGTTTTCAATTTCATGGTTAGTTCTTATCCTCCGCAAATCAGCATTAACTTGTATTGGCCCATATATATTTTAAATTGCATAAACTACAATGTACAAATTAAAACTCACCCCTTACAATTAAATCAATTAAAAGCCTTCAAAGTTATAAGGTTAAGTAATGGAGTAGCGGTTAAAAATACACCTACCCATGAACTGGCTGTAGTAGACCTCCGGACTGCACGCTGCGGCGTTTGATTTGTCACTGGAATTTGATAATACAGAGATTATACTCTCTATCGATACAGTGTACTTATTTACGAAGATCTTTACCGGTTCTGATAAGTAACAGGCCACACGCAAGTAGAGGAAACCTTCCAATGTTGCTGCGGTCGGAAAGCAGTGCATTTCAAAATACAAGCCTACACTTGGAAGGTCACAATAAAAGCATACGTTTAATGTACGCAGTCTAAACAACACAGAGATACTGAAATTGATCCGCTCTTCCTCTTTGCTTTTATTATTATATTTTAATGTAAATTGCTATTTTCTCATTCCTATTTACATCTTTGTTCGCAAATTTGGCTAGCTCTGATTTATGATAATACACTACAATACTTACTTAGCTGATGGTCGGAATAATAATATATTCGTCTTAGAGGCGGAAAATTACCGCTCATACGAGGACACGGCTGGTAATTTTGGAAGAAACTGGTGTTGGTGGTCGTTTTCTTAACATATACCCTTCTGAAAAAACACGATTCAAAATAAAGTCACACCAGCGTAATATCATCGACTGTTACTGACGTTTTAATTAGTGAAATTTATGTTGTTTTTAGCTACACATTGGTGATCTATTCCTTAATTTTACAATATTTGAATATATTTATATATTCAAATAATGTATTTGAATGTTTATATACCCTTTTTGGATACGTATTTTATTTATACTTTAAATTATTTAAATTAAAATTAATAATTGACCTTTAAATGCCATTTTATGATAATATTGGTCTTTAAATGACATGAACAAATGAAACTTAATATTATTCTTAAACTTAAATATTCTTGGCCTTCTATATTTTTGTGTTAATGTCTTTGAATTTCTTATTTTACGTCTTCCCTGGTCCGATGAAATCAGCTCTCTTGGCGTTGTATCTAACATTCCATGCACACCCTCCTCCTAGTATGACCAAATCCCACCAATTTTTGGTTTCCCACAGTTATTTTTTGACATTCATTATCAGAATGCTATTTATACTGTCTTAGGGTAGGGATCACAGAATTTTTGAAAACTTGTACAGAATTCATTTCTCCCCGTAGCACGTCACGAAATATATTTTTAATTATTAATGGAAATACGTCTTCTTTTACTCTTCGCAACGTATATTCTCACAATGTTACGTTCCTTCTCCGATTTACTGTGAATTACTTGAACGTGTCGTCGCAATTCGCCAACATAATTTAATTTATTTCTCATAAATATCTTATATATTTTATGTCTCATTTCAATACTGAGTTGCAGACAGTGGCAAAATAAGAAATATCAAATATTCATTTCGTACGTGTATATTCCTCGAATTACAAACGTGGCATTGCCGTTTGATTTGAGAGAATTTCTGATCTCCTGTGTCATTGCTGTTTTTTATTAATTTATTATTTATTTCCACGTTCGACATAATTTTGCCTTTCAAGTTTCTGACTATATGTGCACAAAGATATAATTACTATCTTGCATTACACAAATATTACATTCAAGAATTATCACAATCATTGTTAAACATTAATGTAAATATATTTATTACAATTCATTACAATAAATTTAAACTAGTGGTGGTTCAGTACTTTCTCGTAAAAGTTAGTTTTCTATTCTCTTGGGTTGGGGATAGTTTACAGTTTTGGTTCAGGATGTCACTGCAGTGCTCGGACTGGGAGGTCCTGGGATTCGAGTCCCGACAGTAAAAGACTTTTCGACACTAGCTTAAGAGACCAGATCAGTGAGAAGTATTAGCTAGGACAGGACCTTTTTTGAGTCCCTGTCCCGTATTTTTTGGAAAGGAAAACGGGACGCCAAAATGTCCCGATTTTGTGTAAGTGAATAATCGGCATAAATCAAGCTCACTACTCGATATGAAGTTGAAACAAAAGATTTAGGATACAGTGACCACGATGC
Organism: Teleogryllus oceanicus; assembly: GCA_964035755.1. Classification (NCBI taxonomy): domain Eukaryota; kingdom Metazoa; phylum Arthropoda; class Insecta; order Orthoptera; family Gryllidae; genus Teleogryllus; species Teleogryllus oceanicus. Next base: position 61,431,297 of record CAXIVR010000013.1, read on the forward strand.
ACAAATTCTTACCATTATAAGAAATGCGATCACTGACACAATAAATAATACACGTATGACTAGATTGTTTACTAAAAGTAAAATTAAATTATTCATTGATTACTTGATGCAGGAGTCATGGGAAACGGTTTATAATACTGCTGATACAAACGACAAATATAATTCTTTTTTTTCAACTCTTTCATTTCATTTTAACACTTGCTTTCCTCTTCAAAAACGAAAATTAAATATTTCATGGAAAAGCAATTCTTGGATAACACAAGGGATTAGGACATCTTGTAAAAACAAGCGAATTCTTTCTTTCATTTCTAAACGTCATGACGTATCTCAAGATTTCCTTATCTACTTTAAAAAATACAAAACATTGTTACGAAAAGTCATAAGGCAGGCTAAAATCATGAGAAACGATCAGGATATTTTGAATTCAAATAATAAAACTAAAGCAATGTGGAATATAATAAAAAATACTACCAAATCAACTAGAAAACCCGTAGAGAATGTTGTTTTAAAATATAACGATGTAAATGTGAACGATCCGGCAACAGTGGCTAATCTCTTTAACCAATACTTTTCGAGAATTGCTGCCGATCTCACTAAGGGTCTTCAGGCACAAAATTCAAAAACAGATAGTTCACCCAAAATTGTAGACACAATGTTCGTTTCGAAACTTCTTCCTATGAAATTCTCAAAATAATCGGTAAACTAAAAATAAATATTCGTCCGGTTTAGATGAATTCCCGGATTCTTTGTTAAAGACTTGTGCGTATGCCATTATACACCCGTTAACTCACATATTTAATGCATCTTTATGCACTGGAACGTTTCAGATATTTTCAAAACAGCTAAAATTAAGCCGCTTTTCAAAAGGCAACACAAATGAAATTCAAAATTATCGGCCCATTTCTCTTCTATCAGTCTTTTCAAAACGAGGCACCTATTGGATTATTTTTAGATCTCTCAAAAGCTTTTGACGTCACGAATGGAAACCTTTCTCACTAAACACGACGCGCTTTCAGATTGCCAACATGGATTTAGAAAATCAAAATCAACGGAAACAGCTATATTTTCTTTTCTTAAAGATGTCGCCTCATCATTGGATCAAAACGAGGCACCTATTGGATTATTTTTAGATCTCTCAAAAGCTTTTGACGTCATTGATCATAACATTTGACTTTCCAAATTACCTTCATATGGAATTCGTGGTATTGCTCTAGATTGGTTATGTTGTACCTTAAACAACGATCTCAGAGAGTTGAAATACCTTACTGGAATGATGGAACATTACGTACGCACCTTTCCGACCCTTTGCCCGTTGCATGTGGAGTTCCTCAAGGATCGATTTTAGGCCCTATTCTGTTCATACTTTACGTAAACGATATGCCCTCGACGATTCGAATCGGAAGAACGGTTCTCTTTGCGGATGATACGAACATCCTTTGCAATAAAGAAACAGTAAATAGTACAATTACAGATGTTTCAAATTGGTTCCGAAATAACAAATTAATAGTGAACGAAAAGAAAACGTTTTTGATGCAATTTTCCATTTCAAATAAACAATTCTGTGCCCCATTGACAATGAACAGTGTACCATTGACTGATGTTAAGGCAACAAAATTTTTAGGTCTCTCAATTCAGTCAAACCTTAAATGGAACGTCCATTTAAATGAATTGAACACAAAATTAAGTTCATTGTGCTACGCGTTCAGAATTCTTGCAAGTTCAGTCAGCCTTCATACTGCTCGTTGTGTATACTTCGCGAATGTTCATTCCCGCCTGAGATATGGCATAATATTCTGGGGAAATACATCTTATAGCTCCCAGACTTTTAGATTACAAAAACGAATTGTACGAATAATAACCAAATCCCACCCACGTGATTCATGTAAGCCTCTCTTCATTAATCTAGGAATTCTACCATTACCGTGTCTTTTTATTTACGAATCAGTGGTTTTGTAAAAATGACTTGCTCAAAGGCGGGAATATATTTTCAGAAAATGCCGAAGTCTATTACTATAACACGACGTAGAAATCATATTCATCAGGTGACAGTATCAACAATGAAATAAAAGTTTAAATCCCAAGTGAAATCGTTTCTGCTGCATAACTGTTTCTATACAATTATTAAAAACCCACAATACATGCACATTATTTTACAACACTTTGCCAGATGACATTAAACGATTAAATTCAATAGAAAAGTTTAAATCCCAAGTGAAATCGTTTCTGCTGCATAACTGTTTCTATACAATTAGAGACTATACTGAGCATCACAAGAAAAGTAACATAAATTTTAACAATGATACATAATGCTTTATTTACCATTTGAACTGTGTAAATGAGTATAAACAACCTGTAACAACTATTGTACTGCAGCCTCCGGGTCAATGACCCCCATCTCGATCAGGTTTTTCGTCCAGTTTCCCTGATCCATTGAGCAAATGCTGAGATGGCCCCTTGTTTTGCTTCTGGACATAAATGTAACTTCGTTTTCTGTGCACGTCTTCTAGAATTCGGTGGGAAATACAATTATTCAAATTATCGTTTCCATGTTGTCGCGGCAAGAAGTAATAAGAATAAAAATTTATTGCTTATTTATCCTTGAAAATTGATTTTATTCATGGGAGTTTTTTTGTTTTTTTTCTCCCTTTCAAAATTAAAAATTATTGTTCCTTTAAAATTAAAAATTTTTTTTTTATTTTTGAAAATAGATTTTACTACATGGGAGTTTTTTGTTTTTTTTTCTCCCTTTCAAAATTCAAAATTTAAGTAGTGTATGACAGTGTAGGGATCACAGAATTTTGAAAATGTGCACACAATTCACTTTTCCCCATAGCACGTCATACGCAGTTTTTAACTGTTTTTTGACGTAAAATAAATAAAAAAAATAAAAAAAAAGTGCCGTCAACAATTTTAAATTTATGATAATATATTTCTTTAGTTTGGAACTAGTTTATAAAAAAGTAAACGCGAGTAGATCATACGCGCATGTACCACGTAACAACAGTGTTTCATGGACAAATGAAATCCAGAAGGAAGAAGTTCAGCGGTGATTCTAGGGAGGTAAAATGAGTCGCGTCATTTGAGCTTGAATATGCATGATCACCCTCGATTTCGTTACCGAGAAATTCAATTATCCGAACCTTCTGCTTCTGTTAGTTTCTCTACAACATAGCAAGTGATGTTAATTGGGGAATACGGGGCAACATATGTTCCGTTTTGTCCCGTTTTTTTAGTCAAGGAAATGTCAAAATGTCCCGCTTTTTTTGGTTTTCAAGATCTGGTCACCTTACACAAGGGAGATAATTAGATCGCATTCAGTCGCTGCCAGAAGGAGAATTCTAGTGGTCGACTGCTTTGATCGGTAATTTTCCGTGGTTTCTCCCATCAACAGTAGGCGAATCCCGGAGCAGTACCGTAACAAACGGGCCATAGACCGCGCGCGATCTTTCCTTCCACTTCTTTATCCTACCCTCACCCCTTATTCGTACTCTTACACTTACATGCATATAGTGTTCCCAACTCACGTTAACCGAAAAGACATAGTTGTTATTGCGGTAAACTTCATATTTTGTAATCCAAACTCGTGCTCCCAGTGAACAAAATTATATAATATTGTATATATTGGATTTTTTTTTAAATTTAGAGACCCTGGAATTCTGTCAACTTCCCACTGTTCTCACGCTTTCTGTCTGCACTACGAATTACAAAATCATATTTCGTAATACGGCGTGCTACTATCTCTTTTCGATAACATCCACTACAAGACTGGCGCAGATATCGTCTTTTGCAGATATTCTCAGCTAGTGGCACATATGTCGCATTTGGTAATATATTACGCATTGTAAATACTTAAAAGTAATGAAATGGTTGAGAGGCCCACGAAGAATCGGACCAAACGGTATTGCTCCATGTTCAGCAGTTTTATCAACCTGTTTCGGTTAACATCAATCAGCATTTTCGCTTCATATTGTCAGTACCGTTTCTAAATCGAATCTACTACTATCTACCCAAGGGAGCAATAGTTATCGCGAGAGCCCCTGCTAGGCGTTATAGGTGCCGATAGATGGTACCTGAGAAGAGGAGACGATTGATTAGTTTTACCGGGCACGCCATCTACTAAGATCATTAATCCCTGCAGTGCATGTTTTTAACGCAAGTGCAGGGCATGTTTTTAACGCGCGGGTGGCGGAGATCTGGCGCCCACTGGATGACGAGATCCGGCGCCGACCTGTACTTCGGCGTGAGAGCATTTCCCCAACGAGGTATCTACCACCAACGGAGCACCGTCCCAGCAAAGACAAGCTCTAAGCTCCCGACTCGTCTCCCGACATGTGTGATATGTAACATATTTAAAATTTAATTTAGTATCGATAATTATTCCCAAATATTTCATATTGTGTTGTACGATAATTCCCTTTAAGCCAGTTGTGAATAATTTAGTTTCTTTTACTTGTGTGTTTCTTCCACTATGTAAAATCATAAATTGAGCCTTTTTTACCCTCAACCATCCTTGTATTGCAATAAATACTTTCTGCAGTTTAAGTTCAACTACGGCTTCTGCTTCGCCAATTACATACAATAACGTTTCATCAGCAAATAATTTAATTTTAGAATTTATTTATTTATTTTACGTCAAAAAACAGTTAAAAACTGCGTATGTCGTGCTATGGGGAAAAGTGACTTGTGCACACATTTTCAAAATTCTGTGATCCCTACACTAAGTCATATACTACTTAAATTTTGAGGAAAAAAATCATTCCTAAATAGGTTTATCATTCTTGACTAAGTCATTAATGTAAATTATAAACAAAATTAGACCCAAAACTGACCCTTGTGGAACACCTAAATTTAAGCTAATTTCATCTGAGATATTATTACATTTCACTTTATGCTTTCTTTTGATAAGATATGAAATAAACCACTTTTTAATTTCACCTTTGATTCAGTATTTGAACATTTTCTCGATAAGCATTGTCATATCAATAGTTTCGAATGCCCTCTTGATATCCAAGAAGGAAATTCCTGCTTTCTATCCTTCATCAATTAATCTTCCATTCATCTAAAACTGCTTACATCACAGTTTCAAATGATTGTTTTTCACTGAAGCCTGCTTGTTCATTTCCTATAATTTTATTTGTTTCAATATACACATTTAACTGCTTCTTTACTATTTTTCTAATATTTTTTTCATATATGGGTACTTTTGGCCTAAATTCAGCTGCTCTCTTTGTATTTGTCTTTTTTAGAATTGGTATTACTGTGGAAGTTTTCCTTAACTCCGGAAAAATCCCTTTTTCTTGAGACTTATTATTTTTAATTATACTGCTTCTAATATTTCATATTTTCTTTTAACATTTTTTGTCGTCTTACCCTCGCCTGTTCCTTTTTTGTTTGGTAATCCATAGATAATTCTACTCAATTCTTCTGTTTTGATGGATTCAAATTTATAAAATTTTCCGTCACATCTTTCATCTTAATAATAATAATAATAATAATAATAATAATAACAATAATAATAATAATAATAATAATAATAATAATAATAATAATAATAATAATAATAATAATAATAATAATAATTTATTGCTTATAGGCTTACAAATAGTATCAAGCAAAGTCTGTCTAGAAATTATTCAAAATTACAGAAAAATTACATTTTTTTTAGTATTCAGTTATAGTAATAAATTAACAAATTTATTTTTATATTGATATTGAATTGACTTGATAAAATACAAATAGTTTACTTGGTAATGTACATGATTAATAAAGCATGCAAGTGCTCACAATAAACATTAATATAATTTACATTTTAATTGTACACAGTCACATTATTAAATTAAGAATAACATTAATAATGCATTGTCAACCATAACAACTTACAATTTGTGTAAGTTGTGTTGGTGGTAATTTGTGGTAATTTGTGTAAGTGTTATTTTACAGTAATAGTTTAATAAACTTACAATAACTTATATATGAATATATTAGGTGTTAATAGTAATTATAAGTGCTTAGAATATCCTGACATAGAATACAATATTTACTATATTATTAAATAGTACATTGACTTATTGATGACTTATTGATACTGAATGACTTGTACACAGTGGTCACTCTTGTAGCAGTACATGGTTTTTAATTTCAGAAAAGTCAAAGGAGTTCAGATATCTTATATGGACACACCTAATAAGATGGTGTTTAAGAAGTTTAAGTATTTATCTTATTTTGGATGCAATAAGGATCTTTATTAGTTGAAGACTTGCTGGTGAATATCCTGTGATAGTCCCTGTGTCCTTTAGTATGATAGTTATGTACCTCTTTATTCATTACAAAATATTGATTCTGATTATTTCTCAATAGTAGTACTACTTTGTAAGAGTAAAGTGCTACAACAGTCTGTAATTCACATTTAATAAAGAAATCTTTACAGGACTGTCTTGGATTTAGTTTGAAAATGATTCTGATACATTTCTTGCTTGTAAATATATTGACTCCCTGTGTCAGTATTTTATACTATTCTTTTAATGTTACTTATTGAATTTGTTAGCTATATTTTCTTTACTAATTTCATCAAATATAATATCTTTAGTCATTATATCATAGTTTTTATTTAATTTTTAATTCCTTCCATAATCTTTTTTTCTTAACAATTATTTCTTATCTTCTTGTACTCTTCCCCTCCCTCTCGTTATTTTAGCTATTTTGTATGCTTCATCTCTCTTTTTACCCAGCATTTTTATATATTCGCAATACCATTTTCTTTCATTCCATTCGGTGTGCACCTTCAACGTTTCAAATGGTGTCGCCTCATCCAGGGTTTTTCCGACGGCTTTTACAAATTCCTTCCCTTTTGTGACCAGTGAGACAACCTGATATACTTCTCTAGAAGTTCGCTGGTATACATAAGCAAATTGGCTCCATTGGCGCATTCTGCACCTATGTGGAGAGTGTATGTACAGTGTATGTACTGCTTGGTTATGAATGTTTCCAAGAATTGTGTGTTTTATTGTTACTGTTACAGGATGGTGCATATTGCGTTCCTCCTTTTGGATATTTTTATTTTTTCCTGTACGTTTTATTTTGTTGTAAGGTTTCTTTTTGTTTGTTTTCAATTATTTAGCTAATAATATTGCTAGTATTTTTTTTTCCAATGTACGGTTACAAGTGATTTTGATAATTTTTTATCTCGTCGCCGCTTCAAAAAATTCCCTAATTTTTACAGTTTTATTTTTTCTAATCGTTTTTTATTGATTTAATATTTCTTTTTAATTATTTAATTCATTATATTGCATCCTAAATTGATTTCCGGGATTTATCTACATTTAGGACGATACGTGTTTTTTGCTGTTACAAAGCAGCAGTAAGAGTGTCGGAAAAGAAGGAAAGATCAGGTACAATATGCCAGGGATGCATAGTAACCTATTGCACTGATCCCTGGTTTTCCAAATTTTATTTAAAATAAATGTAATTATTATCCCTTTTTTATTATTTATTGTTCCATAATTAAAAATATAGAAAAAGATTCATTTTCATCTCAGTATTATTATGTTCCATCATACCCAGAAAGACCAATGAAACAAATATGTCCCACTAACAATTTCTAAAGAACCTAACATTAACAACAATTTTCAGTATTTAATAATGAAATAGTTACTAAAAAGTAATTTAAATAAAAAGTTTTGTTTCAAAATTCCGAAAAAAAATTAAATCAGTCACGAAAGGGTTATCCGTTTATTTTAATGTTTTAATTGTTTAATATTAAATCCTAATAAATTAATCATCTTTAAAATTCCTATAGTCTCTTTTTAGTATTTTAATCCTTTCTCTTCAATTGGTACCTTTTTCTTTGAAATTTGACTTCACCACTACCCAAGCATAATTGGTTACTTTTGGTGTGACTTGTACTGTTACATTTATGTTTACATTTGAGAATACTAGATCAACGATTGTCTGACTATTACTATTCACTCTAGTTGGCTCTTTTAACAATTGGTTTAGTTCCAATGCTTTAAAACTATTTACTAACTTCTTCTTGGCGTAACTTTCTCTCACTACATTTATATTAAAATCCCCCATTATTATGCAATCGTTAAATGTTATTATTTCTTCCACTTTCTCTGTAATATAGTTAATAAATTTGCTATCAGATGTATTTGGAGGGTGACAGACAGCAACTACCAATCCTCTGTAAGCTCTTCAAAAGATATCTAACTTAACTATCCAACAGTTATTTTCTCTACATTTATTTTAACATTCTCTATTTTAATATCTATTCTCACAAATATTATTACTCCCTCGATTCTTCGATTCTGTGAATTACATCTGATACACCTACAGCCTTGTAGTCCAATTTCCCAATCCTCTATATCTTCGGTTTCTTGTGTCTCAGTGAACGCCATTACGTTAGGTTTATTTTGGCATTTATTTGTGTATTTACTGATTTGATCGTAATTTGCCAAGAGACAAAGATCAATCTAAAGTTTGATCACAGATTCGCAATTTGAAACAAAGTTCAATTTGAACCAAAGTTCAATTTGAACCAACAATTTGAAACAAGACTGCTGTTCTCTCTTGTCAACCCGCTGTACTTTTATACTTTCTATTTACAAAATGCTTTATATTTCTCATATTTTCTTCATTATAATAATTTGTAAATAAAATCCAAATAATAACATTAATAATTTTTTGCTTTTCATATTCCAGATCTTGTTAAATTATTAACTGTTTGTGAAAGCACTCGAGCACATGTCAAACACATTCAACTGCCGTTTCCTCATAGGAGAACATTTTCTTTAATTAAATTTTTCGTTACTCCAAAATAATATAGAAATTGTGCAACTGTTTTTCTATTTAGTAAATGTTCTCTGTTCATTTACTTATTTCCATGTCTGCTAACAGCACAGTTCGTTAGATTTTTTTTCTTTTAGAAATAAATAGCACTTTCTACCTTCACCTTAGCACCTTTGACTGTTCATTTAGTTTCTGTAAATGTCAATTCAATAAAATTTTGTCCATTTTATTTATATATTACTGGGACATGTCTGAATGAACTATCACAGTAGTTACCTACTTTTTAATAAGTTTTAAAAAAACAAAGTTAGTGTTTCGTAGTTATTTAGTTTTTCTGTCTAGTGTGTTTATGCAACTAACAATGAATAGCATTGAAACATTAAAGACAAGAAATCAAGGAAACTAGTGGTGCTAATGAGCACATACTTTCTCGCTCTTATTAATGGTTATGTAATACTTTTTATATCATAATTTCCAAATTAACTCATCTAGCCATAATTTTTTGTAAAATTCAGTATGTCGTAGAATATTATGAGTGAAAACTAAATATTTTCAAGCAAATATCAATGCAAATTTGATCATTATAATTGTGTCTCTTGCTTTCAAAAAAAGTTTCATTCTTTTCATGATCAATTTCTTTAAATTTACTTCATGAATTAACTTTCTTTAACTGAAGTGAGAAGAATTCATTAAAGCGGAAGACTATGATGATCCCTCTGAAGTTTTGAAAATTGCAATAGTTTCAATTTTGTGGACTCTCTCTTACATTATTGAAGATAGAGATTTTTTCAATGAAATCTTCTCTTCAAAGTTAATTCTTTACTTAATGTCAAGAACATTTTCTCAAAATATCAGTAGTTTCCACATTATTTGAGTGAAATATAGGCAATTTTAAAACAAGATTATCCCAAAAACAGATACAAAATTGTCTTCAAACTTTTTGAATGGCTAAATGTACTGAAATGCAAAAGTAATCAGTGAATTTTGATGTAACCTTTGATTCTTCAAAAATTACACAAATGTAATTTTTGTTAAAAATGTCATTAAAAATCTCTGGCATCATTAATATTTACATAACGAGCATTGTTTCTAATGGATTGTATGAATGAGTACCAGTGCTAGATAAGATAAAGCTTTTTTTACTAAATTATTTCCTTTTACACTTTTTTTACAATTTGTTTCCAATTTATTATTTTTAAAAAAATGTATTTCTGATATCGGAGGATAAATTTCAGTAAATGGCATTTATGTGTTTGATGTATATAAGTGTATAAAATTTCACTTCTGAAACAGCATTTAAGTTATTATGCAAAACACGTCAAAAAATCAAACTTTTCATAAATCAGCTTTAAAGTTTGAAAAGTACCTTTTTGTCTCGTGTAAGAATGCTCTAGGTAAACAAACAGGGTTCTCCAGATTTTTCTTGCTTCTTCTAGTCTTAACCTCTTTCCAAATTTTCTTACCTCCTTTTTTTGTTTCTAATATAATTTGGAGAATTTTCTTTTCATTTTATTAGCAGAAAATGTATATCTTTCATCCTCTTCTAGGAAGGTCAACATAGAATTCATACAAATCACAAAAGAAGAAATGTACAAAACATACCTCATAAATAATAATGATTTATAATTCAAAAGAAATTCAAGAATTCTTATTTTACAATTTTTTTACTTCACACCTTGTCATTTTCTAGTTATGTACCAATTATTTTGTTCATATGTCTAATACAATTTTTGTTATCTGCTTTTTCTTTTTGAACCTTCTTTATTTACCTGGGAGGGGGGGATCATAGATGAATAATAAACATTTTTGCTAATATTGTATATTATTTTTGTAGTGTGTATATAATACTACACAATATTATTTGTTAAATAATTACATAATTCTAACATAAATAAATATGTAAATCAATTTTGCCAAATAAAGGAAGGTAATGAACAAAAACTCTAGACCCCATGGCCCTTCCCTGGATCCGCCATTGATTTGACACAGCTTTATAATTGTACTAAAATCTCCCATGTGTGTATAATTTTAATAACATAAATGAATACTTAGTATGTAAAATTTTAAGTCATGTTTTTGTACACTTCTGTGAAATAGAATTTTTCCATCTTCCACTTTCATATTTCCTGCACTTGTGGCATGCTTGGTCAATTGAGGTCAGATCTCCAGGATAGGTAAAGATGCTTGAAAAATCATCAATGAGTATCACATTCATACCACAAAAGTGAGTGGTTAATGTTAAAAAGTGCTCTCAGAAAATAAGGTCTTACTCATGTGAACTTGAAAATTTCTGAAAGAATTCAAATTTGTTGGAAGAGACATACTTCAGCAAATCATTTAATACCAATTGTGAGTAATTTTAAACATTTTATAAAAGTTTATGAGCAATTATGATAAAAATGTATTTGTGGGGTAGTCGATGATTCTGATTACATTAATGCCCAAACAAAATAATGCATGCATGTGACTGCCATTGCCCCAAACAAAATAATTTATTGATCTGTATGAGTTTGCTTGCTAGCAGAGGCCCAGAAATCGCAAACAAACCAATAAAGGAAAATGATCATCAGCACAGTTGGCTAAAGCAATTAAAGCAAACAATGGAGATGCAAGGTTTGCAGAGCTGCCTGTGTCAATGGAATCCCATTTACCATACTACAGAAGAGGTAAAAATCTTTGAATGTGGATCTCACTTGTATGGGATGCAAAAATATTTTTATCAAAACGAAATTTCTGAACACTTATAAGAAGCTTGAAAAAATATGTTTTATAGAGTTATGTTCTTCAACTTGAGAAAATTAGTTTTTAAATTTGCTGATAATTTGGAACTACAATATAAATTTAATCAAGAAACAATTCAATTTAATCAAGAAACAATAGGGAGTAGGTCAAAGGATTTCTCGAAAGAAATTCTGCTGTGTCAATTAGGAAACCACACGGGACTAACCTCAACAGGCTTAAAGGCTTTTGTAAAGAGGAACTCAATCTATTTTTTATAATTTAGAAGAACTTCAAGAAAAACATCAATTTACTCTTCACAGAATTTTTAATACTGATGAAGGATTTACTATGGATTCAGAACCTCAAAAAATTATTGCCCCAAAATGTCCAAAAAGAATAGAAGTAGCCACGCCCAGGGAGAGAGGAACAACAACTACCATTATTTTCTATAAGAATGCAACGGGTGGCTTCATTCCTCCCCTTTTTAATTTTGCAAGGGATAGAATGTCTGCTGCTTTTTGTTTACATGGTCTCCTGGTGCTATTTACACAAGTAGCAAGTAGTGGGGGATCCAGGGGAGAACGCCCCCCAAAAGGGCTAGAGTTTTCATTTGTTACCTTTCTTTATTTGGCATAATTGATATAAATATTTATGTTAGGTTTATGTAATTATTATAAAAAAATAGTATATAGTATCACATATACCTACAAACATAATATACAATATAACCACAAATATGTTTATTACTCAACAAAAATCTATGATCCCCCCCGTCCAAATGATCGGTTGGAGCCACCCATGGTAGCAAGAATGGTTGGACAGATGAAGAATTCATCAAATTCTGCAAATACTTTAAAAGTGTTACTTTACCAACTGCCCAGGACACAGTGTTGCTGATTTCAGACAACCTTGGGAGCTACATCACTATAGACTCCTACAAGTACTGTAAACAAAATAAATATTGTTTGAAGTACTAATGTGTTCATTTCCTTTCATATTTATTTAGTGACTACCATTACCCTCATATGGGAATAATGGGGATCAAATGCAAATTTTTGGAAATTCAATATTTGAGAAGGTTTTAAAGGTAGAGGTACACCCTTGCCTACTGAATTTTCAATGAAATTCAACATTTTTTATCTTGGAAGTATAAATTTTTGAAACAATATTTTTTTTTAAAAATTAAAAGTTTAACATTATATTGTACAATTAGCTGCTGGAAAGGGTTAATCTTGGGTTAACTTGCTTCAATTGTTGAATTACAAATTTATTTTTACATTTAATTGTTTACAATTATATGTAATTGTAAGTCTCAGATCTACAACATGTACTAGAATTTTTAACTTCTGTAAAGAGAAAATATTTTTTTGTTACTTATTTCCATTTCCATTTTTTTTTTTTGTTTATTTTTTGTTTTTTTGCAAAACAATACTTATATAATTTTTTTTAAACAAATTAATTATGACAACACAGAGATTCTAGTAGATATTGTTTATATAATAGAGGTGCATCGGTGTGCAAAATTTCATTTATGTCACTTAATTATTGCTTGAGTTCTCAGTGAAACTATTTCAAAAAATCAAACTTACAGGAAATGAAGTTTAAAGTTAGACACGAGTTAAAGTTGAAAACTTGCTCATTGCAGCCTAAACTTACAAATACATTTACACATATATTTACAGTTAATCCACACACACACAACGAAGACACTTTTCTAATTCTCAAGATAAAATATTTACGTTATATATAATGTTAACATAATTTTGGAAGTGAAATCTCTATCATTCTATTTTTTTTAATGAAGCATTTCTGAGTGTATTGTTAGAAACATTAGTTTCCTTTGTGAACCTGTTAGTCACGAAATACAGACCTCTTAGATATGTACACAACTTTGCGCTTTGCCATTTCAATTATGTGATAGTAATCATAACATATCTACACATATGAAAACAACAAATAGAAACTATCCACTCAATACACTCACCAGTGTTTGAAACGATGAACAAAACAAAACTATTGCATATTCCATGACTTGTCAGAGAATACATAAATTTGTCCATTACAAACTCCTTGTGCATGAAATTTGAATTTGAAACAACAGTGTGAAACTTAAATACGAGAAAATTTTATCAAGAAACATATTGGAATGAGCATGACAGATCGGAATTTAAAGGGGGGAGTGACATGCTTCGATATTTAACAACATATCTCAAGAACGGATTGAGATAATAAAAAAATTCATTCACCAAATTAAAGAGAAACTTATGGTACACAGAAAAAAATATATTCAAAAATGCAAAGTTTCAATCAAATTTTTAAAAGTGTACCTCCCCCTTAATGTATTTTTGATTCTTTTTTGTTGTGAAAACAAACGCTTAACTTGATATAACATCACTCTTAAAAAAAAACTTTCCTTATTACATGATTGTAAACATTACATACTCTGTTTCAAAACTAAGATATGTTTTAATTGAAAATGAACATAAGGACTTCTTTAAATTTTTAATAAAGGAAATGAACATTTTTTATGAACGATTGCAGCAGGTACAAATTGTTTTTCAAACTAGCAAAAAATCAAAGAACTAATCTCTAATATTCATAGACATCTACATTGAGCCAGAAGAAACAGAAATGTTCAAAAGATTTTTTTTCTTTTAGCTGATTTGGTAGGAAGAGATGCTAAATATCCTAAGAGTAGAATTGAAGTATTGTGCATATAGAGCTGGATTTTTTTATTATTTGTTAATTTGTGTGTCATTATATTTTAAACATTAAATTAAGTAAACTCTAAGTTGCAAGGGAAAATGCATTTTCTTCATACTTTGGTGTTTTATTTAGAGTTGGGCAAAATACTTGAACAAGTTATTTCAGATACAAAATACTTGGTCGAAAGTATTTTAGATACCAAATACCAAATACTCACTGAAAAAGCATTTTAGCTACAAAATAGTATTTTAAAATACTTTAGAAAATACAATGAACTGTGATCCCGTTTTACGACTTATTTCTCAAAACTTATGGCTTAAAATTGTATACAATTCAACATGTTTTATTTCAAATCTACTAGTTTTTCAATCACATCACCATTTCTTCTTGTAATTGTAGTTGATAAATGTCACTTTCCATTAACATGAATTTTGTAACAAGATCAAGTTTTTTTTTATAGTTTCCTTTTTCCTGCATATTGAAGAAACCAGATGATAAGGTTTTTTTATGTTAACTTCTTGGCATTAGTATAACTATTCTCAGTGCTGTTTATTTTCCTCCTATGTGAATTTTATCTTCTGGACCACCCATTTTTACAGTTCTCAAATTCACAAATCACACTAAGACGAATTCTCTAAAATGTGTAAAGAAATTATCAGTTCCCTAGTAAAAAGAATGAGCAGTGAAATTCACAGTCTATTGTACACCATGGTGTGCATTTCAAAATTTATAATATTACTGCTTGTTAATTTTAGATTTATGTGTCTTAAACTTTGTGGTCACAGTTTAGGAACCACTCATTATTGTCTGTTTGGTAGGCTTACAAATTTCACCTGGCACTTTCACTTTCACACCTTACAACAACAGAGACGTATGTTCCATCTAGAATAGCACATTTTGATAATTTATCAACTTCCACACTCAAATCATAAGATTAGCTCTTTATACAGCGGAAGCCCAAGTTTTTTACTAGTGCGCACAACCACTTTCCAGGCAGGTGGTCATGCATAATGTGACCATATAATATAACGCCTGAGAAGTGGTCTCTCAAGTCTATTAATCAATATCTCAAATTGCCTCTGGATATAAATTTTCTTTGACTAACCAAAATTTTGAGTTGTCAAAAGCTGTATATGTATACACTACTTACTGTATACACACTTAAATAGTGCTGCAGGGAATGAAAAAACACTTCAAAAATATCAAAAACTCGTATTATCGATTATTTGTTGTTTTCTTGGTTTGGCTGTATATTTAAATTCAAATTATCAATGGTGGATCATTAAAAAGTATTTTTATATTTTGAAAATAGAAAATACCATCAAAAAGTATTTTTGATACAGATACAAAATACATGTTCAAATATGTATTTTCGATACAAAATACAAATTACAAAAGTATCAAAAATACGTATTTTAAATACAAGTATTTTCAATACTGCCCAACTCTGATTACTTACCTCATTTCTTTCTAACAATTTAGGGATTATAATGTTTTTGCAAGTAACACGACTCCTTATCTTTATTTTAGCATCTTTTTGTAACGTTCTCTGTCCATTCAGTTGAATTTCTCCCTTTTTGGCCATAGATTTACCCCATAATCAGCCTGGCACCAATAAATTAAATTTTTATTCAAAAGGAAATAAGTAAATAATGCTAGTGGCTTGCAGTAGCAAAAATGCTGCAGAAGAAACTTACACAAAATGAAACAATGTAGGCTTTCACAAGCGGAGTTGTAGTCAAAGATTTCTTCCGGGCTGAAGGGCCGTGGTCCATTGGAAAACATATTTCCAGACGTTTCGTTCGCAACTACGGCAGACATCCTCAGTGGCGATGTGGTCTCGGACGAAGAATCCTCCTTGAAGGTGTCTGCCGTAGTTGCGGACGAAACGTCTGGAAATATGTTTTCCAATGGACCACGGCCCTTCAGCCCCGAAGAAATCTTTGATTACACAAAATGGTTTTCCACAAAATATTGCACACACTGCTGAAGAAAAGAAAATACCTAGTGTAGTGTATACATAGTAACACCATATCAAAAAAGTAGCAGTATTATAATTGGATCATCACAGGAGATGAATAGCAAATATTTCATGTATGGTTTTTTTCTTGTAGCCTAGCTGTCAAAGGATATCAGCCATCATCAGCATTGACGCACTAAGAATGAGAATTCAATCAGTAAATGCAGTATGGGAAGAGGCAGAATAGCACAGTCAAATATTTCCATTTTCAAGTCAAAATTGAAACTTAAACTATTTTTATATTTTCCAGGGTTCCTTAGTATCTAAAGAATTGAAAGAAACCTCTCAAATGACTGGAGGCTGCACATTTTCTTTCAATTTTTGTGCACTTTGGAAATTAGTATTAAACAATTAAATTTTATTTTAGATGAATGGTTTAAGAGAAAAAAGGCTTATATCTCATTAAGTCATCATTATCATATCATCAATAACATACTACTTACATTCAGCAAATTTCACTGTCAACAGCTTACCATCAGAAAGCCAATTTCATTTCAAGCACAATTCTTTACCTATGTATTACGTACATACCTTCTATGCTTGGCCAAAAATATGAGTAACTTAAAATTATTGCATACATTATTGCATATGAAACAGAAGCAAAGTTGTAAAAGTAAATAATAATAAATACCATAGTATAATTGTTTTATAGTGTCAGGAAATATGTTGACTTGCACAAACCAGCAGAAGAATTTTCCACTTGATGAACATGCATTTAAGATCAATGATATTTCTTTTGCAATTTTGAATTTGAAAAATATTTTTATATTCATACATTACAAAATAAACTCATGAATTGTTATTGGTTGAATGAGGAAATAAAATTGAAAGTTTTCACAACATAATATACACTTAAGTTATTTGAACATAGTATGTAAGTTGTAAAAAGGTAATCATAATGTGATCAAAAATGATAAATACTTAAGTAATTGCTTCAGATGCAATACCCCATGGTCAAAGATATTTTCATCAGATTTCCATCAGCAATCTTGAGAGAAAATGTTGAGATATTCTTTGATATAAGAGGAATCGACGTTTGATCATTTGTAAATAATCCTGTTATTAATATAATAAACTTTATTAGTTGTATGCTTAAATTAATATTATTAGCAGTTCACTCATCTTATCAGTATATAAAGAGGAATATATGATTTCTTATCGAGGCAATATATAACTATTATGCTATTGAAGAAAAAAAATTCTTTGTAATTTTTTATCTTAAAAGTGCAAATAGAAAGAAAAATAATGATCAAGCAATACCGATTAATTTTTTTATAATAACTTAAGAGTTATTGTCGGGTTGCCCTTCAAGAAAGGTAATATTTCTCTCTATAATAATCGGCCGAGCAAACATCTACTTCGATCATCATATCAGTCTTCGGTCAGTTCTCGTAGCAGAATAGCCGGACGAGGCGGTAATTCGGGAGGTATTTCTTCTAGCTCTACACTTGTACAACCTTCTTCCCATCTATCATTCCAACTTTCTCCACCCACCATGCCCATTTCGTCTATCTTTTCGTACTCATTCTCAAAAGTTGTATTTCTTTCTTTGCAACACGAGCGTCTTAATTTTATCACGAGACACAAAACACTCGCTATCACTATAACAATGGCTACCCCACTCAAGATGCTGTACGCGATGTGAGCCGCAGTCAGTCCTGACAACAATGAAGGATTCTGTTTTAGCGAACGATTGGTGCCCGCTGGGATATCAAACCTTTCTGTTGGCTGATTTGTGACGGCAGTTGTACTGGAAGAGTTTTCTTCATAACGAACTTCTACACTGTTTGTCGTTGTTTTCAGGTTAGCTGTAGTATTTTGATCTCGATGATATGTAACTTGCGATAAATTGGTGCCGGTTTGAACAACTCGCCTTTCAGTTGTTAGCTGTTCTGTGGAGACAGTCGTACTGGAAGGTTTTTCTTCATAAAACGGCTCTACCGTTCGTAATTGCTTCGACTTTAGCTACAGTATTGTGATCTCGATGGTACGCGACTTGCGATAGATTGGTGCCCGCTTGGACAACTAGCCTTTCAGTTGTTCGCTGTGTTGTGAAGGCAGTAGTTGAACTGGAAGTTATTTCTTCATAATGCAGCTCTATACCGTGTGCCACTGCTTCGACTGAAGTGTCTTGTTCTCGACGGTAGGCAATTTGCGATGAATCTGTGACAGTAGTTCCGACGCCCTCATTGTCCATGTTTTCGATTGAACACCCGTCTGAAGATAGGTACCGTTGAGGGGCACCATGGTTGTCTCTGTGCTGACCCGTGAAAAACACGCAGATGCACCTTCCGTTTCTGTGAAATTCCCCCGTCACTTCAACGTTATTGAAAGTCCCCAAGGAGTTCCTCGCGGGAATGTATTGGTGGATGTCGTGGAGAATTGACGACGAATCGTTGAAGAAGAACACACAGTCGAAATTATTGCTTTGAAGGGCGTTCCTCTGAAGTAGTAACAGTTGAAGGCGGATGTTGAAGGCAAAGGCTCCGGCTTCGACCTGCGAAACAGTATTCTCACTCAGATCCAAAACCTCCAAATCGGGACAGCCGTAAAACGCTCTTGACACGTGTGAAATCTGGTTTCCCCGTAGGTTTAAATGTATGAGATTAGACAATGGCACGAAAGTATTGTCCAAGGATGTCAGTTTGTTATTTTCCAAACGCAGTTCTTTCAGTGACTTCAGTTCCTCGAAAGCTCTATTGGCAAGATATACAATCGAATTGTTCCCCATATCCAAGTGTTCTAAAGAACTGTTTTTTGGAAACACTCCAGATAACACTTCGACTATTGTATTCCCAAACAAATTAAGTTTTTTCATTTTCCTGAGGCCTTGGAAAGCTCCTGCATGTAATGAGGAAATATTATTTCCCATTAGATCCAATTCCTTCACTCGAGAACCTAAGTAGAATGTATTTTTATTTACTGTCCAGAGAGCATTGAATGATATGTTGAGTACAATTTCCGCGCCATTACCATTTACAGAGCTGAAATTCAAGGCCGCTGGCTCGATTGCGTGAATCATATTAAAGGAGAGATCCACTTTTTTAATATCATCTAAGAAAATAAATGTGCCATTTTGAACATGGTTAATTTTATTGTTTCGCAAATTGATTTCTGTAACGCTAGATAAGTGTGAAAACACACCTCCTTGGTTAGAATCGTTTGAGGGATCTAAGTCAATATCTGAAATATTGTTGTAGCTGAGATCAATAAAATTAATGAGTGGGAGTCGACGAGACAGATTATTTTTCACTGAAGTGAAGAAGTTCCCGCTCATCGATAGCTCTTCCAGCCTGTCATTAGTTCCAAATATTGCAGAAGCGTCTCCTCCAATTGTTGACAAACTGATGTCAAGGGTTTCAAGATTTTTCAGTCCTGCAAAGAGTTCAATTTTCGGAGGGTCAGGAAAATAACAGGCAACAATTTTTATGTAATTTACATTTGTTAAACGATTGAAATCATTTGCTGTGAGTGACGTGAGATTACTGTTGTGAATTTCCAACATTAAAATATACGAAACTTTTTCGTCATCAAGGAATCTCCCTGATGCACCATCGCAAAATCCTTGAGTCCATTCAAATGTGCAGTTAGCATTAACTATGGTTATGTGAAATATGAAATACATAGTTATGATCGATGTTGGATGACGCTGGAGAGCTTTCTTCATTTCTTTTCATTTCGATTATTGTAACTGAAAGGAATGCAGAGCTCCATTACTTTGTGATTTATGTTTCTTAGTTATAGACGAACAATTCAAATAGTTTATCTACTTACAGTTTCAAAGCTCTGTACAGATAAATACTCAAAATTCATAGTTGAATTCCTCAGCGCAATACACGTCGACGATGGTGCTTCCTATAATTCCAACCACACTTTGGTAGATCTACAACTAATTTGGAATTTGATAAAGAAAATCAGCAATGCGGTTTATCATATTTCACGGCTGAAGTGTTTGAACACATGTCCAGATGATAAGTCGATCAAGGAAATGAGATATCCTTCATGCTCGCCCAACAGTATGAATTACTGTGGAGAAAAAAATGGAAAACTCTTGCAATCCCTTTTTCAATTTGCAAGGCTGAAAAATATCATGATCATATCCTTATCGTTGATATTTTTATTTTCTAACACTTATTTCGTAAGAAGAGAAAGTATTGTAATAGTGTCACGAAAAACGGCGAATTTTCGACAGAAAAAACTTCTGGCCGGGCCGTTGTGACACAAAATCAATAATTTTGTTCATGTATATATTAAATTACTTCCTCTAACACGTTGTGTAGTAAGAATGTATTTTTTATGGGTCCTTGATACCGAAAAATTGATTGACATCTGACAGTCCGTCCGTCCTTTTGTGGTCAATGATAGCGACTAAACCGTTCAGCCGATTTTCTCCAAAATTGATATTCCATGAGACGGATATTTTCATTTTGGGGGAACTTTATCTAAATCGTCAACATTTTCAAGGTTCTCAAAAAATGCTCTAAAAATGCTTTGATTAATGGTTGTCTTCGGATAGCGTAAAGGAGGCTAAAGAGAATGGTGCAGGTCTCATTTTCGTGAAATCCATATTTTCAAAAATTGCGGAAGGCGTCTTCCTACAATATTGAAGATATTTTTTTCCTGGATGAAATCTGTTCTTTAAAGATCTTAAAATAAGGTAATGCGGAATTTTTCGAAAATATTAGTATTTTTCGTGGAAATTTGCCTTAAGTATTGGCATTTTTTAATTTTTTAAACATGTTTTTCTCAAAAAGCCTCCAATTTCTTTCTTTAAATTTTCTCCTCGTATGTATCAAAAGACGGTAAAAAATGGTGGTAGTCTCATTTCCAGGAAACTCTTCGTAAATTCTTCGAAAATTCGAAGTTCTAACTCCTTCGAAAATTGCAAAAAGCCAACTTTTTAAAACTATAGAATTGAATATAGAGATTTTTGCCTTAAACAAAATGTTTTAAAAAATCAGCTTTTTAAAAAAGGTTATGCACAATTTTGTTTGGAAAAAAGAGTATTTTTGTGTAATTTGTGCACGAAATTGATGCAATTTATAAAAAAACATTTTCTTAAAAACCGCTCCAAATTTTGTTTCATTTTTCCACGGATAGAACAAGGAACAGTTAAACAAATGGCGCAGATTTCATTTTTGTTGAACTCTCTGAATTTTCGAAAATACCAAATTTAGAAATAATACGAGATATTGCGGCACTATGCATTTCCTCCATGGTTTTTGCACGCCTTAGCGGGCAGCAATCGACTGCAATCTCGATCTTCTGCGCATGCGCAGTTGCACAAAAGTAAAGTTAAACTGCGCATGCACAGATGATCGAAAGTGCTTTCGAATGCTTTAACGTTCGAGGGTGCAAATATTTCCTATTGGAAAGAGTCATGGTGGAAAGCGAAGACATTGAAATAATATTGGAAGAGTCATTTATTTATGTATTTATTTTACGTCAAAAAAGCAGTTAAAAACTGCGTATGACGTGCTATGGGGAAAAGTGAATTGTGTGCACATTTTCAAAATTCTGTGATCCCTACACTAAGTCATATACTACTTAAAATTTAAATAAAATAAATAAATAAATAAAAAGATTTTAAAAAACTCCCATGTAATAAAATCTATTTTCAAGGATAAAAAGGCAATAAATTTTGGCTCTTATCCATGTTGTCCTTCGGAATAATACTTCGTGCCGCGACAACATGGAAACGATAATTTGAATAATTGTATTTCCCACTGAATTCTAGAAGACGTGCACAGAAAATGAAGTTACATTTACGTCCAGAAGCAAAACAAGGGGTCATCTCAATATTTGCTCAATGGATCAGGGAAACTGGACGAAAAACCTGATCGAGATGGGGGTCATTGACCCGGAGACTGCAATACAATACTTGTTACAGGTTGTTTATACACATTTAACAGTTCAAATGTTAAATAATGCATTATGTATAATTATTAAAGTTAATATTACTTTTCTTGTGATGCTCAGTATAGTCTCTAATTGTATAGAAACAGTTATGCAGCAGAAACGATTTCACTTGGGATTTAAACTTTTCTATCGAATTTAATCGTTTAATGGTGGAAAGCGAAGACATTGGAAAGAGACTATGAAAATATCGATGTTTCGAAAACGTCGATGTTTTGAAAACATCGACATGAATATCACATCGGTAGTCCAGAGGTAGTTCCAACACGTTATGATGTAACCGAACTCGTAACTCACAGATAAGTTGCGATATGCTCCCTTCAGTGCCGGACAGCTGATGTATTTGGATGATTATCACTAGTCGACATTTGCGAGTTTCTGAGTGATGTACAGTGTGTGTGATAAGAGAAAAATGTGTGGAAAATTTTGTGCGTGAACTATGTTTTATTGTGTTCCCGTGCACTTCGCTAAAGAGCGCGTGTTCACAGAATGTTATAAGTGAAGCCATGAAATCTGGTTCAAGTGTTGATGTTAATTCCAAATCTTTACCTACTCTCCACTTTATCAAGATGGATGGATGTTTTCTTTTATTTCAGAAGAAACACGTGGTCATACTTATACTATATTCTTTGCTCAGTATTTTGGTGAATATCCAAGCCAGTGATATTTGTGACATATGCAAGTGTTCTCGAAAACTCGTACACTGTACTTCTGTGTCGAAGGAACTACCATTTGACACTTTGTCGAAAAGATTTACCTATCTCCGCATACAAAATTCTAGCGTGGAAGGAGCATCGGAAGGCAAATTAGTGTCTCCATTTTTGATAAATCTTCACATTAGACATTGTGATATTGAGGTAAATGACACCTCATTTCAATTTTTAAGTAACTTGGAAATATTAGAAATAAGTAATTCGGGGAGGATTTATCTTTCTCCACAATCGTTTACTAACAATTATAAACTTAAACGCATTGATATGTCAAACAACAAAATAACTGACTTACCGAATTCTCTCTTTTGGAATCTTCCTCAGCTCGAAGAGTTGTTCCTAGGTGAAAATAATATCCAACACATTGTTACTGGAACATTTGTG
This sequence comes from Teleogryllus oceanicus, assembly GCA_964035755.1. NCBI lineage: Eukaryota > Metazoa > Arthropoda > Insecta > Orthoptera > Gryllidae > Teleogryllus > Teleogryllus oceanicus. Next base: position 61,454,541 of record CAXIVR010000013.1, read on the forward strand.
AATAATTCAAAAATGGCGACGCTGATAATTAAATACAACCATGTTCAAACTTTGCAGTCCGAAACACTGCGCATTAACAACGTGAACAATTTGAACACGTCGTTAAAAAATGTGACAATGGACCTCTCTTACAATATGCCTCTAGCATTGAGAACCACACGTTTCGGGATTCTTCCAATTTGACACATCTTTACGTTTCATCGAATAGAATTGCGCTGTTGCATCAGAAGACTTTCGTTGGCTTGTCCTCTTTGCAAGAATTGGATTTAGGCAACAATACCCTGACAGAAATCCCCATGTACGCCTTTTTTATGTGCGGAAATTTAAAGACGCTTTTACTTCATCGAAATAAAATTTCTCACATCCATCCCTACGCTTTTTCTGGATTGGGTCATTTGCATTCCCTGGACTTACAAGAAAACTACTTGCAAGTTCTAGGAAATACGTTCACAACCAGTTGGCCAGAGCTGCTTTACTTGAATATGAGTCGCAATCTTATCTCTGAGATTCAGGAGGAAATGTTTCGTGGATGCCGTAATATGCTGCGATTGGACCTGAGTTACAATAATATTTTAGTTATCGACAAAAATTCCTTTGAATCCAACATCCATTTGCGAGATCTGTACCTTCAGAACAATCACATCGAAAAACTTAAGTACTGTTCGTTTATGAATTTGACGAATTTACTCAACTTAAATATGGAAAATAATGTCTTACTGGACGTGAGTTTCTTTCATTTTTGCCACCTAAACAATCTCAAGAATCTCTCTTTTGGCATTAAAAACGATAGCGCATGCGAGTGTCTGTTCTTCGAGACTATGAATCAACGAAACGTAAACTTATCATTAGGAAATAGTTTCATGAGCACAAGATGCTATTCAAATTACATGCACCATTATAAAGATCCGAATCGTATCTTTTCATATGATTGTTTCAATCCTTCGTCTTACACCAAGTGCTATTGTCCAAGGGGGAAGTTGGGTCCCTAAAGAGATTCTGAAAACTTCGTCTAATAGTATATCGTTATTCAAAACAAATTATTTTGTCCTTGTTTGAACAAATTTGTTATTAATATTATGTTTAGTATTTATTAAAATGATATAGTCATTTAAATTTGCGTTGCCTTAAAAGCGAATTTGTGTGTGTACATTACTTAAGGAAACATAAAAATACGCCAGTTGAATAATGTTTTAGTAAGAAAATACGAATGCCACCAATATCCTGCGGATGAAGTGTTCATTAAAACTGAAGAATAAACCACTTCTTAGTACATTTAAAGAGAAGATGGGCAAATTTCGAAAAATGAAATCGAAATTGAAATTATTAGCGAGAAATGACATAAATTTGGGTACATCTGTATATGAAATGCGCAGTTTTTTTAGTTTCACGAGAAGAATAGTTTCGTATGTACCAAAACTATACATTTTTGTAATTACATTTTTAAAGTCGTAACGTGACGAAAAATCTGATGACTTTTTGTAAGACATTGCCCGCTTTCATCAGGAACTTTGTTGTTATATTGACAAGTATGTCAAAAAATTAATTTGTGATGAGACACACCTATGCATTTAGTAATGTAATTGTATTAATTATTAGAGTTTGCTGATACTGTCAAAAGTCTGGTTCCCACGGAAGCTTATATGCGTAACATGCAAGATAAAAATTGCGAGGCACCATTTGGCTGATTTGTTTCTCCAATGCTTATTCAAGTAATATTTCGTAGATTATTAGTAAATGTAACAACAAAAACTTTAATAGATGGTTTCTGAATATTCTTTACGAGGTGGTCCAGTGCAAACATTTTGCACTTTGTATTTCATTGTTATTAAAGAGAAAATGGTTTCATACTAGAACTCGGAACTGTATGAGCTCTCAATTGTGCGTTGCAAATCCATCATAATCAACCAGTGCACGTGCAATCATTATGTGTTTATTGATGTAAGAACAAGGAACAAGTTAATTTTCGCGAAAGTGATAAATAATTGATAAAATAAAAAAATACTTGTGAAGATTGAGTGTTTGCAATGAACGTGCCTTGGAATACGTGAACTGAGGAGATTCAAGTTTTGGGAAGATGGAGACGTTGCTTCTGTTCCGAGGTCAATGGAAAATGTTTTGTTGTCACTCCATCCAAACAATTCCGGCCGCCTGAATCCAGATGGTTCAACCGAATCGGTGAGTAGAAGTTGTTGTTTTTCATGCAATTTATCTTCTTCTTCCTTTCAGGGATTAGGCATGAATGCCTGTTCCGTCTTCACTTGCACTTCAGCTCCATCTCTTCTTGGGCCTCCCGACATCTCTTCTACCCTTCGGTCGGTATTGCATCACTAAGCGTGGAATTCTTTCTTCACCCATTCTTCCAATGTGATGTCTCCATGATTCTCTGTATTCCTCTATCTTTTCATTTATATTATATATATCCAGTTCTTTACGGATATCTTCGTTTCTTATGTGATCTTGTTTTCTGCAGCCTTTAACTTTCCTGAGAAATCTCATTTCCGCTGCTTTGATTTTACTTTTATCTCTCTCTTTTGCTATCCACGATTCACTTCCATACATAAGAACTGCAGCAGCCATTGTTTTATAAAATTTTATTTGGGCGTCTTTCCTTGTTTTGTTCTGAAGTGTTCGGTTTATTATGTCACATAGTGATTGAAATTTATTGGTCTTATTCTCTATGTCTTTATCTCTGTCATAACTGATCTCGCAACCAAGATAATTGAAATTAGAAATCTGTTCAATTACTGTTTTTGAGCGAACGGGGTTTTTACCATAATGGGCCATAACCTTTGTTTTCTTTTTTGATATCCGGAGATTATATTCGAGCCCTCCCAGTAGATGTAGTTTGTATACGGCTTTTTGTAATTCGTCTTCACTTTCTTGCAGTATTGTTATGTTATCTGCATAAAGAATAATATTTTTTACATAACATATGCAATTTATGTATGTACTAATCGCGCACTTTTACTTTATACTCCACAGCGGGTATAGAACGATTTTCCTAAGGATGGGCCAAAGTGACAGTTCGCGAAAACAATTGAACATCACATTATTTCAGAGAAGTATCCCTCCGCCGCGACAGCTGTTCAACCCCTTCGTAAAGTGTTTGGTTATGGTTCCTGAGAAGACTTCACTATCCAGAAGTCTAAGACTTTCGCTGAGGTATATGCACGTACGCGAGTCCGGGAAACAATTATGTTTAATTACATATGTGGAAAATCTCTTAACATGCTCTCACAACCAGTAAAAGAAAACTGCCACGAATGTAAATAGAAATCTCTCAATCACATCTCGCCACACAACAGCAGGAAGGCCAGAACCATGTGCATCGGTATGCATCTCGCATTCAAGTCTGGGTTTTAAAATAAACATAATATTTCACACAAAAAGTAAATTCTATGTAATATATAAAGAAAAAAAGAATGTTTACAGAAGAGCACATAACACTGCCTAATTTCAATTATTTCTCGCGGCGCACTATATTTTTGTCGGACGAGGCCATCACGAAAGGAAGCGTCGAAGCCATGTACAAGTGCAAACGAACAAATGCAGGAAGGGAGTCCATTGGGCTCGAGAGCACGACGACCACAGAACCTTCAGTTATGTTGCCAGCACTAGCTGTCACTTTGGCTCCTTAGGAAAATCGCGCTATAGTGCGGGGAGAGGCGGGTTCTGTCTCCGTGACGGTAGTGCAGTGCTGTCAACTTCGACAGAAAGCTCAGCGTAATAGCGCATTTACCACAGAACCCATACGAACCCAGCGTAATACCCATTTGGACCATCGAACTATGAAAAAAAAACAAAGACTAGTTTTCTAAAATTCTGAAAAAAAATTAATAGTAATAGAAACAATTGAGTAACAAGAAGGAACACCCTACGCACAGGTTGCTAGAAAGAGAGGGCGAAAACTGAGAAGTCCGCATTGTAAAGGACGAAGGTGGGCAGCACAGCAAACTAAGCCGTGACGTTCCGAGTGGAGCTCATATTTTCTACCGGGCCGTGCTGTGCCGGGCTGAGATAGAGCTAGGGAGCTGGAGGATCAAGAAAACGTGCGTATTACTCGCGCAAGTTTTCTTGATACACGAGCTCCCTAGTTCTAAGCTAGCGCGTAATAGCACGGCCCGTTGAGATACTAAGGTTCGACTCGGGACGGCACGTACCAAATTACAATGCTGGCAACACCATCTCGTACTTTAAAAGAAAACGTAGTACGCTCGTTGTACGCTTTGGTGCGTTTAGTTCATGCCCACAGTTGGTACGCCCGTTTAAGCCGTGACGTAGCAGAGCCCTCCTCTCCCCGCACCTCCCGCTGTGGAATATCAAGAAAAGTTGCGCGTGTAGTACATAGTACTAGACAATTATTGGTCATTAAAACAGGGAAGATTTTCGTGTAAATGTATTTTTTTACCTAAGCTTACTCTGGCTCTCAAACTTTGTAGATATGTGATTCATGACATACTCATTGAAACTAGTGGCGCTAAAGTAGCACATACCTTCTCATCTCTTAGTAACGGTTATGTAATATTATACCAAATTATATCAAATTACTGTAGTGAACGTTAATACAAAATTATGGTACTCATTTTTTTTAAAATTTTTCTTTCATATTACTGTAAAATAGAATTTTGTTTTAGAAAGAAAACCTAATTGAGCCACTTTCAATTAACTCGTTTGCATATGTATTCAGAATTCATCATGTATGAGTTAGGGTATTATAAAGGGATCCCAGAATGTAAGAAAACGTTCACAGAATGCACATGTTCCCACAGAACGTCACAAACAGTTTTAACTGTTTTTAACATTTAAAAAAAAGTATAAAACCTCGCGATAGTTTCATGTTCCTCTCCGACATCAGAAGAATTCAAAAGAATTTCAAAATGAGAGCTCGTCAAACGAAGCACAGCAATTTCAAAATACCTGTACGCTGAAGTTCTCGTATTTAAAAAAAAAGTGCAATATCTTTTTTAAAGAACTGACATTTTTTAATACATTTCATTAAAAAATCTGTAGTATCAACCTTGTACTTTTGCTATGTTAATAGTTAGTTTTCAATTTTTGAAAACTTGGAAGTTTGAAATTTGGTACCGAGTTTCTGATTTGTTGTATAGTAAGTACATGACCTGCACCAATGATGTACGAGAGTGGTCCCAGAAGTACCCTGCCTGACCTAGAGATCGCGGTAGTTTTTCGAAAAATATCACTGTATTAGAAAGTAGACAATCTATGAAGCATATGTGTCAAGTTTGAAGACGCTACGTTGTTTAGTATTTGTTTGGCAACAATCAATAGTGAACGTTGTGAGTGAATTTGTAAAAATGAAGAAAATTGGTCATAGTTATGTGATCCAATACTTTAATTTGAAAGGCCTCAGCCCAACCAGTATAAAAACTGAAGTAGATTCTACTCTGGGTGAGTCTGCGCCTTCGTTTACTACAGTAAAATATTGGGTAGCAGAGTTTAAACGAGGCCGTACGAGCTGCCAAGACGAGCATCGCAGTGGTCGACCAAATGAGGTGACTACTCCAGAAATGGTAAAGAAAATCCACAAAGCGGTACTGGGTGATCGTCGACTGAAAGTGCGCGAGCTAGCAGACATAGTAGGCATTTCGAAAAGTGCGGTACATGGCATATTATCTGAAAATTTAGATATGAGAAAGCTGTGTGCAAGATGGGTGCCGCGTTTGCTCACACTTGAGCAAAAACAGTGTCGTGAAGATGTTTCAATTGAGTGTTTAGCGAAGTTTCACCGCAACAAAGCAGAATTTTTGCGCCGTTTCATAACCATGGATGAAACATGGGTCTACCACTTCACCCCAGAGGGAAAACAGCAATCAAAACAATGGACTGAAAGGGAGAACGCGCACCAAAGAAGGCGAAGACCGTTCCATCTTAGCGTCGGCTTTTTGGAATGCGCGTGGGATAATTTTCATTGACTATCTTGAAAAAGGAAAAACTATCCACGGCGAGTATTATGCAAACTTATTGCAACGTTTGAGCGAAGAAATCAAGCAAAAACGGCCACACTTGGGTAAGAAGAAAGTGTTGTTTCATCAGGACAATGCACCAGCTCACAAATCCGTTATTGCAATGGTCAAAATTAATGCACCCTATTCGCCAGATTTAGCCCCCTCTGATTATTTTCTGTTCCCAAACTTGAAAAAATGGCTCAGTGGTCAAAGATTTTCCAACAATGAAGTAGTGATGTCGGTAGTTAATGGCTATTTTGAGGAGCAAGACAGTTCTTATTATAAAAAGGGTATCGAACTTATTGAACATCGCTGGGAAAAGTGTATAGAGCTAAAAGGAGATTATGTTGAGAAATAAACATTTTTTTTCCAAAATTTTTGTTTTTTCTTTGTTAAGTCGGTTACTTCTGGGACCACCTCCGTATTTGATTGAACACCACCTATTCAACACAACGCATACAACACAACACAACATTCCAGCTAGATTCTCTTGAGTCTAGGTGGTGTGGGTTAAGTACTGCAATGACAAGGAAACTTTCTAAGTTACAGTCGTTCAAGAGAAATGTAGATAAAGATATCCAACCGACTTTTTCTTAAGAAACGCCATAAATTTATAAAACTTGGAAAGGTGCATACTACATTGAACCAATAATATGGATTTAATCATGCAATATTTTGACCATTAGGACGCGGAATGTAGTTTCTTGGATTATAGCAAAATTGCTATTATTCGTTACAAAATACATTTCGATGTGTAGATGTAATAGGAACCACTTATCAAGTCTGATAAGAAAGCCAATCCTCATTATTATACTGATATCCTCATTAATTATTTAGTAATTATTTGTATTTTTCCAGGAACAAAATTTGTCATATTCTTTTTTATGTATTTATTCCGATTTCTGAGGTATTAATTGTTCAATTGCTTCATTGTATTAATCTATTATCGGTTTCCGAAGGGTCTCTTGACTTTCGAATCCCATTCTAAAATGTTTCGAACACTGAAATTGTTTCACAGACATCAAGATTATAGGTGGCTCAGGTACCGTTGCCAATTCTTTATTGGCACTAGTAGATCATGAAATATTGGAATATGTAATTAAAAATGAGGAATAGTATGAAATAAAGCGTGTTACGCAACATAGACGGAAATGTTTAAACGATTAAATTCAATAGAAAAGTTTAAATCCAAAGTGAAATCGTTTCTGCTGCATAACTGTTTCTATACAATTAGAGACTATACTGAACATCACAAGAAAAGTAACATTCATTTTAACAATGATACATAATGCATTATTTGCCATTTGGACTGTATAAATGAGTATAAACAACCTGTAACAACTATTGTACTACAGCTTCCGGGTCAATGACCCCCATCTCGATCAGTTTTTTCGTCCAGTTTCCCTGATCCATTGAGCAAATGCTGAGATGGCCCCTTGTTTTGCTTCTGGACATAAATGTAACTTCGTTTTCTGTGCACGTCTTCTAGAATTCAGTGGGAAATACAATTATTCAAATTATCGTTTCCATGTTGTCGCGGCAGGAAGTAATAAGAGCCAAAATTTATTGCTTATTTATCCTTGAAAATAAATTTTATTACATGGGAGTTTTTTTCCCCTTTCAAAATTCAAAATTTATTGCTTATTTATCCTTGAAAATAGATTTTATTACATGGGAGTTTTTGTTGTTTTTTTCTCCTTTTCAAAATTCAAAATTTAAGTAGTATATGCCTTAGTGTGGGGATCACAGAATTTTGAAAATGTGCGCACAATTCACTTTTCCCCATAGCACGTCATACGCAGTTTTTAACTGTTTTTTGACGAAAAATAAATCAACAAATAAATAAATAAATAAATAAATAAATGTTACATTACTCTTTAGAAATTCCAAACTCGGCACCTAACATCGCCTCCGCTGGAAACATCGCACTTGTAATGTAATATTTTCCTTCCTTATGACGTAAATTACTATAATCATCTCAAGCTCAATATACTTGGCATGAAGAGCGATAGTGGATAGTGGAATAGTATATACTCTCTGAATAGTGGAACGAATCGCACATTGTAGGCTAACAATGAATGAACCAATAACAATGCGGGATTTGTCATTAGACGGTGTACGTCAGTAATTGTTGCCAAGGTGGTGAATGAGTGCTTAATGCATCACAATAATACTGGTATGTCACGAAGTGAAAATAAGTTCTTATAATAAGATGGCTTGTGGTTAAATTGTGTCGTTAATTGCAGTAACTCAAATGTTTTACGATATTGGTAATTCTTGCGAAACAAGAAGTAACAGAATGCAATACGATAATAATCTTCACCGCGAAATGATAGTACAACGTTTCAAAAACTCTTATCATAACTCAATATGATTATAGTAATGATATCTCATCAAGTAAAAAATATGGTATTTGTACAAAGATTTGTATGAGAGAAGCAATGGGAGTGGAAGTCGTCTATGGAGAATGGTGGAATAGTGGCCTTCCAGGATATAGATGATAACGCGACCGTAATCCTCAGAGCTGTGATATTCATGCATTTATGTATTTTGAAAAATAAGTAATTTCCTATATTCTTAACCAGTGGTGATTGTCCGTTATTAAGATTAATTTTGAATGGTTTCCAACCAACGTGACTAGCCATTCATTAGCAGTATTCACATACATCACAACCAGATATAGTCCATTAATGTAAAAAGTTTTTGACTTTCTCGCGTACTACTCGTATTTACATGGTGTAGAGAAAGTACTGTAATATTGCAGAAAACAATGATTGTTTGACAGAAAAACTCGTATTTTGGGGCCCTGATACCTAAAAATGGATAAATATTGTTCCACTATGTAGTAAACTAATTACTTTAACACGCTTAGTCGTCAGAATTCACGTTTTGAAGGACCTTGATTTCGAAAAAATTAGTTTACGGCCAAACGAGTGACCCTCTGTTCATAATTCCGTCCGTCCAACCTGCTCAGTGCATCAACTGATGTCACTGCAGCGCCTCTGACCGGGAAGACCTAGGTTCGAGTCCTGAGGCAGGATTTTCGACACTAGCTTTTCAGCTAGGTCGAATTCAGTCGCTGTCTGAATGAGAATTCTAGAGACCGGCTGCTCTGATCGGTAGTTTTCCCTGGTTCCTCCGATCAACACCAGGCGAATGCCGGGGCAGTACACTACCAAACAGGCCACGGACCGCGCGCGATCTGTCCTTCCACTTCCTTGTCCTACCCTCTCCCCTTACACACACACACATACTAACATCCACTACACTACCACGTATTTCGGAAGACCGGTCGGGAGCTTAGAGCATGTCCCGACTGGAGCGGTGGGAGTCCCCGCTGGTGGGAGAGTCCTGGTTAGGGGGAAACCCCACTAGCCGACGGTAGGTCGTCGCTGGATCTCGCCATCCAGTGGGTGAAAATCACAGCCCTCTTCCGAAAAAAAACATGCACCACACTAACGGGACTAATGACCAAAACAGTTGACGTGCCCGGAAACACGAAAAAATCAATCAATCAATCAACCGTCCGTCCAGCCGACTGTCCGTCTCTGCACAACGCTAGCGTCTAAACCGTAGGCAAAGTTTTCACCAAAATTGATGTTCCTCGATTGATTTGACTGATGTTGCGGCCTCTTGAATTGGTATTAAGAACCTACGAAATGTGGAGTCTGATTATACAAGAAGAAGTAAGCTTCTACTTATAAAAACACGAACTATCCACTTTCCCGGTATTGGTGACCTAAGAATAAGAATGACAATAAGAATTTCTCTGCCGAAAACTCGCTGTTTATTACTGCAGCATTACTTAACTTCTCTGTAGTATACTTCATTTGTATTATAAGAGAAAGTAACAAGATTTTCTAGAACACCAAGTTTTTCTGTAAACGTTTTGAATGGGCAAAGCTAATACATTGAATAACATGACATGAGCGTTACTTGGATGTTATCTTTTAATTATTGTTTTTAAATTACCCAAATTTATGTCCAAGTAGTACGTTCCCGTTGCAAATAATTCGAAAAAATACGAAAAGTTGTCTCACTAGTTTCTTAATGAAATCTATTCTTTAAAATTCGATCTTTTAATAATGTCAATTTGTGTTTTGAAAATAAAAAGGTTTTTCGTAATTTTGGATGAAATGTAACCGTACCAAAAGTAAAAAGGAAAAATGGCACTGTTTTAAGAAAATTTGATGACTTTTTTAAATCGCACCGATGTTTTTAAAATCACGTTAAAACGACACATACTCGAAAAAAATGAAAATCACATTAATTAATCACAAAATTTCAGTAAAATGTAAAATATTGTAAATGTAGAATGAAGTCCAACAAAATTTAAATTTTTGCAGTTTTCTTAAATTCGCATCTTTTATTGAAAATCAGACTTATTTGTAAGCGATTCTAGAAAACATTTGTGGCGGTTTTTGAGAAAATCTCGAAAATGTCGTTGGAAATAACAAACTCTCCAAAGTTAATATATATTTTTCTCGATAGATTGGCAGCGGCAAGATTGGGGAATATTTTTTGTATATATATATATATATATATATATATATATATATATATATATATATATATATATTGTGACGTCACGGGGTTATACGAACCCGTAACGCCACCATAAGTCACTAGAAAAAACCAGAGAACTAAGAAATAGAGTACGCAGCGGAGCGATGGTCCGAGAAGGCGACATCTACCCGCAGGTTTTCGCACTCCGATGTCCAAAGTTAGCGGATAATATTTTCTCGAGAGGGCGCGAAGGAGGAGAAAATTCACCCCCCAGAAATTTTTCCCCAGGCGGAGTTGCATAAATACCGTGACGCACTTCGGTAGAGCTCTCTTACGACTTCGACAGCGACGGCGACTCAACTAAATTCTTCAGCGGTAGTAATCGGTTAGTGCAGGAGTATAATTTTACTTGCTTTAGTAAAGCTGATTTAAGAAACGGGGTGATAAGTGATAGAATTCAGAAGCAAAGCGCATGTACAGCATTTGCACTAACATTACGCGAGTAAGCAAGCGTTGTGACTGCTCGAACTTGAAATAGTTTCATCATCGAAGTAAATTCGCGCAGAAGGACTCTGAACGAAATCCAGTATTTAATTTTGTACTCCACGACCACGCACGCTCAAAGTGTGGTATGTCGGCCGAGTGCTAGAAGTAGTCAATTCAAGCACGTTAGTTAATTAAAACTGGAAGCGCGAGCAACGGGTACGCGGCAGCCGGCAGAAGGACGACTCCAACACTCAAGCGTAGGCGAGAGGACTTGGACCACATACGTGGATGGTACAAGCCGAGGACGAGAGAAAGGTTTGGAATTTGGACGTGTGCGGCATCCGGAGATCGAGCGAAAGAAGTGGTGACCGTGGGGCATCGAACCAGTCAAGTGACGTGGCGAGGACTGCGAGCGACCGAACACCCAAGGTTAACTGACGGCGAGCGGAAAGGAAATGTCGAGGTAAAGAACTGGCAACTTCTATGCGACAATTTGTTGGAAAACTGTGTAGCTTTAAACACCAGGCGTAGCGTCCTAAAATAGGTGAAAGTTCCAAATAGTTACTGGGAAATATTTCGAACGTATGAGCGGCAGTTTTGATTTCATTCGCTGTACGCACCAGTAAATTCGTTTGAATGCCATACCTTGTACAACTTTTCTAAAGTAAATTATAATTTTTCATGTAATATAAAAGTAATCTTATTGAAAGTATTGTTTCCATTGTATGATGTCAGGAATAATCAGTTGCTATAATTTTGTAAAGGGTACGATTTAGTAACGTGTGTGCACGTTTATTCTTGTGCTAGAGTTAACAGCATTGTAATAAATGCGCAGCTAAGGCTGACCTTGTGAAGTCTAAAAAGAATAATTGTAGAGAATCACTTAAAGGGCCGTGCACGGAGAAAACTTTAGATTAACAAAAGTTAAATGAGGTACATAAAATAATTGAGAAGGAGGTCGAAGCAAAAGTATTGTAAATAGTGCGTATTGAAGTAATCAGGCAGTCAAGGTGGCGCCTATACATTCTCTTATGGTTGTGTTATTTCTGTTCTTTTTGTTTCTGTTTTCTTTGCAGTGACCATCTACGTAAAGTACATACTTATTGTATATTTGTGCCACTGTGTAATTTGTTTTACTGAATATATGCTCATTTTACCAGAATTTTATATAATTCATTGTGTCAAGGGTTCAGACCTTTCTCATACCCGAAGGATCCTGCTTCCTGAGAATTCAAAGCTCGCTTCACGAGCATTCATAGTTTCACGCTTCATCGCCACCGGCTGGAAGGTAGTAGGTGGGCGTGTTATAATATATATATATATATATATATATATATATATATATATATATATGTAAGCCACAAATTTAAGTTCAAGGGAGCGGAGTCAGGGTAAGAAGCGACACGTAATGATGCAACAAACAGCTGTAATATAAATAATATGTACAGATTGACAGAAAAACAATGATAAACAAATAAACTTAAAACTAAAGATTAAAACCGACCTGAATCAATACAATGCCGGTAGCCTTTGTATACATCAATGCTTTCAGCGCGGAGTCTTGTTAGGAACTGCCTCTCACGCGCGTGTCGACAAGCGACAGGGCAAGCCAGACATGATTGCCAACCTAGGTAAGCCTGATTACCCACAGGCTTACATCTCCCCTTTTTAAGACCGATGGTACGCTCCATCGGTGTAGGGGACAATCTTACTAGCATGAAAAATATTTGATTCATTTTTCCCTAATCTACTATCTAACAAAAACATTACCTCAGAAATTTTCTCTTTAATTTTAAAAGGACCTACTCTCATTGGTTCTGTTTTATTTTTATTCAACTTGTTAACGTTTTGTACATAAACTAAATCTCCTACTTTATAATTTATCCGTTTTACATTTTTATCATAATATTCTTTATTTTGATTGTGAATTTCTTTTGATTTCTTAAAAGCTGTTTCTCTATTGTTGACTAAATTTGTCAAATTATTGTCGTTCAGTTCATCAGGTAGAAATGAATAGTTCAATCCTGTCAACAAATAATTGGGAGTGAATCCGGTCGAACTGTGAATAGTGTTGTTATAATCCTTTACACATTCTTCTGCTACCTGAGGCCATGATTTATTTTATACTTCCATTTTTTTCTACTTTTTTTGTTAAAATTTGTCCTTTCTTTAAAATTTGTCTATTTAAATATTGCTTAAACTGTGCTGAATTTATACCAGGATACTGATCTTACAAAACTAATTTAATACTTCCATTTTTTTCTACTTTCTTGATTAGATTTATGAAATCTTTTGCCACTTGAGTTTTTGAGGTTATTATATAAGCGAATCTTGTAAAATGATCCACCGCTAAATGTAAATATTTTTTTGTACTTTTATAACCTTTGAAACCTCCTATTTCGAAAGGTTCCTTTGCTGGACATAGTTGAGATAAAGGGGATTTAAAGATAACTATTCTCGATTTATTTTTAATGCAGGTTTCACAAGATCTACAAGTCAATCTTATGTGTTTATACATGTTTTTGAAATAAAATTTTTGGCCAAAAGTTAAAATTAACTGTTTTGTGCCTATATGACCCTGATCAACATGTACTTCGGTTACAAGAGACTTTCCGAATTCTTCAGTTATCCATATTTTCTCTCTATTATTTAGAATTTTATAAATTATATCATCTTTAATAATGCATTTATCGCCAGCTTTCAACGATTTCTGATTTTCTTTGATATCATTCAATTTCAGTAAATTTGAAGTTTTAATCACAGAATCCCTGTTCGTATCCTCATGTGATTCCAAAACCGGGTTTCTAGTCAAACTATCAGCTTCAATATTTTCTTTACCCGGATTATATACAATTTCAAAATCAAAATGTGAAATATAATTCAAAATCTGAACTAGTTCCATATCATTACTTTTTTTTATATTGAAATTTTCCAATGGTCTATGATCCGTAAATATGACAAACTTCTTTCCTATCAAATGAAATTGCCAGTATAAAATGGCTTCTTTGATGGCTAAACATTCTATAAAAATTGCTTTCTTCTTTTTCTGGGCGTCTGTCAACTTTCTAGAAAAGAAAAACACTGACTTTAAAGAGTTATCTTCCTGTGGCTGTTTCAATATTGCTCCAACTCCTTGGATACTTGCGTCAGTGAAAATAAATATTGGAGCCTCTGGATCAAAGATCGCCAAAGCACAAATATTCTTTTGTTGAATTAAAACTCTTCATACACTCTTCAGACCAATCAAAGGATACATTTTTCTCAATAAATTTCTCAAAGGATCCAGCAAGGCTACGTGATTTGGTATAAACTCCAAATAAAAGTTAATCTTTCCCAAAAACTGTCTAATTTGTGTTTTTGTTGTAGGTATTGGAAACTTCTTAATGGCTACTAAATTATCATTTATTGGTTTAATCATATTGTTTCCTATCTCGTGTCCCAAATATGTTATCTTTTCTTGGGCGAACTGACATTTATTTTTATTCAGTTTGAAACCTTGTTCATATAATGTTTGCAATACTCGCTCTACATGATATAAATGTTCTTCGTAAGTTTTAGAGAACACCAATATATCATCGATATAATTTACTGTGAAAGCATCTAATTTGTTTTTTCTCATCACGCTTGCTAAAACTCTTTGAAAAATCGCGGGAGCAGATTTCAAACCAAAAGGTAAACATTTCCACTGCCAGTGGCCATGATGGGTTACAAAAGCCAGCTTATATCTATCTTTTGCCCGCACCGGAATCGACCAAAACGCCGAGTTCACATCGAATTTTGAAAAAAACTTACAATTTCTGGCCCGTATCGTGAGATCATCTATCCTTGGAAAAGGTTGACTTTCTGGCACAACTATTTTGTTGAGCTCTTTAAAATCGATGCACAAGCGTGATCTTTTCCCTTCTTCCCTCTTAAAAACCATGGTTACAGGAGCTGCATAAGGACTGCTTGACTCCTCTATTAAACCTACATTCAGCAAATCCTCCACTTGTTTCTCAATTTCTAATTTATCTTGGAAAGAGCATCTGTAAGGTTTCTTTGAAATATATCTATTTTCTGTCAGTTTCACTGTGGCTTCATAATCTTTTACTGTTCCTATATCAAACTTTGATTTGGTTTTTATCACTAATGTGACTTTTCTCATCTAAATTTTTATTTTTCTGTTGTTTCTGTGAAATACTCAAATTTTCATCCTGACAGAGCTTGACTTTTTTTATTGAATCTAAACCCAATAGAAAATCACAATCAATACCTTTATCAACAATGAAAAACGGAAAGTCATCTTCTAAGTTACCAATTTTAGTACGTATTATTGCAATCCCCTCCGTTTTCGCCGTTCCGGCTACACCTTTAATAGTGTCTCTCCCACCTATTATTCGCTTAATATTTCTTTTATCATTCAAAAAGATACTATTAACCATGGAAATATTGGATCCAGAGTCATATAAACCAATTGCTGGAGAACCATTTGCAAAAAGCTTGATTTTAATAAGTGGGAGAACTATTCGTTTTTTGCCTCCTCATAACTTGCTACTACTTCCTGCAATTCATTATTATTTGTAACCTTGATATTTTCATTTTTAAGAGTTTTAATTTGTCTATGTTTATTACGGCATATACTTTCTGAATGTAATCTATTTTTGAAACCTAACTTATCACAAATACTACATGGTCTTTTTTCACTTAAATTTTTCGTTAATTTTACCAACTTGTTTTAATTTTGACATTAAGTCTTCTATCTTGATAATGGATTTTCTATCTAACTTATTTTGAATTACTTTTGGTAAACTAATTACAATCATGTTAATTTGTGTGTTTGTTGACAAGCTATCATCCGCTTCTAGCAATAATCTTCTTTTCTTTAACGCGTATTCTAGTAGCGAACCGTTATAGAATTTAAAATTATAAGCATATGCTATATCTGTCCAGGATTGTGCAGAGAAGGTGTCAATAAAGGCACTATTCCATGCCTCCCAATTTGACAAGGAATTATGCTTTACAAATACATTATACCAATCTAACGCGGATTTCTCTAAAAACAATCGTAATACTTCAGCGTATTTATTTTGGGCTATCCCCACTCTGTCACACTCCTGCACAAATAACTTAATCCAAACACTCGCATTTGTATCTTCAGCGTCGAACTTTTCAATCACTATATCCTTTATCAAAGAGCTCGTTTTTCTTTCCAATGTAGTTGTTGACTGTTCGTTTGCACTCGGCTCTTGCTCTGTACTAATCACTTCCAGGTATTCGTCATACAACACTACGTTGCCTTCTTTATCCAAGTAAATTTTCTCAAGGTCTTCAGATAAGGTCAGCACCACATTACGAAATTTATAGCGAACCTTCAAAGTTTTAACAACATTTTTAACGATTGGATTTTCAAAAAGAGTTTCATGCTGAGCACTTGTCTGCTTATCTGCTGGAAACAAAAAACATTCCTCTTGACCAAGCAGCTGAATTCTTTTCACTTTAACTACGGTGCTTTTCGTATCTGCACCGGCCTCCGACACAAAATAAAACTTTGCCTTCCTCTCCATTGTATTGATTTGTAAGCCACAAATTTAAGTTCAAGGGAGCGGAGTCAGGGTAAGAAGCGACACGTAATGATGCAACAAACAGCTGTAATATAAATAATATGTACAGATTGACAGAAAAACAATGATAAACAAATAAACTTAAAACTAAAGATTAAAACCGACCTGAATCAATACAATGCCGGTAGCCTTTGTATACATCAATGCTTTCAGCGCGGAGTCTTGTTAGGAACTGCCTCTCACGCGCGTGTCGACAAGCGACAGGGCAAGCCAGACATGATTGCCAACCTAGGCAAGCCTGATTACCTACAGGCTTACATATATATATATATATATATATATATATATATATGTATATATATATATATATATATATATATATAGTACAATTTAGGTTCATTGGTTAGTGATTCCGAACGCCACAGCTGCGAAGATAATTAATCCCGGATGTGTAGTGCATGTTTTCACCGCGTGAGGTGGAGGTGATATCCCTCTCGCTAAATGGTGAGATGCGGCGCCTACCTACACGTCGGCTAGCGGAGTTTCCCCAGCCAGGTATCTCCCTACCAACGGGGCACCGCCCCAACCGGGACAAGCTCTAAGCTCCCGATCGGTCTCCCGAAATATATGGTAGTGTAATGCATGTTAGTGTAAGAGTGTGTGTATAAGGGGAGAGGATGGGACGAGGAAGGAAAGATCGAGCACGGGCCGTGACCCGTTTGTAAGGGCACTGCTTCGGCATTCGCCTGGTGTTGATCGGAGAAACCACGGAAATCTACTGATCAGAGCAGCCGGCCGCTAGTGTTCTCCTCCAGACAGCGGATGAATTTGACCTTGATCTCCAGATAGTGTCGAAAATCTTACCACCACCACCCGCACCTAGGACCTCCCGGTCAGAGGAAATGTATGTACGAATTCGAGATTAGTGTTATTCACAGACAGATACGAGGACCTTTTGTAACTAGCACAGTCTTGAAAAAATCAAAACATAGGTAGAGGAAAATTATCACTCAAGATTACCTTTAAAATTCCTTCATTCATTCATCCTAGGGTGAGAATAAAATGAAAATCATACATTTATTTCCAATTATTCGTGAAATCATTTTCACGTAATTAAAAAAAATATTTATTTATTTATTTTTTTATTTTTTTATTTTACGTCAAAAAACAGTTAAAAACTGCGTATGACGTCCTATGGGGAAAAGTGAATTGTGTGCACATTTTCAAAATTCTGTGATCCCTACACCAAGTCATATACTACTTAAATTTTGAATTTTGAAAGAGAGAAAAAAAACAAAAACTCCCATGTAGTAAAATCTATTTTCAAAATAAATAAGCAATACATTTTGAATTTTGAAAGGGAGAAAAAAAACAAAAACTCCCATGTAATAAAATCTATTTTCAAGGATAAATAAGCAATAAATTTTGGCTCTTATTACTTCCTGCCGCGACAACATGGAAACGATAATTTGAATAATTGTATTTCCCACTGAACTCTAGAAGACGTGCACAGAAAAGGAAGTTACATTTATGTCCAGAAGAAAACAAGGGCCATCTCATAAGTTCTTTTTGATGGGGGTCATTGACCCGGAAGCTGTAGGACAATAGTTGTTACAGGTTGTTTATACTCATTTATACAGTTCAAATGGTAAATAATGCATTATGTATCATTGTTAAAATTAATGTTACTTTTCTTGTGATGCTCAGTATAGTCTCTAATTGTATAGAAACAGTTATGCAGCAGAAACGATTTCACTTGGGATTTAAACTTTTCTATTGAATTTAATCGTTTAAAGTCATCTGGCAAAGTGTTGTAAAATAATGTACATGTATTGTATGTGAATTTTTGTAAAGCTTAATCACCTGGTGAATATGATTTCTACGTCGAGTGTTATAGTAATAGACTTCGGCATTTTATGAAAATATATTCCTGCCCTTGGGCAAGTCATTTTTTTCCAAAAACCACTGATTCGTAAATAAGAAGACACGGTAATGGTAGAATTCCTAGATTAATGAAGAGAGGCTTACATGAATCACGTGGGTGGGATTTGGTTATTATTCGTACAAAACCATGGACATCGTAAGGAAGCGATTGCTTTGAGGGAAATAACTTGACGATCGACGCTCCCAAGCAAATTTAAAATTGTGTGATAAAACTGATTCGAGCAGCTTTTACACTCATTAAACACACGCACCTCAGCACAGCTTTTTCTTGATTGACAGTCAGAAAACAGATCTGTCGTGTCGTGTGATGGTTCTGATGCTGTTTGTAGTTGGTCTGTGTGTTGAAACATCGTTGAAGTTTTTCCTCTCATTTTGTAGGCAGACTGAAAGAAGGTTTTTCGGTCAAGTCTTACCCAGAATTATGTCATGAATTGGGAAACGAAATGTTTGTCAGACTCATTATAACATATCAGCGTATTCTCAATCGTATTTTAGTACCGTAACTTGAATCGTTCCCGAAAAATGTTGGTTCATCGAAATGCAAGTGTTTCAAAAACATATACGATGATTAGTGCTACTAATTTTATTACGTAAAATTAAAAGAAAAG
Organism: Teleogryllus oceanicus; assembly: GCA_964035755.1. Taxonomy (NCBI): domain Eukaryota; kingdom Metazoa; phylum Arthropoda; class Insecta; order Orthoptera; family Gryllidae; genus Teleogryllus; species Teleogryllus oceanicus. The sequence continues at coordinate 61,473,591 of CAXIVR010000013.1, forward strand.
CTTTTTTCCATGAAGAACTGAACATCAAATACAGAAAAAAATGTTTTTTGCATCTTGCAGTTTTGCAGTGTTATCGTTGGAACAGTTAATCTGATTTGGTGTTTAGAGTTGGTAAACTCCCTTTGCATACATAACAATGAATTTGTGATATACTGCAGGAAAGAATCTGGAAATATTTTACGGTATACATCAAATATTTACGAGAATGTTTCCTCAGTGATCCTTCTACGAAGTAGTCTTTCGTAACAAGAGATCTTAGTTCAAGAGCTCACAAATTTTGCATATCGCTAAGTGCGTATTTCCAGAATCAGGACTAGAAGGATTTTTGGGAGAGTGAAATATCTTAGTGCCCTTAGTATCGAATTGTCTAACGTACCCCATAATATTGGAATTATGTTATCATTCAATCCGTATTTAGTTAATCTGTCAGTCCGTACAAACAACCTTACGTCTATTGACAGACATATTTCTCAACTCGTTCCATTCTTAGAAATATTAGATTACAGTTACAACAGTATTTTAGAAACAGAATTCCATAATATCTAATACGATTTTGAGAAAGAATTTGTTTGTCATTTAGAGATCATGAGACTATTGTTTCTCATTTATATAATTTATCGTACGTTTACGAAATAATAAAGTTACGAAGCTTCGTAGTTTAACATTTACAAATTTTAATGAAGCGCAATTAATCGATCTTTCTTTCAATATGATCAACAAAATGTATGACACCGCGTTCACCATGTGTCCAGAAAGATGATACGTATAGTTTGTAGATAAACCTCTCCAGCAACGCATTGACACTGGTTGAAGATGGAACGTTCAGTCTATGCTCGCGTGTCATTTGTTGGATCTGTCGAGCAATGGAATGCTGCGACTGCAACCCAGCTCCTTCCAGAGGTTTTCTTCCCTCGAGGAACTGCGTTTGAGGAACAACAGTGTCTCTCCAGGACTATTTGAGCCCCTGGATTTGCTGAGGCGATTGGACCTGAGTGGGTTGGTTGGTTGTTAGTGATTCCGGGGCGCGTTAACAGCTTCGGTCATTAGTGTTAGTGTAGTGCATGTTTTTCCTTGATAGATGGCGGTGATCTTCCCACGCCGGATGGCGATTTCCGGCGCCGACCTTCCGTCGACTTGCGGGGTTTCCCCCTAATCAGGACTCTCCCACCAGCAGGGCATCGCCCCAGTCGGGACAAGCTTTAAGCTCCCGGTCGGTCTTCCGGAATATATGGTAGTGTAATGCATGTTAGTGTAAGAGTGTGTGTATAAGGGGAATGAATGAATGAATGAATGCTTTATTTTACGTGGCGAGACTCAGACCATGAGGCCTGCTCTTCCGTCTGACCACGCTAATTTCGTTACGCTCTTTTCACCTACTAGGGGAGAAAGAAGGTATTGCGTGGACGACGAAATGGGCAATTTAAACGGCTCAGAGGCTTCATTTAGGCTTGAGAATCTTTTACATGCAGTAAATCTACTAACATGGGACAACCGGCTTTAATTCCCTTCGCGGCGCTTCCAAAGCGTACGAAGGACTTCTTCGCCCTAAAAAATCCGCAGCTTCGATTGGGTTTGATGCTTAACTTGGCTATCCGGGAGACGCCGCGTCCAGGGCACAGGTGCCAACGTTTCGGTCGCCATTCTGCGACCTTCCTCAGGGCGTAGTACCCCGTCTCGATTGGGTTTGAACCCGCAAACATGGGTATAACAGTCCGAAACGACAACCGTTACACCATCGCCACCGTTTACACCATCGCCGCCGAGACGGGGAGAGGATGGGACGAGGAAGGAAAGATCGCGCACTGTCCGTGTTTCGTTTGTTAGAGTACTGTTCCGGCATTCGCCTGGTGTTGATCGTAGAAACCACGGAAAACTACAGATAAGAGCAGCCGGCCGCTAGAATTCTCCTCTAGACAACGACTGAGTTCAACCTAGCTGAAAAGCTAGAGTCGAAAATCCTGCTGCTGTCAGGACTCTTAACACTGGGACCTCCCGGTCAGAGGCGCTGCAGTGGCATCAGTTGATGCACCGAATATTTGAACTGCAGCATCTACTGGGCACGCTACTTATCTATGAACAAACATCGGAGAAGGGAGTGTTCAAGACCGGTGACAGCTGACGTGTGCCACTGAGTCTCTGATAAGAGTCGTCCGAGATAAGGTGGAAGTGACGGAGAGGAAGGAGAAGGAGTTTCAACGGGAGGCATGGATTCGGCAGGACGGTGAGAATCACAAGGAGGAGGAAAAGTAGTTGGCGAAGAAGGGAAAAGAAAACGTGTAGGAGGAGGGGCATGAGCAAGTGAGAGTGATGCAATAGGATAAAGAGAAGAAGGAACCAGAGAAGTGTTGGACGGACAGGAAGGTGAACGTGGAAGCGGAAAAGATAAAATACCTTACTGGAATGATGGAACATTACGTACGCACCTTTCCGACTCTTTGCCCATATCACGTGGAGTTCCTCAAGGATCGATTTTAGGCCCTATTCTGGTCCTACTTTACATAAACGATATGCCCTCGATGACTCGAAACGGAAGGACGGTTCTCTTTGCGGATGATACGAACATCCTTTGCAATAAAGAAACCGTAAAGAGTACAATATCTGATGTTTCAAATTGGTTCCGAATTAAAAAAATTAACAGTAAACGAAAAGAAAACGATTTTAATGCAGTTTTCCATTTCAAATAAACAATTCTGTGCTCCATTGAAAATGAACGGTGTACCATTGACTGATGTTAAGGCGACAAAATTTTTAGGTCTCTCAATTCAGTCAAACCTTAAATGGAACGTCCATTTAAATGAATTGAACACAAAATTGTGGTTTTTGACAAAAATGATTTGCTTAAGAGCGGGAATATATTCTCACAAAATGCCGATATCTATTACTATAACACTCGACGTAGAAATCATATTCATCGGGTGACTGTATCAACAGCTCATTACAAAAATATCACATACAATACATGTATATTATTTTACAAGACTTTGCCAGATGACATTAAACGATTAAATTCGATAGAAAAGTTTAAATCACAAGGGAAATCGTTTCTGCTGCATAACTGTTTCTATACAATTAGAGACTATACTGAGCATCACAAGGAAAGTAACATTAATTTTAACAGTGACATTTAATGTATTATTTACCATTGGACTATATAAATCTAAACAATATGTAACAAATATTGTATCGCAGCTTCTGGGTCAATGACCCCCATCTCGATGAGGTTTTTCGTCCAGTTTCCCTGATCCATTGCTGAGATCGCCCCTTGTTTTGCTTCTGGACATTAATGTATTTTCATTATCCGTGCACGTCTTCTAGAATTCAGTGGGAAATACAATTACTCAAATTTTCTTTTCCATGTTGTCGCGGCAGGAAGTATTATTCCGAAGGTCAACATGGATAAGAGCCCAAAATGTATTGCTTCTTTATCCTTGAAAATAGATTTTATTACATAGGAGCTTTTTTTTTTAAAAAAATCAACTAGTATATGACAGTATAGGGATCACATAATTTTGAAAATGTGCACACAATTCATTTTTCCCCATTGAACGTCATACGCAGTGTTAACTGTTTTTTGAAGTTAAATAAATAAATAAAGATGCAGACCAGAGACGGAGAAGGATGGCGATGGAGAGTAGAACAGCACCTGCCGGATTCTCCATTAGAAACATATATTACTAAAAATACTCGATGGTATTTATCCGCGATTAGCAAAAAAATAAAGTAAATATAAAATGAAATTGCTGATTCCTTTTCTTGATGTTAATAAAAACTAACGGGAAAAAATAAAGTCTCTAACTCTATCCTTGTTTTTGCAACGTGCTAAAAAACGTCTGTCGCGGCTATAAAACTAAATACATGAACTTTCGCATTGCTGTGTAAAAATCGTTGCGCACCTCTCTTCTCAGGTGAACGACTGCAGCGACGAAACGAACATCCGCGTAGTCGCTGATGAGGGGGTGGGCGGATTTTCATAAAATACCATGTTTTCCTTTCCCTATAGAACAACGTCTTTTAGTGTAGACATTATTTATTTATTTTATTTATTTATTTTACGTCAAAAAACAGTTAAAACTGTGTATAACGTGCTATGGGAAAAAGTGAATTGTGTTCACATTTTCAAAATTCTGTGATCTCTACACTAAGTCATGTACTACTTAAATTTTGAAAGGGAGAAGAAAAGAGAAAAAAAACTCCCATGTAATAAAATATATTTTCAAGGATAAAAAGGCAATAAATTTTGGCTCTTATCCATGTTGTTCTTCAGAATAATACTTCCTGGCGCGACAACATGGAAACGATAATTTGAATAATTGTATTTCCCACTGAATTCTAGAAGACGTGCACAGAAAATGAAGTTACATTTATGTCCTGAAGCAAAACAGGGGGCCATCTCAGCATTTGCTCAATGGATCAGGGGAACTGGACGAAAACCTGATCGAGATGGGGGTCATTGACCCGGAAGCTGTAGTACAATAGTTGTTACAGGTTGTTTATACTCATTTATACAGTCCAAATGGTAAATAATGCATTATGTATCATTGTTAAATTATGCTGTGAAAAACGGAATTATTAATATTGTGCTGTGAAAAACGGAATTTTTTCCTATTTTTAATCCGCTTTAAAAGGATTAAAAAAAAAGCGCCCGGACCAAACGGAATCAACTGCGAATTACTGAAGTATGGAGGTTGGACATTGCATAAACACCTCTTAAATCTGTTTAAAGCTGTGCTGGAGGCAGCTCGAGATTCCTGAAGAATGGTTACAGGCGAAAGTGGTGTCCCTGAACGAGAAAGGTGATAGAACTTACACCCAGAAATATTGAGGAATAAGTCTGCTAGGCACTACCTACAAAGTGTACGCTAGAATTGTGAATCAACGACTGAAGCAATAGCCGAATCACTTCTCTCAGGAGAGCAAACGGGATTCAGAAATGGCCGTTCATCTACGGATGCAGTATTTACCGTAAAGCGATTGATAGAAGAGCGAAGAGAACATACCAAAGAAACGCATCTCGCTTTCATAGATCTTGAAAAGGCTTTTGATAACGTTCGATGCATTCTTCTATGGGAAATATTAGAACGGAGAGGTTACCCAAGACACCTTTTCGAAGCTATAAAAAGTGTATATAAGGAACTTAGGAAACTGTAAACCTAATATAATTGTCCCTACAAATAAAGGAGTAAGTCAAGGCTGTTCAATATCACCAACACTTTTCAACATGTATCTGGACGACATATATAGAATATGGAAAAATAAAGTCGATAGAGGTGTATAATTAAAAGGCTCTTTTTACGTCAATTCACTGTTATACGCTTATGACAAAGTGGTGATACAAGAGACTAAAAACAAGCTCCAAATGTCCATTTCCATCTTAAAGAAAACACTGGAAGAATATGGACTTCAAATGTCCGCTCAAAAATCAGAAGTATGGCATTCCGAGGCAAATATCCAGTAAGATCTAAAAGAACAATAGGAAACTACAATTTAGAACAAGTTAGCGACTTCAAGTACTTACGCTGTGATATATCCTGTAATATAGATCATACTGAAAGATAAACTAGTAAAATTCCGAAATGTTAGTGGAACGATACATAAATATCTTAGAAACCGAACACGAAAGGAGACACGGCTTAAATTTTACAAGACAATTGCAGTCCCTACACTCATGTATGCTAGCGAAACCTGGGTGAACACGAAAAAATGAAAAATAAAATACAAACGGCGGAAATGAAATTTCTCCGAAATACACTACGGTGTTCGCTATTCGACAAGAAACGGAATTCTGACATAAGAGAAGTTTTAAAAATCAAAGAATTATATGAAATCATTCTCGAAAACAAGTTAAAATGGTACAATCATGTATCGAGAATGCCAACGTACCGACTTCCATTCATAGCTATGAACTATAGAACAGAAGGAAGAAGGGGACATTGGCAGACCGAGAAAAAAAATGGGTGCCGGAACAGGTCACATGACATAAACCCTGTCGGGAAGAAGAAAAAGGAGAAGAAAGGAAATGATCCATTTTCTAATATCTGTTTTTGTGGATTTCATTTAATAAGTCTCTTTTTACCTTTTCCCATCATTTTTATAGTATTTTTCCCGATTTAATCAATTTTAACGTCATTTCAATGGTTCTTCCTTCAAATAATGTATACGAGATGCAACAAATGTTTTCCAGAGAATTACGTCCCTATTCGATTTCTTCGTTCAGCCGTTGTATGTAATCTATGGTTTCTGGGACGCTTATCAGAGTCATTGTCAGTTCTGCTGGTTTTGCGATAATTGAAGACAGGGAGTTCTTGGTAAAGAACAGTCTAAATCAAACGATTTCAAGCTGGGATCACTTGAACTTAAACAACGATCTCAGAGTAGAAATACCGTACTGGAATAATGAAACATTATGTACACACCTTTCTGACTCTTTGCCAATTGCACGTGGAGTGCCTCAGATCGATTTTAGGTCTTATTCTCTTCCTACTAAACGATATCGATATGCCCTCGACGATTCGAAACGAAAGAACAGTTATCTTTGCGGATGATATGAATATTCTTTGCAATAAAGAAACCGTAAATAGTACAATATATGATTTTGAAATTGGTTCCGAAATAACAAATTAGTAGTAAATGAAAAGGAAATGGTTTTAATGCAGTTTTCCATTTCAAATTAACAATTATGTACTCCATTGAAAATGAACGGGTACCATTGACTGATGTTAAGGCAACAAAATGTTTTGGTCTCTGAATTCAGTGAAACCTCAAATGAACGTCCATTTAAATGAATTGAACACAAAATTAAGCTCATTATGATATGCGTTTAGAATTCTTTCAAATTCAGTCAGCCTTCATACTGCTCGTTGTGTATATTTCGCGAATGTTCATTCCCGCCTGAGATATGGCATAATAATCTGGGGAAATACATCTTATAGCTTCCAGACTTTTAGATTACAAAATATAATTGTACGAATAATAACCAAATTCTACCCTCGTGATTCTTGTATGCTTCTCTTTATTAATCTGGGAGTTTTACCATTACCTTGTCTCTTGATTTACGAATCAGTAGTTTTTGTCAAAATGACTTGCTTAAGAGGCGGGAATATATTCTCAGAAAATGCCGAAGTTTATTACTATAACACTCGACGTAGAAATCATATTCATCAGGTGACAGTAGCAACAGCTCATTACAAAAAATTCACATACAATACATGTACATTATTTTACAACACTTTGCCAGATGACATTAAACGATTAAATTCAATAGAAAAGTTTAAATCTCAAGTAAAATCGTTTATGCATAACTGTTTCGTTACAATTAGAGACTATACTGAGCACAAAAGGTCATTAATTTTAACATATATATTTAATGTATTATTGACCATTTGGACTGTATAATTCTAAACAACATGTAACAAGTGTTGTACTGCAGCATCTCGATCTCGATCAGGTTTTCCATCCAGTTTCCCTGATCCTTTGAGCAAATGCTGAGAAGCCTTGTTTTGCTTCTGAACAAAAATGTAACTCATTATCTGTGCGTCTGCTAGAATTCAGTGGGAAATATAGTTATTCAAATTATCGTTCTCCATGATATCGGTGCAGGAAATATTATTCCTTGTCGAAGGACGTAATGAGGGATAAGAGCCCAAATTTACCCTTGAAAATAGATTTTATTACATTGGAGCGAATATTTTTGTTAACAATTCTTGCAAAAAATGCTCATTTTCTTTCTGTATTCAAAATTTAAGTAGTATATGCCTAGGGTAGGGATCACAGAATTTTGAAAACGTGCACAGAATTCATTTATTTCTATAGCGCGTCACATACTGTTTAAACTGTTTTTGACGTAAAATAAATAAATAAATAAGTTAATTAACGTGAAGATGTCTCGATTATATTAGTAACACATTCAACAGCTTGAGTTGATCATCTGAACTGGTTTTGATAATTTTTTTTGCGTCGTTTGTCTTTCCTTTTAGGGCATTTTAAAAACATTTTAAGAGCATTTTATTGATCATTTTGACGATGTTTAGATCATCAAAACTGCCTCACTGTACCATCCCCACCAGAGGACAGAAGTCAGTTCCAGAGGGATGAATAGGGTCGAGTTTACTCCAGGGCAAAGTCGTGGTGCTGACTGAGAGCCAGTGGAGAACTGGAGCCTCAAGGAGGCTCAAAAGAACTCAAGATGAACAGGACACAGCATTCTGGCAGCGCCAGTTCACAGTAACCTACTTACCACTCTACTACTTACAAGCCACCTCGTGGCAAGAGAGAAGTCGCTCGCCTTTCACCGAGGAGGTCCGGGTTCGATTCCCGTCAAATATCATGTGAAATTTGTTGCATCTCCACAATAATATCAGGCCAACATATAAACGACCTGCTCTGAAAATACAAGACAGAACCAATACAGAGTAAACCTGCTTCAACCATATGCTAGTTTACACACAAAAACAACAAAGACTTCAAATGCGAGATCCAATTCCATACCATAAAACACATTATTGCCCAAATCAGGCTATTCTGCACTCATACACATTAAAAATAACAATACGATTCTGAAGGAATCGGGATTTTCATAAAACACAAATAATGGCTCTTAAAAGTAAGAAAAAGAATGCGCCAGGCATGCTACACAACAGAACAGAGGCAGAATGGCACAGTGAATGGCGAAACTGGCGAAAGGCGGTGTGCGCGAGAAGCGCACGTCTTTTATGCCAGCCCCAGAAGGGGTGACACTGTGGCAGTGGAGGGGAGTAGCGGGGAAATATGGATGCAATCACAGAGTAGCACAGACCTCTTTACCTAAGCAATTTATATTTACCCCTTATAGGGTATGCAACTTGCGCAGTATGCAAGCGATGGTGGTGGCCCCTGGCAGAGATGCCAGAAATCATAGCATATGAATGTAACATTTTTTATTTTGCCATAAAAAAAACTTAATTTTAAGGCTAGAAAGGCAAACGAGGTATCTGTACAACCCTAAATGTACTCTAAATTACGGATTTTGTTGTTAGAATCCGCTACAACCAAGAGTTTTCTTATGATAAACAAAAACCTGTTTTGAAAGCAATAAAAACTTTTAAACATAATGTCAATTTTTTCTCAGAGCTCATCCAACAAAAAAATCAGATCTTAGTAACAAATTCTTAGGTTTTTAGAACCTTCTCATGGCCATGAGATCACACTTTGCTTTTTACAAGTTACCATTTTTGAGGACATTGAATACAAAAAATTACCCATATATCAATATACTTAACCTAAGAGCTTACAACTATATGTGCAAAATCTTCTCAGTAGAACTTCTCGGATGACTGTTTGCTTCTAATAGCTGATATAACACCAATATTCAATGTTAGTGACCACTTAAATTTTTTAAATATAACAAACACGTAGAATACTTGTTAACGAAAAATCCGCGAAGAAAATTGTTTTTCTCAACTGATTTCCTTGAAACATTCTAAACTAAAGTTCGTTCTATACGAATTTCTCGTTTGGCTTTTTCTGTGAATTGCACTTGAGTGAAAATAAAAAACTTAAATATTTGAAATATGGAAATTAGGCTGAACATTTTAAACGCAAGAGTAGTTGAAAACTATTTGCTGTTGCGAACAAGGTTATTATTTGAAAAATGAACGACTCTGCACTACTTCAGTAATTTTGCGTTGAAGAATAAGACCGTCAATATCATAACGTAATTCAGGCAAAAGAGTTTTAGATCGTGTTGTCACTAGGTGTAAGAAGTGAAAGAAAGAAATGTTGTAAACAAATATTAAAGTAAATAAATTCACATTTAGTATATAAATCACCAAGCAAGTAATTATTTTAAATAAGTATTGAAATATAACGGTAAAATACATGGCTGAAATGTGATCCACCAAGCCTTTGGTGTTTAGGCGCATAAAGTTAGACCAGCAAATGAAGAGTATTCTCCTATTAAATGTTTGTTTCTTTATTTTGTAAGAAAAGGATTGCTTTAATTTTTTCCGCTAATATATACATTATATATTTATATGTAGCATTATGGGTGTCGCACTAACAATATTTTGTTGTATTTAATTTCTGTAAGACTGCTACATCCTCCAAATTCTACATCTACGTAAGTTTGTGTATGCGCCCATTTTGCTACAAGCAAAATTTATAGGTTTAGTTACTTCGTCGACGGCCGAGGTATTGTAACGGGTGCCGGCCGCGGCGTGTCCGTACACTGGCCTAGCCCGAGCCTACCGTCGTGCGGCCACTTGTAATACTTTCCACAAGCCCGGCACGTTAAACTGCTACTTAATGATTGCCTGCTCTAGCCTTCTTATAAACAAACAAACAAACACTAGCCTCGCGTTGGGTTGCCACATATAATAATCTTCCCGTTCTCCTACTCACAATTGCCCGTCTGCTAGCTTACTGCACTTTTGACTCACCTGGGCGTGGTCTGCGGTGCGTCTGTACAGACGCGAGCAAGGTACTGCGCTCACGTGCGTGGATCAGTTCTAGTGCTACGTGAATGACTACGAACACATATCGATTTTACAAGTCATGACCCCAAAGGTGGCCATGAAATTTATTCAAATTCCCTCTTTTCTCGTATTTTCCTTCAATTCCACAATATCTAGTGCTGTAATAGCTTTGGTGCCTCTGACGCACACATCGACATAACCAGCAACAAAGAAACAACAACAAATAGATAATTCCCTTTCCACAATACACGAAACATGGACATATACTTTCTCATTCACACAGATTATTTACACAAACAAAAAACAAATGCCATTCACATATGATTAAAACCCCAGAATGCATTCTGTCGAAATTTACGTATTAAAAATCTATTAATCCACATAACGATCTTCGACAGAGCGTTCTTCACTTCGTAAAAAAATGTCAAAATACTTGCTCACGTATGATGCTGCTTCCGCGACGAATCGGGTGTTTTGTGCGATTATCCAGCACATAGCGCCTCCGTTATCGCCACCAGTTCGGAACACACTCGCGTACGCATCACTGTTCGTAACATGTCAGATTCACGCTGCCACCTTTTTCATAAATATTCAAGTTATTTGAAAATCTCTGAGTCCCGAATTGAATTCCGCGCCACTAATCGTAAATGCAACGTCGCTCCCCACCGTTAAAATTTCTCATACAGCCACGCTCATTATCGTTTCTCTCTGAGTCAAGCAGGCGTTGCCAATTTCACAATAATTCAAAACCCCCTTTTTTATGAATTCCTTTTCACGAAATATTAAATAATTTACATGAAGTATTCCCAGTTACTATTGCAAATTCTGTCCATTACTTCCGCACTTTAAAAAAAATTTCCAAACATCGCCTACGCGAATACACGTCTTGCCTTCACCAAGTCTAGGCACGTTCTCTCAATTTTTTCAACTAGCATTATTATTTTTGCTTCAACACTTTCGATCGCTTGATACTGACGATCGCGTCGCTGGTTCTCACAAAATGTTTAATTTTAACGTTTCCCAAACACTTTATTTCCGTTTTGTTTAAAAAATTCTCCGGCAATTTCCTAAAATTCGATGTTTTCCTCTTGTTTTCCTTTGGTCAAATTCCTTTTATTTTCCTTATTTTCCGTTTTGGGGTGTGAAACAGAACGCACTGCAATTGTTCGCTAATCGCTTCTTCTTGCTAAACTTTTGGTTGAATTAATTTATTTGTTTTATTAAAATTTTGATACTTCCCGTCAAGATATTTAAATGAGATAAATTTGCATGATGCATAATTTTCTTCTTCCCAAAGTCTAGATTTGATATCTTATTATTCGTTCTCTTGCATTATTCGAAAAACCCTCTTCTTTATAAGCGTTTCATTGCTCCAACAATGGACTCCATTAATATTCTCCTTAACACAAATATACGAAATACGAAATTTTCAATCACTTTTTGCCTGACGCGATTTTACTGGGATAACTTTTAAAATGTTCCTAAATTAAAGCCGGATCTAATGTCTATGGTCAAAACTTGCACCAGTATCGGGTTCACTTTATTTTCTTCCCCAATCGGTTTTTTTATTATGGCGCCTTTGCTGTAAATGTTTTCAAATTGTTTATTATCTAAACGCATACTATCGGGGATCGTGTAAATCATTACAGTATCCACGCACGAAATTTTTCAGAGAACAAAGTTTTACAATTAATAGTACACAATTAGTCCCTCTTCAACAATTGCAAATAGTGCATGGTATTTAACGAGGAAATAAACATGTCTGGATATAATTTTCAATAGCATCCAACGTCTGCATTCAGAGGAGAAACATTTTTTTTTGGAAATAGATCTATTTCAACAGCCACTCCACAAATTAAATCCGAAGCTCGTTTGCCCTTGGAAATTCCATTACACGTGAGAAACAAAACCGCTAGTTGCACTCTTGAAAACACAATTCAACTATGCATAGGGAAAGAGAACTAGGTTTTCGGAGCGCCAGAAAACTTGCAAGAGTAATAGAATGGAGCCTGAAATAGTTGAAAACGCGCCATATATTTCGCTATTCATCCAACTCACCTGCGTTGTGCGACCTAGAGCAAACCACTCACCAGCACTATGCTCACTGCAGTCCTCTGCCAGTAGATAGGCTGGGGCCTGTTCTAGTTTGAATTGTATTTGAATTTGAATTTGAATTCCGCCATGTGGGCCCCTCCGTGGGCCAATAGCGTCGAAGGGCGCAAAGGCGCGGTGCGCGAAATCTACAGGCCAGACCCGGCAATTATTAACATGCTTTGTGTGAAAACGAAACGGTTTCATCTGAACGTTTTTGCCAGAGCGTTTGTGTGTTTTAGCGTTTGTGTGTTTCTGCGTTTGTGTTTCTCGAAATGCCCCAATTTAGGCGTTGTTGGGTACCCAATTGCCGATACAACCAAAATAGAAGGAGTGAACAGCAATTCTTTAAGTTTGCAAGAGATCCTGAAAGGTAAGCGATATGAAATGCTTAGCATGGTTCTATAACAATTTTTTCATGTACTATTTAGTGACGTAGTAAATTAACTATGTCACTAAATAATACATGAAATTAATTTACATAATGTAATTATATGCGAGGATATTATAACACAATTATATGAACATCCAATGTATTGAAGTCATAAAGCACTGGTTGCTTTAATAATCATGTAATTGATAAGTTATAATAGCTATATTAACATTAAGGTGATTTTGATATAACTATAATATCTCAATAATACATTACTAATTTTATTACAGGTGATGAAATGGTTAAAGGCAATTGGGGACCTGACTTTGGCATCTAGCCTAGGAAATTCTCATAAGGTTGAGATATGTATGTATGGAGCACTTCACGCTGGAAATTTCACTGCAGCAGGCAGACTAGCACATAATGCGGAGCCCATAATTTTTGCTGATGTGCTTCCTGAGTTTCCGGAGAGTTGCACTCAGGTCATTTATAGAAGCTTACCACAACAAGGTGTACGTTTCTTTATTATTATTATTGTGTATTATTAACAACTAGAAGGTGTAATAGAAAACTTTTTCGTTTTTAATTTAATTAAACATCCTTATTTCATTTGCAGGATCTGCTCGGCATGTAGTGGACAACATTTCTCCTGAGTTCTCGGTTGCTAAATGAAGAGAAAAAATCCTGTAACACGTGGTGTAGTCAGAATCTCGGTTTTGTGGGATCTTGATGCCGAAAAACCAACTGGAAAACGTCTGTAGTATGTGAACAAACATAGCGCCTAAACCATGCGTAGATTTTTCAAATTGAAGAAACCCCTGTCAATATGTATCTAGTGAAGGTTAGAAATTTTTAAAAACCTTCCTTAGTTTTAGGGAACTTTATATGAAGCCATAAGAAATGATTCAAATTTTCTCAAAAGTGGCACCAAATTTTTGATTTAATTTCTTGTAAGAACGAGTAAAATACTTATAAAGGTGGCAAAGGTCAATTTTCAAGATTAACTCTGAATTTTCAGAAATTTTAAAGTGTGCGTTTTATCATCAACTTCTTACAATTACAATATTGAAGTTAGAGACTTTTCCTTCGAATTAAATTTGATGTGCATAAATAGTTCTTCATTTAAGGTGTGAAGATTGTTTTGTAAATATTAGTAGTTTTTGTGCAACTGTGGGTGAACTATTTGGAATTTTAAAAAAGACGAAAGAAGATTTTCTCGAAAACGCTCCATTTTTTTCTGAACAGTATTATATTTATGACTATATGCGCTTTAAATAATGTCAAGTAGAATTTCTCAAAACTCAACACTTTTTATTCAAATGAACTCAAAATTACTCATTTTCAGAATAGCTCAAACACCATTTTCTAAAAGGTGGCTTAATTTCTTTCTTTAACTATTTCAACGAATAGTGGTAATGTACTTTTAATATAATATAATGTAATGTTCATTTTGCGTATTCTTTGTTTCCCAAAATTGCACAAATGTTTTATTTCTTTCAATATCTCATACCAGTAATATGCACATTTCAATGGATATATTATTGAATTTGTAGTGGAAGTTCTTCAAATTACTTCAAATGAAGTTTTCAAACTCAAATAGATTCCAGAAAAGAGCTTCAATTTGCATTTATAGTAACAACACTTTTTAAATGGCTCAAATTTTCAATAAAATTGCTATTTAAGACAAGGTTTTAGCCTTCTTTAATACTCTTAAATAATATTTCGGTTCTACTATTTGGTAATCGAAGAGTTGAAAATGGCAAAATGTATTTTGGGCAGCGATAGATGCCAGCTTGCAAGAGGATGAGAAGACCATAGAGTCGGTCCACTCCAAAGGAAATTAGAAACTTAACTTCGAGAAAGTCTGTGCTATTCTGATTAGCCTTCCAGTTACTATACGTAATTTAGTAAATCAAACTGCAGGACCACTTGCTTGGAGACATGTACCAAATTGAAGTTTTTGGGATTCAATTTAATAAAATTGTATTTTGAGTGATAATCATTTGAGTGTTTCTGTTGCAGTAAATTTTTATCTCAGGTGTTTTTGGCCACTATCTGTCTTGTGAACTATGTATAAGTCTTTGTGTAACAGTTTGGCATTTTTACCAGGAAGCATTAGCTATTTTCTAAACATATTTCTGATGGTTCTTGAGATGTCTGTTGGTATAATCTCCTGCGTATGATAAGTGCTTTTATTTAGTTATATTGTTTTGCAGAAATTGTGTGCGTTAGTCACATAACATGATTAGGAAAGACATGAAAATACTTTTTTAGTAATTGAAAAACTGTTCAATACCTGTATCAAATGTTGAGTAATTCTGGATATATTATTGACCTTTAGATTTTCATCCACGATCCATTGAGCAACTAGCCATGCTTTTGGACAAATATAGTAGCCTGTGATATCGGAATATTAGTGAAACCTACCAAGTCCAAAAACTCTGCTTTGAGATTAATGAAGTTGAAGTAGAATCATGTAATTTTTTACTTATTTCATCACTTGTACTAGGTAGGAGGTAAAACATGTTTCTTGTAATGCAGTTTAATGTGTAATATTGTTTTGAAGAAAGCAAGCAAAAAAAGACAGATTTTGTGGACTGTTTGTGCAGATGCAAGTTTCCTGTTTATTTATAAAACTTATCAATAATATTCATTTGTATTTTACCTTAGTAGCAATTTTGATAATAGGCTGAAATTTGACAGGTGTTGATAGCTGGAATGTCATTTTAATAATGATGCAATATTAAAGAAGTAATGGTCACTAGTTATATTTGGACAATTGTCTAAATTCATGGTTTCAATATTTAGTCAATGGCAAAGTAAAATAACGTTTATGTCTGATTACTTGCTCACATTTATTTTGTAAAAAATTGTATTATTGTTTATATTGTGTATGACTATTTACATAATTTAGAAATAAATATTGTGTTTATAAAATAACTTTTTATTTTGCACTACCTGGACAATAATTCCATTCAGTGACTTAGGATTCCAAATCCTAATATTTAGTCTTCTTAATTGCCTAGCGTATTTTACATAAAAATAATGTATTCATTTGACACCATTTGAAACAACTTCATTTTAAATGTCCCGGTCGTCATTACGCGCCGCCTCCATTGGTAGAACGCCCTTCGACGCTATTGGCTCAATCGGGGGCCCAGATGGCTCGTTTTTTCACAAAATTGTACATGACCTTTTTTAAAGTGCTGATTTTTTGCCAAAGACTTTATTACAAGCAAAAATTTATATCTTTAATTTTATAGTTTTGAAATGTTAACTTTTTGCAGTAATGGTGAAATAGTAGATTTTCGAAGTAACGGTGAGTTAGCGGAAAATGAGACTAGTACCATATGTTAAAGGAAAAAAATCCCTTTCTTCAATATTATACTAGTAGGAAGACGCCCAAATAAATTTGATTTTTTTAAATTTTCGAAAAAAATACGGATTTCAACGAAAATGACACCTATTTAAACGTCGATAATAATAACAAAAATCAAAATAATAACAATAATAATAATAATAATAATAATAATAATAATAATAATAATAATAATAATAATGCCATTATTGATATGACGAGGCTTAGGCCATCAGACCCACTCTTCCGCTAACTACATCTCAGATATTGTGATAAGCCAAGAACCTTGGAATTAGTTTTTAATGATAAAATCAACATTTAGCGTTGGAATATGGCATCGTTTTCAGTCAAAGAATACGCGTTGTTAGGACAACGGACCAACAAGGGTTACTATTCCAAGTTTGATGTCAGAACGTTGTGTAAACGGACACGGCCCCGAACACATTATGTGCAGAAAGTGTGGAGAGGGCGTTGGATGGTCGTGATCGTCCGGAAGGACGCATGGATGAAAAATTTGGTAGCAAGTACACGTAAGCGGTTGGTGAGGTGCGATCGGGTTTTCAACATAGGCTGGGTATTATGTAGATGATACTAAGCCGGGAATTTGTTTAGTTGGAAATTGGAGAAATTGTTCCTGTGAAAATTGTGATATTAAATTTTAATGGGGAATTTGTATTAATATAATGGTTGGAAGTTGGAATTAAACAGACTCTCTGTCGTTTAATTCCTCTCTAAAGTAGATGAATATAGTAAATCGCGAGTAGGTGTTTCACACGACACACTGATAGGAAAAGTCGTGACCGCGTGTTACAATTATGGGAAAATGAAGTCCAATTATTATGGCAATCGTTCAGGACATTCTAGAAGTTTTTTTTAATTTAGGAAAGTACGCAAGAATTGTCACACCAAGAACAATATTCTGCTAGTCAGCCAACAACACATTGATTAAGATTACAAACGTAATTACGAATGTGAGCTTATGAACTGTAGTAAAACCGATACGGCGTTTCAATGTTAAAGTGAAAGTAATTCACATAAATTTGACAGAACTGTAATGTATAGATGATAAGAATGAATGTTAAATTTTTATTGTTGAAAAAGGCTGATAATTCATAGTTCAGTTGCCATCAATCTAATAATTGGTTCCAATCAATAAACTTCCAGGAATCGTGATTCTGTATAGAATCGCACGTCCACATGCAACAGGTAAGGAGTGTATGTTGTGTGTCGAATTCATGATAAATTGGCAGCAAATTTAATAATTTAATTAACTAATAATTCAGTTTTAAAATAAGCAATATGACTTCTTTACAATTTATCTCAATATATACAAAAGAGTGTATATATGTAATGTAATGTAATCTACTTTCTCTATACTTCTACACGACAACAAAATATAATTAAAAAACGGTGCTATTTTTTGAAAATTTTGAAAATGTCGCAGGAGATTAATGTAAAGTAGCCCCAAAATTAAAATATCTGTTTCAAATTCCAGGGGCCGCGGTATCTGCTGGATCGATTGGAAAATATCAATTTTGGAGAAAATCGGCTGAATGCTTTAGGCGCAAGCGTTGACCAGAGGCAGACACACGTTTTGCCGTCAATCAATATTTTGGTATCAAGAATCCACAAAACATGGATTCTGACTGCACAACGTGTTAGAGAAAGTACTTTACTATATTTAGGGACAAGATTTATCCGCTTTTTCGTTATCAGGCCCCGCCAATAAGAGTTTTTCTGTCCAAAATTCGCTGATTTTTCTGTAGAATTACAATATTTTTTTCTATACTGGGTAACTAGTAGCGAGAAAATCAAAACTAGTAGTTTTCGTGTAATTTCTGCATGAAATTAAAGGTATTCCACAAACTATGTGAAACATAAAAAATCTTGGAGAACAGGAATGGATCAAAAGGATATGAAAAATATCACTGTCCAACAGAGAACATGTTTCCCGCCAGAAAATAATAATTTCTGCTTCATTTGATTATGGGAAAACCGAGAATGACAATACTTGTAGTAGGCTCGTGGTTCTTAGATATAGCCCTTACTATAGCCCTATAGTTCTTAGATATAATTGATGAATTTTTACAAAACTTAACACTTGGAGACCGTGTTGGCATACCTGAACACAGCATGATGGGTTATGGGTAATTTTTATTACTCTGTATAGCTTCATGACTGTATGGTATGTCCAAAAGAAAACAGGCGGACAGTACAATACCGCATTCTATCAGCCATTCGGGCACATGGAGACCTTCTATCTTTACCACTCCGTCCGGAAAAGTACACTGAACAGTCAGGTGAAGACGAAGACTGTGGAACATAGAAATCACCTCCATCCCACCATCTTCACACGCTGCCAAAAATCCGTGTTGTGGTGAACTGCACAACAGCTGTGCACAAGATATTCTTTACTCGGTGCGCTGCTCCTTTTCACTTAAACAACACGCGGTTGGTATTACAGCAGATTACATCTCCTGAACACTTAGTTTGAACCCATTTGTATATAAAATACACAACGTAAACACTTCTCTACCCTACACACATCCTACATATGCTATGCTTCTCCTCAGTTGCGGCATTTCCCGCACATTCGATGTCGCATATTTCATTTTTCATTCATACATTTAAGGGATGTTAAAATATACTGCATGCTGCACACATTGTTTACACATTAATTTCAAGCACACATTAATTTCTTAACGTACATCACAAAACTTGAAACTCATGTGTGAGATACGAACCGAGATCCGGAACCATGTATGTTTTATTCCAAGTTAGTGTTGAGTGTTGTGATAAAAGAGAATTTTCATATCGTGTTGAAGCGTGCCGGTTTAATGAGAAATCAGAACGCAAACAAGGTTTGGATGATAGCAGTGAGTTCGCGCCCTTTTAGCAGAGTGCAGTAAAAGCTACATAATCAATGGCCAGTCTGCGGATTTCGTGAAGAATGCGAAAATTTACTGTGGAAATCGCATGAAATCATTTAGAATTTCTTGCTATGTTCCATCGAGTGTCAACCCTTGAAATTACCATACGCAACCATGTTTAGTGGTAAACAAACAAACACCTTTCATTTTCTCATTAATAAATTGGTAGCTCGTAAAGAGTTAACGCATGAAACCATCCTTTCGCAATTATGTTTTTCTACTCTCATTTTGTTTATGCTGTCATTTGATTGCTGCAACTAGTTGCATGATGATACTCATTTCGATACACATTTCATTATGATACAAGTTCTCGACCAATTACAGAGAAGTTTACAAACCAAGTATTGACATCTAATTAATCATTGAGAATCGTTCTAGTAAATGTTTCGTTCAATTTTGTACATTAAAATTCCATTTGATATTATGTTCTCTTGTCAATTTTACTTTCTTTTAAAAGTAGTAATTTTTTCGTGGAATATTATTTTAAAAAATTTAACTGTAATTTCACTTTGATCTTATTTAATTACCGCAGTAGTCACTTGCTAGCGGACTGGTAACCACAGCTGCCTCCGGCAGCATGCGACGAGGGTAGGGTTAGAGAGCTGTCTGCTATGTGGCCTTGGTTGAATCCTGCATGTAAACTGCCATGAAAGCATTCAATGTAAATGTGTAACTTATAAAACTCGCAGAAAAAGTACCGTATGAAACTCGATTTAATGGGTATTAATACACTCGTGTGACGTTTACGATACTCACCGAGAGCGGTAGCTCAGTGCATCAACTGATGTCATTGCAGCGCCTCTGACCGGGAGGTCCTAGGTTGGAGTGTTGACGGTGGCAGGATTTTCGACACTAGTTTTAAAGCTAGATCAAATCGCTGTCTGGAGGAGAATTATAGCGTTCGACTTCTCTGATAGGTAGTTTTCCGTGGTTTCTCCGATCAGCACCAGGCGAATACCGGAGCAGTACCCTACCAAACGGGCCACGGACCGCGCGCGATCTGTCCTCTCTCTGTCCTCATCCTCTCCTACCACAACTACACCAACATGCACTACACTACCACATATTCCGGAGACCGGTCGGGCTTAGGTTTGTCACGGCTGGGGCTGCCCGCTGGGGAGAGTCCTGTTTAGGGAAACCCCGCTAGACGACGGTAGGTCGGCGCTGGATCTCGCCATCCAAGGGGAAAGATCGCCGCCATCTTCCGAGAAAACAAGCATGCACTACACTAACGGGAATAATGACCAAAGCAGTTGATGCGCTTGGAAACACGAAAAAATCAATCAATCAATTTACGATACTCGCTCATTCCTCGCTCGTATCGTAATATTATATTAATTATCTATCGTATATTAATAGTTAAGTTTCATGTACTATTAATGAAGAGCAAACACGTTTCTTTAATTGTGGCTAATTTTTATACATACGTAATAATAATAATAATAATAATTAATAATGCAGATATAACGTTTTTAAGTAGGTTTGGACCATAAAGAATCAATCTTAGGTAGATAAGAGGAGTTAAGACTCTCATAGTTTATATATTTATTAGCCGGTCAACGTCTCGCGAATTTAGCACGTACTTTTTCAAGAGCAATACAGATAATAAAAAACGGTTGACAATAGCATAAACAATACAGTTTAACATGATAAAATCAAAACAATACAAACATTTTAAAATCACTACACACAATTTGATGCTTACATCAGAGTGTATAATATTACATGATGAAAAGTCATTCAATACTTTGGCATCCAACTTGGTGATTAAAACAACTCATGCGCCAGCTGTGGTATGCAGTACAAGACTAGATAGTTAAGGAATGGAAGTGCAAAGATAGTAAATTCAGGGCATTATGAGGTTTGGCAAATGTAATTAAAGATGCTGGTTCATTAGTAACGTCTTATAAATTTGATCAAGTTTGTGTATGTCACTTTTGGTGTTCATAGCATCATTTAACATTATGCACCACTTCAGCAATTCCTCTTTGAGGTTTGTTTTTTGTAGAGTAAAATTTTGACATTATCAAATCCAATGGGGTGGTTAAGCTCTGTTCTGTGTTTGGTTAAGGAGGTGTATAATGAAGCATCTTTGTTAATGTATTTATGCTGGTAAACCCGTTTGCTGAGATATTGTTTGGTATCCCTAATATATACTTGCTGACAGTCATTATTTGGAATAGAGTAGACCACATCAGACTTATCCCCTATTTTTGTTTTATCTTTCTGATTGTCGTATAACTGATTGGTCTTATTTGATTTGTAAAAGACAATATCCAAATTGTATTTTCTGATGTCGGCTTTAATTTTACTGTTAATAGGTTCGAAAAATGGTAATGGAATTCTAAAATTGCTGCTGCTGGTAATTGCTTTGGAATTATGTGTCAGTTTTTTAAATGCATTTATTTATTACGAATGATGAGTAATGATTGGTACGAAGGATATTTTCACAATCACTAGATTTTTTTCATGAAATTCATGATGAGCTAAATTGAATGCGGAAGCCACAAGATTTTTGGAATTCCTGGACGGATAATATAGAACCTCATACCACTCAGTTATAACTTTATTTTGTTTAACTATTAATTTAAGATTCAAAAAGCGAATTTCCCTTTTGTTGTTTTCTAATTCTGTGGTAAAAATTAATTTGAGGTGAAGTTTACTATGTATATCGACCAAAGTGTCGTCATTAGATTGATGCAAACATGTAATCAGGTCATTCATGTACCTATAATAAAATAAGGCATGTAAGTGAATTTGGGAGAAGCAGAAGACTTCTATTTCTTCCATAATTAGTTTGGCAAGTACAATGGAGACAGGTGATCCCATTCCTAATCCAAAGGTTTGTAGGTAAAATTTATTATTGAAAGAAAAGGAGTTATTATTTAAGATAGCTGTTAAATTAAAAATTAAATACATTACCTACATGTTATATACATTGCATTAATTATATACATTACAAGATATTCAAACAACCCCTGTCTATGAGACTCATAGAAGCAGGCATCAATAGCCCTAATTACAAATTAGACAGATTCTATCATCAAATTTGAAACCAGATTACAGGGGAAAAGTCCAGTCATGTCAATAATGCTTTACAGTTTAAGCAATGCATTGATTCTATATCCATACCACTTGGATGCATTCTCTGCTCTTTGGATACTAAATCTTCATATACTAACAACCCAATTAAATGATTTACAATTATGAATTACAACAGTAACGTTGTTTGAGACAATGATCGAAGTGTATGTGAAGAAAAGCAAGATATAACAGCGGAAAGTTTTAGGGGGAGAAAATAAAGACAAAGACCACGTAGTACAGTGTAATCAGTTAGATGTGTATGTTTCCAGATTAATTCCATTATCAGTATTTTCATTATACATTATCATATTTTCATGTAATACTGATATTTATAGTTACTACATACGACGTAGAAATCATATTCATCAAGTGTCAGTATCAACAGCTCACTACAAGAAATCCACATACAATACATGTACGGTACTTTAGAACACATTGCCAGATGAAATTAAACAATTAAAATTGGTACAAAAATTGAAGTCAAAAGTAAAATCTTTTCTGCAGCAAAACTTTCTATACAATTCGAGACTATACTGATCGGTAAAAAAGAAAAATAATGTTTACTTTAACAAAACAATGATATAGTATAATGAATTAATTTACATTTGCATTGTATAATTTAAAAAAAAGACTTAATATGCCTGTAACAAGTAATGTTCTTACTATTAATTTGTTATTTCGGAACCAATTTGAAACATCAGATATTGTACTATTTACGGTTTTTTTATTGCAAAGGATGTTCGTATCATCCGCAAAGAGAACCGTTCTTCCGTTTCGAATCGTCGAGGGCATATCGTTTACGTAAAGTAGGAACAGAATAGGGCCTAAAATAGATCCTTGAGGAACTCCACACATGCAACGGAAAGAGTCGGAAATGTGCGTACGTAATGTTCCATCATTCCAGTAAGGTATTTCAACTCTCTGAGATCGTTGTTTAAGGTACGAACATAACCAATCTAGAGCAATGCCACGAATTGCATATGAAGGTAATTTGGAAAGTAAAATGTCATGATCAATGACGTCAAAAGCTTTTGAGAGATCTAAAAATAATCCAATAGGTGCCTCGTTTTGATCCAATGATGAGGCGACATCTTTAAGAAAAGAAAATATAGCTGTTTCCGTTGATTTTGATTTTCTAAATCCATGTAGGCAATCTGAAAGCGCGTCGTGTTTAGTGAGAAAGGTTTCCATTCGTATATAAAAAAGTCTCTCTAAAATTTTTGAAAAGACTGATAGAAGACAAATGGGCCGATAAATTTGAATTTCATTTGTGTTGCATTTTTTGAAAAGCGGCTTAATTTTAGCTGTTTGAAAATATCTGAAACGTTCAGTGCATAAAGATGCATTAAATATATGAGTTAACGGGTGTATAATGGCATACGCACAAGTCTTTAACAAAGAATCCGGGAATTCATTTAAACCGGACGAATATTTATTTTTTAGTTTACCGATTATTTTGAGAATTTCATAGGAAGAAGTTTCGGACACGAACATTGTGTCTACAATTTTGGGTTGAATTGAACACACAATTAAGTTCATTATGCTACGCGTTCAGAATTCTTGCAAATTCAGTCAGCCTTCATACTGCTCGTTGTGTATACTTCGCGAATATTCATTCCCGCCTGAGATATGGCATAATATTCTGGGGAAATACATCTTATAGCTCCCAGACTTTTAGATTACAAAAACGAATTGTACGAATAATAACCAAATCGCACCCACGTGACTCATGTAAGCCTCTCTTCATTAATCGAGGAATTCTACCATTACTGTGTCTTTTATTTACGAATCAGTGGTTTTTGTAAAATGACTTGCTCAAGGGCGGGAATACATTTTCAGAAAATGCCGAAGTCTATTACTATAACACTCGACGTAGAAATCATATTTATCAGGGGACAGTATCAACAGATCATTACAAAAATTGCACATACAATACATGCACATTATTTTACAACACTTTGCCAGATGACATTAAACGATTAAATTCAATAGAAAAGTTTAAATCAAAGTGAAATCGTTTCTGCTGCATAACTGTTTCTATACAATTAGAGACTATACTGATCATAACAAGAAAAGTAACATTAATTTTAAAATGATACATAATGCATTATTTACCATTTGGACTGTATAAATGAGTATAAACAACCTGTAACACTCTGTACTACGCTTCCGGGTCAATGACCCCATCTCGATCAGGTTTTCGTCCAGTTTCCCTGATCCATTGAGCAACTGCTGAGATGGCCCCTGTTTTGCTTCTGGACATAAATGTAACTTCATTTTCTGTACGTCTTCGAATTCAGTGGGAAATAAATTATTCAAATTATCGTTTCCATGTTGTCGGCAGGAAGTAATAAGAGCCAAACTTTATTGCTTATTTATCAGTTGAAAATTGATTTTATTACATGGGAGTTTTTTTGTTTTTTTTCTCCCTTTCAAAATTCAAAATTTATTGCTTATTTATCTTTGAAAATAGATTTTATTACATGGGAGTTTTTTTTCTCCCTTTCAAAATTCAAAATTTATTGCTTGTTTATCCTTAAAATATATTTTATTGCATGGGAGTTTTTGTTTTTTTCCCCTTTCAAACATTCAAAATTTAAGTAGTATATGACTATGTGTAGGGATCACAGAAT
This sequence comes from Teleogryllus oceanicus, assembly GCA_964035755.1. NCBI lineage: Eukaryota > Metazoa > Arthropoda > Insecta > Orthoptera > Gryllidae > Teleogryllus > Teleogryllus oceanicus. The sequence continues at coordinate 61,498,508 of CAXIVR010000013.1, forward strand.
TTTGAAAATGTGCACCCAATTCACTTTTCCCCATAGCACGTCATACACAGTTTTTATCTTTTTTTTGACGTAAAATAAAATAAATAAAGTGTCTCAAGATTTCCTTATCTACTTTAAAAAATACAAAACATTGTTACGAAAAGTCATAAGGCAGGCTAAAATCATGAAAAACGATCAGGATATATTGAACTCAAATAATAAAACAAAAGCAATGTAGAATATAATAAAAAATACTACCAAATCAACTAGAAAACCCGTAGAGAATGTTGTTTTAAAATATAACGATACAAATGTGAACGATCCGGCAACAGTGGCTAATCTCTTTAACCAATACTTTTCGAGAATTGCTGCCCATCTCACTAAGGGTCTTCAGGCACAAAATTCAAAAACAGACAGTTCACCCAAAATTTTAGAACAATGTTCGTTTCGAAACTTCTTCCTATGAAATTCTCGAAATAATCGGTAAACTAAAATAAATATTCTTCCGTTTAGATGAATTCGATTCTTTGTTAAAGACTTAGTGCATGCCATTATACACCCGTTAACTCATATTTAATGCATCTTATGCACTGGAACGTTTCCAGATATTTTCAAAACAGCTAAATTAAGCCGCTTTTCAAAAAGGCAACAAAATGTAATTCAAAATTATCGGCCCATTTCTCTTCTATCAGTTTTTTCAAAATATTAGAGAGACTTTTTACGTACGGATGGAAACCTTTCTCACTAAACACGACGCGCTTTCAGATTGCAACATGGATTTAGAAAATCAAAATCACGGAAACAGCTATATTTTCTTTTCTTAAAGATGTCGCCTCATCATTGGATCAAAACGAGGCACCTATTGGATTATTTTTATATCTCTCAAAAGCTTTTGACGTCGTTGATCATGACATTTTACTTTCCAAATTACCTTCATATGCAATTCGTGGTATTGCTCTAGATTGGTTATGTTCGTACCTTAAACAACGATCTCAGAGAGTTGAAATACCTTACTGGAATGATGGAAATTACGTACGCACCTTTCCGACTCTTTCCCCGTTGCATGTGGAGTTCCTCAAGGATCTATTTTAGGCCCTATTCTGTTCCTACTTTACGTAAACGATATGCCCTCGACGATTCGAAACGGAAGAACGGTTCTCTTTGCGGATGATACGAACATCCTTAGCAATAAAGAAACAGTAAATACTACAATATCAGATGTTTCAAATTGGTTCCGAAATAACAAATTAATAGTAAACGAAAAGAAAACTGTTTTAATGCACTTTTCCATTTCAAATAAACAATTCTGTGCTCCATTGAAAATAAACAGTGTACTGAGACATACCGATATGTCGCGTTAAAATAAACTAACATTTATTTGTAGACAATATGGTGGAACATGCATTACGAAATATCACGAGAGCTAGAGCTTAGCAACGACCGTGAATAAACAATGTAGTTTTGTTTTTTCTAAATGCATTAACAGTTCTGGATGCCGAAAGTAGAAAATTTAGGATTGGGCGAAGACGTTTAGACGATCAAAAGGTCAGCTACACCAAAATATAACGAACGTATGGATTGGCTGGGTGAGAGAAGGACGGTCAAATGTTATGGAAAAAATGAAGGTAGTTTAATACGAAGTCTTCGGGGGATGAATCATGAAAGAAGATTTCATTCTGCTCGTCAACGCGCTTCTGAACTGATCGTAGGTTCGTGAGAGGGAACGAGTACAATCTAGATAGAATTGGGTTATCAGTGAAATTTTAAGGACAATGAATGATATTGCAGATATTTTCATGTGGAAGCAATATTGAAGTATAAATTGGAACTTTGTCGGAGTGGTAATCGAGTTCGGACTATGTCAAAGAAAGACGTAATCGGACTGATAATTTTGATAGTTTGAGACCAGCTTGGATAGGGGCAGAAGAGGATTTCGTGGAACTTTGGACTACGGCAAGCTCGCAAGATATTTCGACTGAGAAGTCTACGAGGGACATCAACGAAGAAAGGATAAGTTAACCGCTGTATAAATTGTAAATTGAAAGATATCTTGATCAAAGATTGATTGGTTGACGCCATCTTACGAGACGGACGCATCTGGTTGTGCTCTTCACATTTTGTGAATATTTACTACTTTTAGCGATTTGACTGTGCCTAGTGTGTTTTAAGTGCTTTTATTACTTGTTGCAGGTTAGCTGAGAATATAATTTCAACTGATTTTTTTGCTATAACCAAGACAAACAGATTACGAATTTTAAACGGACTTTCAAACCTCAACGAACTTCAGATTTACGAGGTGGAGATAAGTGTCTAAATCTATTCACAGTTCAATTTATTTCATTGAACATCAAAGTGAATTTCTTTAAAATCTTATTCTATATAACGATTCCGTTTTTGAGGACAGTGTATCAAAGTGAATTTGTTTAAAATCTTATTCTATATATCGAAGACAAACTTTCAGATATTATCTTTTATCTAATTACGGTAAAGTATAATCTACTGATTGTATTAAACAGTTGCAGCTTAAGTTGACGAAATTCTACGTAGCCACATTGCCAAATTTCGTAAGTACTAGCTCCTTTAGATTTTGTGTGTAGCACACCTTCTAGTTTTTTTGTATTCAATCTTGCTTTTTAATTTATTTAATACACATCAATTAAACACTTTTAAAATACAAAGCTAGGTTTTTGTTGCTCTTATCTGGGGTTTCTTGTATTTATTTCAATTTTTATCACGTACATTAAAACGCATTCGTGACATGGCTACTGCTCGTTCTACTCTTTTTACTCTCTACACTCTCAAAGCCGACCTTCTGAAAGCCTTCACACACATAAGCAATAATTTAGATCAACATATCCGAAGGTTGGAAGAGGTCGTTCTCTACACAGACGGTTGGGTACAAGTCGGCAGCACTGCGAATAATACCAACCGTACATCCGTGACTGTACAAAAGACACAGACACCTCGCCCAGTCACAACTCAAAACAAATTTAGTGTTTTAGATTATGAAACAGATTTTCCTCGCCTTCCTGATCCTCACCACCCTTCTCTACCATCGACAAGTACATGCACAAACAAACGCAAACAGGCTAGGAAGCGCGTCAAAACCAAAACACGTAAAGCTGCGCATCCTAGCTCACTTGAAAACAAAGACATTCCTACTGAGCCTAAAAAACAGGTACTTATTTTAGCTGACAGTCATGGCCGCCATCTTTCCTCCATTCTCAGTAGGAAGTTACCCTCCAATTTCTCAGTCTCATCTATTTTTAAACCTAACGGAAGGTTTGCAGATGTGACTGCAGAATTGGACACCCACACTGAAAACACTGACCAATCAGGACACAGTCATTATCATAGGAGGGCAGAATGACATTAACTTGGGCGGTAACTTTACACCTGAAAAACATGTTAACAAATTACAATGTGCCGCCCAAAATACTAACATTGTAGTCTCGACTCTGCCCTTCTGGTACAACAGACCAACACTATGCAGCGAGATTAAGCACGCAAACCAACAATTGAAACTGCAGCTGAGAGAAACAAATGTCACACTTTTTGAAATTAATTTCCTCTCAGCAAAACACTTCACCCGGCATGGTCTTCACATGAACCTTGCTGGAAAACATGCAGTCAGTAACAAGCTTGCACAATACATCATCAACTCCAGTACTACGCAGTCTCCTGCCAAAAATCTATCCCTTTCACCTTCCTTAAGTTCTCCACCCCCCACCCTTATTTCGAACCATATTGCCTCTTCCTCTGAACCTACTCCCGTTTCTCCCATTCCCACTACCAATTCGTCTACATCCCATGCCCCATCTTCCTCACAACCTGTCACTGCCGGGACACACTACAACCTTCGACCACGCACTCGAGGTAAAATGGAGTAAATATATAGCAACAACAGTCAGATGCAGCAGAAAAACATTCGTGTAGGTACTTGCAAAAATAAACATTCTCCACCATAATGTACAATCCCTTTCAAATAAAACAGAGTTTATCGAGGCAGCTCTACAGAACGATCTAAATCAAACGGACGTTCTTTGCTTTACAGAACATTGGTTATCTCCTAATGAACTTAGCATTTTCCAAATTCCAAACTTTTACCTCGCTGGCTTTTATTGCAGAGAGAGAGAATCCCATAAAGGCCCTCACGTATGGGGGTTCCTGTATTTACGTTAGAAATAATATTGATTCTATTCCTTGGCGGAATTAAATGTGTACTCCATTGAAAATATTTTCGAAATTTCTGTTGTGCATCTTACTTCACTAAAAGTGATAATACTTTGCATTTACAGACCTCCAACAAAGAGAACTGCTGATTATATTTTGTTCTTAGAAAACCTGGAGATAACACTTAACAACGTCAGCAATCGCTCTTTTCAATCCATTGTTGTATGCGAAGATTTTAACATTGATTTTCTGGTCGAATCTTCCGAGAAAGAAAAGTGTCTCACTCTAATTAATTCCTTCAATTTAGACATTACAATTAATGTACCTACACGGATCACACAACATTCGATGAAGGCAATTGATCAAATTATAATTAACAAAACTACTACTCGATATGAAGTTGAAACAAAAGATTTAGGATACAGTGACCACGATGCACAAATTCTTACCATTATAAAATGCGATCACTGACACAATAAATAATACACGTATGACTAGATTGTTTACTAAAGTAAAATTAAATTATTCATTGATTACTTGATACAGAGTCATGGAAACGGTTTATAATACTGCTGATACAAACGACAAAAATAATTCTTTTTTTTTCAACTCTTTCATTTCATTTTAACACTTGCTTTCCTCTTCAAAAACGAAAATTAAATATTTCACGGAAAAGCAATTCTTGGATAACACAAGGGATTAGGACATCTTGTAAAAACAAGCGAATTCTTTCTTTCATTTCTAAACGTCATGACGTGTCTCACGATTCCTTATCTACTTTAAAAAATACAAAACATTGTTACGAAAAGTCATAAGGAAGGCTTAAAAATAATGAAAAACGATCAGGATATTTTGAATTCAAATAATAAAACAAAAGCAATGTGGAATATAATAAAAAATACTACCAAATCAACTAGAAAACCCGTAGAGATTGTTGTTTTAAAATATAACAATATAAACGTGAACGATCCGGCAACAGTGGCTAGTCTCTTAACCAATACTTTTCGAGAATTGCTGCCCATCTCACTAAGGGTCTTCAGGCACAAAATTCAAAAACAGACAGTTCACCCAAAATTGTAGACACAATGTTCGTTTCCGAAACTTCTTCCTATGAAATTCTCAAAATAATCGGTAAACTAAAAAATAAATATTCGTCCGGTTTAGATGAATTCCCGGATTCTTTGTTAAAGACTTGTGCGTATGCCATTATACACCCGTTAACTCACATATTTAATGCATCTTTATGCACTGGAACGTTTCAGATATTTTCAAAACAGCTAAAATTAAGCCGCTTTTCAAAAAGGCAACAAAATGAAATTCAAAATTATCGCCCATTTCTTTCTATCAGTCTTTTCAAAATATTAGAGAGACTTTTTACATACGAATGGAAACTTTTCTCACTGAACACGACGCTTTCAGATTGCCAACATGGATTTGAAAATCAAAATCAACGGAAACAGCTATATTTTCTTTTCTTAAAGATGTCGCCTCATCATTGGATCAAAACGAGACACCTATTGGATTATTTTAGATCTCTCAAAGCTTTTGACGTCATTGATCTGACATTTTACTTTCCAAATTACCTTCATATGGAATTCGTGGTATTGCTCTAGATCGGTTATGTTCGTACCTTAAACAACGATCTCAGAGAGTTGAAATACCTTACTGGAATGATGGAACATTACGTACGCACCATTCCGACTCTTTGCCCGTTGCATGTGGAGTTCCTCAAGGATCGATTTTAGGCCCTATTCTGTTCCTACTTTACGTAAACGATATGCCCTCGACGATTCAAAACGGAAGAACGAGTTCTCTTTGCGGATGATACGAACATCCTTTGCAATAAAGAAACAGTAAATAGTACAATATCAGATGTTTCAAATTGGTTCGAAATAACAAATTAATAGTGAACGAAAGAAAACGGTTTTAATGCAGTTTTCCATTTCAAATAAACAATTCTGTGCCCCATTGACAATGAACAATGTACCATTGACTGATGTTAAGGCAACAAAATTTTTAGGTCTCTCAATTCAGTCAAACCTTAAATGGAACGTCCATTTAAATGAATTGAACACAAAATTAAGTTCATTATGCTACGCGTTCAGAATTCTTGCAAATTCAGTCAGCCTTCATACTGCTCGTTGTGTATACTTCGCGAATGTTCATTCCCGCCTGAGATATGGCATAATATTCTGGGAAATACATCTTATAGCTCCCAGACTTTTAGATTACAAAACGAGATTGTACGAATAATAACCAAATCCCACCACGTGATTCATGTAAGCCTCTCTTCATTAATCTAGGAATTCTACCATTACCGTGTCTTCTTATTTTCGAATCAGTGGTTTTTGTAAAAAATGACTTGCTCAAGGGCGGGAATATATTTTCAGAAAATGCCGAAATCTATTACTATAACACTCGACGTAGAAATCATATTCATCAGGTGACAGTATCAACAGCTCATTACAAAAAATTCACATACAATACATGCACATTATTTTACAACACTTTGCCAGATGACATTAAACGATTAAATTCAATAGAAAAGTTTAAATCCCAAGTGAAATCGTTTCTGCTGCATAACTGTTTCTATACAATTAGAGACTATACTGAGCATCACAAGAAAAGTAACATTAATTTTAACAATGTTACATAATGCTTTATTTACCATTTGAACTGTGTAAATAAGTATAAACAACCTGTAACAACTATTGTACTACAGCTTCCGGGTCAATGACCCCCATCTCGATCAGGTTTTTCGTCCAGTTTCCCTGATCCATTGAGCAAATGCTGAGATGGCCCTTGTTTTGATTCTGGACATAAATGTAACTTCATTTTCTGTGCACGTCTTCTAGAATTCAGTGGGAAATACAATTATTCAAATTATCGTTTCCATGTTGTCGCGGCAGGAAGTACTAAGAGCCAAAATTTATTGCTTATTTATCTTGAATATAGATTTTATTACATGGGAGTTTTTTTGTTTTTTTCTCCCTTTCAAAATTCAAAATTTATTGCTTATTTATGAAAATAGATTTTATTACATGGGAGTTTTTTGTTGTTTTTTTTCTTCCTTTCAAAATTCAAAATTTATTGCTTATTTATCCATGAAAATAGATTTTTACATGGAGTTTTTTCTCCTTTCAAAATTCAAAATTTAAGTAGTATATGACTTAGAGTAGGGATCAAGAATTTTGAAAATGTGCACACAATACACTTTTCCCCATAGCACGTCATACGCAGTTTTTAACTGTTTTTTTGACGTAAAATAAATAAAAAATAAATAAATAAAAACAAAGGCCTAAAAATTGTAAATTCACTAAATTGTTTGCTAGAAGCGTAAAAATAAACTTTGTTGAATTTTGTTCTTTAGAAAAGAAAGTGATCTTTCATTTAGTCAATCCAAACAGAAATTAACTAGGAATAGAATCATTCTATTTCAGATTCCCAGCTGCGCTGTATAGTCGGCGGATCCTATAATCCATTATAGAGGTAATCAAAAAAAGGTGACAGGAAAATTAGTCTTATAAATTAGGAATTTAGCAGATATAAATGTGGAGAGGAAATTTTGTATATCTCAAAATGGCGCCTCAACGTGATGCATAATTTGTTATAATTTATAACAATTGGTGACACGGATAAAATTAGTCTTATAAATTATAATAAAGTGATCCAAAGGGAATCTGAAATTTATGGATTGACATTTGAAATTAATTGTTAATTATAAGAAAGGGCCAAGACCATTTCATTGGTGTGATTTTAAAATAATTTAACAGAGAGATTTTAATTTATATTAGAATTCAAAATGAATACTAGGAGCAAAAAATTGCATATGGAGAATGTTAATGTAGATGATATGGCGTCTGCTAATACTAACCTGAGGAAAAATTTCGTGAAATATTGAGATTGAACCACAAGAAAAGGAAATAATGGCTGCACCGTTAGGAAATATGGACCCTAATAATTTAATTCTTAAGATGTTAGCAGAAATGAACGCAAAACTTGAGCATAATAATACTAAATTAGATGGAATCACTTCAGATATGAATATTGAATTTGAAAAAAATAACGCTAAATTGGAAGGAATGACATCGGAAATGTCATTAGAATTGAAGAAGTTTCGTCAGGAAATACACGAGAAATAGTGCAATTACGGGTGGATACATCGGCTGAATTCAACATTATTCATTGTAAAATTGAGTCTTTTAATAATCAAGTCGACCAAATGCAGAGGGAATTAAAAGAATCTGGAAAATTAATTCCAAGTTAATTTTACAGGAGAGCATTGTGACGGTTTACATGACCAACAATGCGAAAAGTTGACAATCGTCGAATCGCGTGTAGATAATTTAAATGCAATGTCGCTTCAACATGGCGAAAAAATTGAAAACATAGAATCTAAATTAGTTAATTCGGATTGTAAATTAGAAAAACGAATACAGGAGGGACTTAGAAACATTAAAATGGTGCAAGAATCTGAATCTGGGAAATATATGTCGGACATTAAGGACAAGATTGAACAGTTAGAAAATGAATTCATGATGCGTTCACAGGGAAATATACCAATGCATGCATCGGCGCTTGTAATACCAAGCCACCTAAAATTTCATGATGATAATGAGGGCGTGATGGTTCTTAAGGAGTTGAATAGCATTGAAGTATCGGCGGAAGATTTATTAAGGAAGATACGGACGAACGGGCGGAGAATACACGTGTTTAATTTTGAAGGGGATATTTCGGAATATACCTGTAGACATTTTAATTGACACAGGTGCCAATGTTTGTGCAGTGTCGGAAAAATTATATGAGCAGTTAAAGAAAAAGGGAAGTAAAATTGATGAGCTACCCACCAGGAGTTTGGATATTCGGACAGCTAACGAAAGGCGCATCGAAACGAGAAGTCAGCAAATTTGGGTGGAAGTGGAAGTTCAAGGGATCACAATTCAGTTTCCGGCAATTGTAGTGAAGAATTTGATTCGTCCAATTATTTTGGGGATTGATGGCCTAAAATGTGTACGCCAAGGTCGACATAGGTAACAGGAGTATATTGTAACGAGGTGACAAGAGGCAACAACATTGTTTAGGGATCAAAGACCAGGAGGGCGAAGATATGAGTATTTGCGATATTGCGGAACAAATTGAAGAGACCAGGGACCAAATCCACACGGCAGCAGAGGGCGCGGTCGACGAAAACGGAATAGATGCTAGTGAAGCTATTGCAATGTTAGTCAATGATTATAAAGATATTTTTGGAAGTTCAAGGGAGCCGGTAAAGGGATATCAATTTAAAATTGAATTGATGGATGAGGAACCTTTTAATCTGAAACAATATCCGATCCCCCATGTATATAAAAGCGAAGAACGTAAACAAGTAAACGATGCTTGAGGATGGTATAATAAAATCGATGACACCGTATGTAAGCCAATAGTGATAGTTCGTAAGAAAGACAATAAGATCAGATTTTGTGTTGATGCTAGAAACTCAATAGCAAGACAATCGCTCGTCATGAAAAACCGCCGAAATTAGATGAAATGATGTGGAAGGTAAAAGGAGCTCGGATATTTACGAGACTGGATTTTACTGCGTCGTACAGGCAAATTGGACTACACCCAGATGATGTGAGAGATACGCGAATAATTTATGACAATTTGAGGGAGGCAGCAGCCAAAAGAAAGCTAAAACAGAAGCAATGCTTTCGAGGCGAGTATAAGGAGGGTGATGAAGTGTTAATTAGAGTACCTCAAGTGTCGTCAGTGGATAAGAAGCTATTTTATAAATTTTTCCCGTTGTATAAAGGACCGTACCGAATTTGTAAAGTATTAAGCAAGAATGCCGCGATTTTGAATGATGAAAATGGACGGAAATGGGAACATATAACTACAGGAACATGAAGCCGTATATGAGGGACGAACGCATGATTAAATATTCTGGTCATGGCAGAGATTTGTAAATAGTTGTAAATATTAGGTGTAATAGTTTTCTTTGTTATTGTTTTGTTATTATGTGTATTTTGTCAGTTTGTGTAGGAGTTTAATTTAAGTGTATGTGTATTCAATGAAGTTAATGGGGAGCAAATATTAGGCAGATACGGTTATTAGAATACCTGATGAAATGGTTATTGTTGGGACATTCCGAAAGGAAAATGTAAATAATTTTAAGGCAGCAAGAAAAAAGACCTGCAGTGCAAAGTGTAAGTGTTAATGTCGTTTAGTGTGAAGAAGCAAGAAGAAAGTGTTCAATTTTGTCTTGTCATTTAGTTAGGTTGTAGAACCAAATGACGCTTGGAGAGGGCTGGACATACCGATATGTCACGTTAAAATAAACTAATATTTATTTGTAGACATATGGTGGAACATGCATTACAGAAATATCACGAGAGCTAGAGCTTAGCAACGACCGTGAATAAACAATGTAGTTTTGTTTTTGTAAATGCATTAACAGTTCTGGATGCCGAAGTAGAAAATTTAGATTGGGCGAAGAAGTTTAGACGATCAAAGGTCAGCTACACCAAAATATAACGAACGTATGGATTGGCTGGGTGAGAAGGACGTCAAATGTTATGGAAAAAATGAAGGTAGTTTAATACGAAGTCTTCGAGGATGAATCATGCAGAAGATTTCATTCTGCCCGGCAACGCGCTTCTGAACTGATCGTAGGTTCGTGAGAGGGAACGAGTACAATCTAGATAGAATTGGGTTATCAGCGAAATTTTAAGGACAGTGAATGATATTGCAGATATTTTCATGTGGAAGCAATATTGATGTATAAATTGGAACTTTGTCGGGAGTAGTAATCGAGTTCGGGACTATGTCATAGGACGTAATCGGGACTGATAATTTTGATAGTTTGAGACCAGCTTGGATAGGGGCAGAAGAGGATTTCGTGGAACTTTGGACACGGCAAGCTCTGCAAGATATTTCGACTGAGAAGTCTACAGAGGGACATCAACGAAGAAAAGATAAGTTAACGCAGTATAAATTGTAAATTGAAAGATATCTTGATCAAAGGCCTAAAATTGTAAATTCACTAAATTGTTTGCTAGAAGCGTAAAATAAACTTTGTTGAATTTTTTCTACACAGCAAGCCGGACGCTAAGATCTTTAGTCAATCCAAACAGAAATGAACTAGGAATAGAATCACTCTATTTCAGATTCCCAGCTGCCTGTATAGTCGCGGATCCTATAATCCATTATAAAGGTAATAAGGATTATAATATATCGTGACCCATTGACCCAGCAAGCCGGACGCTAAGATCTTTAGCAGATATAAATGTAGAGAGAGGAAATTTTGTATATCTCAGTACCATTGACTGATGTTAAGGCAACAAAATTGTTAGGTCTCTCAATTCAGTCAAACCTTAAATGGAACGTCCATTTAAATGAATTGAACACAAAAGTAAGTTCATTATGCTACGCGTTCTGAATTCTTGCAAATTCAGTCAGCCTTCATACTGCTCGTTGTGTATACTTCGCGAATGTTCATTCCCGCCTGAGATATGGCATAATATTCTGGGGAAATACATCTTATAGCTCCCAGACTTTTACATTACAAAAACGAATTGTAAGAATAATATCCAAATCCCACCCACGTGATTCATGTAAGCCTCTCTTCATTAATCTAGGAATTCTACCATTACCGTGTCTTTTTATTTATGAATCAGTGGTTTTTGTAAAAATGAGCTTGCTCAAGGGCGGGAATATATTTTCAGAAAATGCCGAAGTCTATTACTATAACACTCGACGTAGAAATCATATTCATCAGGTGACAGTATCAACAGCTCATTACAAAAAATTCACATACAATACATGTACATTATTTTACAACACTTTGCCAGATGACATTAAACGATTAAATTCAATAGAAAAGTTTAAATCACAAGTGAAATCTTTTCTGCTGCATAACTGTTTCTACACAATTAGAGACTATACTGGGCATCACAAGAAAAGTAACATTAATTTTAACTATGACACATAATGCATTATTTACCATTTGGAGTGTATAAATGAGTATAAACAACCTGTAACAACTATTGTACTACAGCTTCCGGGTCAATGACCCCTATCTCGATCAGGTTTTTCGTCCAGTTTCCCTGATCCATTGAGCAAATGCTGAGATGGCCCCTTGTTTTGCTTCTGGACATAAATGTAACTTCATTTTCTGTGCAGTCTTCTAGAATTCAGTGGAAATACAATTATTCAAATTATCGTTTCCATGTTGTCGCGGCAGGAAGTAATAGAGCTAAAATTTATTGCTTATTTATCCTTGAAAATAGATTTTATTACATGGTATTTTTTTTTTTCTTTCTCCTAAAATTCAAAATTTATTGCTTATTTATCCTTAAAATAGATTTTACTACATGGGAGTTTTTCTCCTTTCAAAATTCATAATTTAAGCAGTATATGACTTAGTGTAGGGATCACAGAATTTTGAAAATGTGCACACAGTTCACTTTTCCCCATAGCACGTCATACGCAGGTTTTAACTGTTTTTTTGACGCAAAATAAATAAATAAATAAATTACACCACCCTTGAACACCCTTGCCAAGTATATAGCAATAGTAAAATATTCAAGAAAATTCACAAAACGTGATTACAAAAAATGGCAGTAGTACATTACACAAAAATAATAAGAGTGCCTAGAATTATCGTCCAACCTAATTTAAAGAACACCTTTCTCTATAAAAATAAATTTATTAACACTTTTTGCCTAATTCCGAGTGAAGGTAAATATCTCGATTTTCTTTCATATTTTCATGTTTTGATTATTTGAAAATCTCGTCTTTCGGCTACCTGCTTGCAAAGGTATTTTTCTGGATCTTCATGTTTTCATTCAATTTAGATTTTTGCTTCAAAGTACATGTAATAAACACAATGTGGCCAAAGAACGTGAATTTTCTTGTTTAGATTACAAACACGTATGACGTCTTTTTAGAATGACCTCTTTTTTTTTCAAAATCTTTGATAGCTGCATTCTCCATTTACATATTTTTTGTTTCTACAACTATGATATTTAACCGATAATTCTGAAATTTATATTAAAGAATTTTGTATATTTTTCGAACTACTTAATGAACTTTTGATATAACCGTTCTATGTCACGTGTTCCCCTATCTCCCACAATCTCCGGAGAAACGTCTCCCAGACCTGCACGTTCCAGTAGCAGTTTAATTTAATACGACCAGTGGCGTTGGTTGCTTCCCTGGTTGGTTTTGAAATACCGAAAAAGTTTCTGTGACGCTAACAACTTATCAATAACCCTTAAGGGGGAACAGAACGGGTACATGGTAAAAAATGGATTTTTTGTTTTTATTTATTTTAAATTCTTCCAAGTTTTCTGCGCAATTTGATATTTGACTTATTTCAATATCTTGTCTAGAAGTATTTTAATTTAATTTTTTTTCGAGTTCCGGCGGCGAGATTCCTTGTCCTTTTAAATCAATATGGCGTCTGGGTTAGCTGTCAAAGTTTGACATTCAATTAGATTTTTCGAACAATATTATTTTTAAATTTGCCGCCAGTGACACGTGTGTTCATTAGTTGGCGAACCTGCACTATAAGTGTTTCCACGTAAGAAAAGACCCTAAAAATTCAAGATAGCGGAGTTTCGGAACTGCCAACCTCATCGAAATAAAACGCGAAAGTGCCGACGCGACTTGCTTACATGTACGTAGTGGCCTTCCAAAATCCAGATATGCTGAAATGATTTGTTAATATTGTTTTACGACTTATAAATCGCAACAGGCATATGGTAAAATAATTTAATTTATAATTTATACATGAAATTTGTTTTTATTAATTAATTATAATATTAAATATAATACTTTTAATTAAATTACTTATAAATTTAAAAATATTTGAACGCTCAGAATTAATAAAATTTTATTGAAACTGAAGAATAAATGAAATAGTAGAATGTTCTTTTATTATACAACAGGAAAAAAAGGTATAAACAGGGGATTTATAGAATAGAGATGAAATGAAATGCAAGACTCAAAATAATTTTAATTTTCCAACAGTACACAATGAAGTGAAATAAAACTATTCTTTACTGAACTAGAAATATTTGTATAATAATGGTTTTATGCACGTAATATCGACACAGACCCAAAAAAAAAATGACAATGTTTGAAATTTCATGAAAATTGAATTGATCAGATATATGATTTGATAAATGCGAAAGTTCAGTAAAGAATAAACTGATGCACCATGGGTGGTCATTTTAATGACAAATTGCAAGGAGCAGTCATTAAAATTTCTTGAACACCGATGGTCCACAGCAATTTATTTTCACAAAAATTATTGAATTTTTACAACAATTTTAAAGCCTAATGCCCCTGGGCTTACAAACATTACAAAACATCCCGGCATTTACCTTAAGCGATCGGGGAAAACCAGGGAAAACAAAGGAGTAAGTATGCTACCATATATATATATATATATATATATATATATATATATATATATATATATATATATATATATATATATATATAAATTGAATAAAAAAGTGAATTAATCCTCAATTGGATTGTAAAAATATTATTATTAAAAATCAACATTAAGAAATTTGGCTGACTTTACAAATTAAAAACTACTTAAAAATTTTACATATATTGATAGCATACCCATCCTCCCAATCAGGATGACGACTGAGGACCGATTTCTAGCATGCATACAGAAACATAAGTCAAAATTTAAAAAAAAAAAAAAAAAGCAACACAGAACAATCAATGCAGTATCTATTGTCCAATCATGATAAATTCAATAAACAGACATGTTATTGTTATAAGATCAAAAATTATTCTTAGGAAATTATGTTCTTGCAATAAAAAACAAAAAAAAAAATAAAAAAGGAGATTATCACATTTAAATAAAAAAAATTGCTACTTAACTTATATATTACTTCAAACTCCAGCAACATATGAAAAACATCCAGAAGAAAAGTTGGCCCAAGAATTTATGCTTCACATTACAGTATTCAATATAATATGTAACCAAAAAATTTACCTCAAAACCAATAAAATTTACAAACATAAATAGAAAATCATTGAAAAATAACTTAAAATGATATGTTAATAACCAAAAAGTAATATAGCGCATCAGTAGTAAACATTAAATTTTACTCTATATCATGCCAAATAATATCATGAAATAAGTACTTACTTATTTCACTTAAAACTGATTACCATTTGAACAAAACATCTAAATAAAATGATGTACGTTCTGAACTCCATTATTGCATATCTGAAACATTTATTAATGTAATGTATGTTTCTTACACATGTCAAATCTTTGAAGTGTATTAATTTATATCACTTAGCATCCGTACTTAAACAGAACACAAACTCAGAGGCATTGGCAGTAATGATTAATTGTATTACAAGGATAATGTACAGGAAATTGATTAACTGTTAATTTATTGGGGTTAATTAATGTTAATGAAATGGTGCTCTTAACTAGTGTCTTTGAATTGAGAAGGCAGGAGTTCACTCAGGATCTCACACTCATTAAACTATTAATGCACACTCACTTCTTTCTCATTGCAACTGTTCTCAAACCAAACAGACTGACTGAAGCACTGGCAGGAACAATTGACTGTAATTTAAAAATATTAATTTACAACCTGCAATTATCACAAACCCATAATCAAGTAAATTCAAGCAATACCTTTTCCGTAGCACAGTGTGACCAAAACTTGTACACAAACTAGACTTTTGTGGTTGCTTTCAGGATTTCATTTATCATTTCAGCAGATTTATAATTACATGGCACATCTGTAAGATTGAATTTCATTTGTCACTAGTGTTTGACAATTACTCTACACTATTTGGGAATACTCACTAATTTCACATTGCAACCGTTCTCGAACCAAACCGAATAACTCAAGCACTGGCGGGAACAATTGACTGTAATGTAATAATATTAATTAACAACTTGCAATAACCACAATTCCATAATCGAGTACATTCTAGCTATACCTTTTCTGTGGCACAGAGTAACCAAATTTGTTCTTAACCTTGACTTGGTGGTTGCTTTACGGGGCAGGAGTTTTATAATTTGAGGCAATCTGAAATATTGAGTTACATATTTTACAAGAATATCACTTTTATTCCAAACGCTTTAATGCTTACTCACTGTTATCACTTTTGCAACCCCACTCGATCCAATTCTCTAATTTTTTTCAATTATTTCACATTGAAGATGTTCCTGGGATTGGCTCAAATGGAATTGTGTCTCCTTCCTCTCCTGTGCCTTCTTCAGCTGTGTCAGTTCCACTAGCACTGCTCAAATTTACTACTATTTCTTCATAATCTTCTTCCACTGCCTCTTTTTCATAATACTCTTCAATAACTTTTTCTGCATGTTTCACTGAATTCTTCCACATTTCTGGTGTGACCTGTTAATGAAAACACCTGTTAATGAAGTATTTCACAACTGAAAGCCGCTATCTCGGAGACGTGTTTGTACAACTGACTCTAAAACGTATTTCTTTAAGTTATTAATTTTCTAATAAAATAACTAGGTTAGACAATGCATACAATGCAAATTATTTGCATTTTATATTAAATATTACAAAATTAAACGACGAAATGTAGACACGGAGCTTAATACTCGTTGTCCAGTGTTATTTTTTTGCAAAAAACCGTTTTATAACAGTTTTAAAATGTTTTTACTGGTAAATTGCATGCCTTTATTTATGTAATTAAATGTATATACAACAATTTATGTTAAACTGTTGGTTGATTTAATTTTTATATTCAAATACTTACTATAACTCGCCACCACCGCCATTTTGTAATGTTCAAGATGAATAGTCCCGCCTCCCTGAAATGAAGCTAAAGCGGATTGGTCAGCTCGATCCCGCAGGGCGGGGCAGGGGTCGGAAAACTCTGGTAAAGTTCGGCTCAGGACATCGCCCATTTTTTGTGCAAGCGACGGTACATGTTAAGAAAGAAGGCCAATATAATTCATAAGAGAAAAGCAATAACGATTCTGTCTACTTACGTGTTTAGAATTAATTCCCATAAGTTAATTGGACTTGTTTACTTAAATAGTATATTTACTTCAACTGACACAGGTTTGCTTCTTACTGCAATATTCACGTGGTAAAATCTCCAATAAACAGTTAGGAAATTTTATATTTTTCAGAAGGTAAAACAATTATGTGATAGTTTTTAAAGGTTCGGAACGAATTCTCGTCAGATTTTCTTGTGAAAAGCTGAGGTTTCCCCGTTTATACTCAAGATTCATTATCTGAATCGTTATAAAAATAAAAATGCATGTAATTGCAGACAATCCCCTTTCAGAATAGAAATTTCCATTTTCAAGGAAGTGAATTACTTGATTCAATATACTGCATAACATAAACAAACGTAGGACAAATATAATTTCAATTTAGATATTTTAATCGGAAAACGGATTTCTGAAAGTTACAGACTGCATAATGATGATATTGAAAACTAAATATTTCTGATTTTTTCCACATTTTATCCTTTGATCACAAAGGATACCTAGAAGCTATCAATGACGAAAAATTACCAAAAACATTAGCCATTCATTCCGTTGAAAATAGGAAAAAGTTCGTTAAGTAGTTCGAAAAATGTACAAAATTCTTTAACATAAATTTCAGAATTATCGGTTAAATATCATAGTTGTTACAAAAAATATGTAAATGGAGAATGCAGCTATCAAAGATTTTGAAAAAAAGAGGTAATTCTGAAAAGACGTCATACGTGATTGTAATCTAAATAAGCAAATTCACGTTCTTTGGCCACATTGTGTATATTATATGTACTTTGAAGGAAAAATCTAAATTGAATGAAAAGATGAAGATCCAGAGAAAAACTTTGCAAGCATGTAGCCGACAGACGAGATTTTGAAATAATCAAAACATGAAAATATGAAAGAAAATCGAGATATTTACCTTCACTCGGAATTAGACAAAAAGTGGCAGGAAATAATAAGAACCAAAATTTATTGCTTATTTATCCTTGAAAATAGATTTTACTACATGGGAGGTTTTTTTCTCCCTTTCAAAATTCAAAATTTAAGTAGTATATGAGTTAGTGTAGGGATCACAGAATTTTGAAAATGTGCACACAATTAACTTTTCCCCATAGCACGTCATACGCAGTTTTTAACTGTTTTTTTGACGTAACTAAAAAATAAATAAATAAACAAGTGTTAATAACTTTATTTTTATAGAGAAACGTGTTCTTTAAATTAGGTTGGACAATAATTCCAGGCACGCTTATTATTTTTGTGTAATATACTACTGCCAGTTTTTGTAATCACGTTTGGTGAATTTTCTTTAATATTTTACTATTTTTAACTGCCTGCATTCGCACTTGGCAAGGGTGTTCAAGGATGTTCTGATAAGTTATTTGTTCTGTCTGAGAAACACCTTTCTGATTATTAATTAAGAATCCAGGAGGGATCAATCACAAAGAAAATTACAATATTTATTTATTTATTTATTTTACGTCAAAAAACAGTTAAAAACTGCGAATGACGTGCTATGGGGAAAAAGTGAATAGTGTGCACATTTTCAAAATTCTGTGATCCCTACACTAAGTCATATACTACTTAAATTATGAATTTTTGAAAGGGAGAAAAAAAACTGCCATGTAATAAAATCTATTTTCAAGGATAAACAAGCAATAAATTTTGAATTTTGAAAGGGAGAAAAAAACAAAAAAACTCCCATGTAATAAAATCTATATTCAAGATAAATAAGCAATAAATTTTGGCTCTTAGTACTTCCTGCCGCGACAACATGGAAACGATAATTTGAATAATTGTATTTCCCACTGAATTCTAGAAGACGTGCACAGAAAATGAAGTTACATTTATGTCCAGAAGCAAAACAAGGGGCCATCTCAGCATTTTCTCAATGGATCAGGGAAACTGGACGAAAAACCTGATCGAGATGGGGGTCATTGACCCGGAAGCTGTAGTACAATTGTTGTTACAGGTTCTTTATACTCATTTATACAGTCCAAATGGTAAATAATGCATTATGTATCATTGTTAAAATTAAATGTTACTTTTCTTGTGATGCTCAGTATAGTCTCTAATTGTATAGAAACAGTTATGCAGCAGAAACGATTTCACTTGGGATTTAAACTTTTCTATTGAATTTAATCGTTTAATGTCATCTGGCAAAGTGTTGTAAAATAATGTACATGTATTGTATGTGAATTTTTTGTAATGAGCTGTTGATACTGTCACCTGATGAATATGATTTCTACGTCGAGTGTTATAGTAATAGACTTCGGCATTTTCTGAAAAATATTCCCGCCCTTGAGCAAGTCGTTTTTTACAAAAAACACTGATTCGTAAATAAAAAGACACGGTAATGGTAGAATTCCTAGATTAATGAAGAGAGGCTTACATGAATCACGTTGGCTGGATTTGGTTATTATTCGTACAATTCGTTTTTGTAATCTAAAAGTCTGGGAGCTATAAGATGTATTTCCCTAGAATATTATGCCATATCTCAGGCGGGAATGAACATTCGCGAAGTATACACAACGAGCAGTATGAAGGCTGACTGAATTTGCAAGAATTCTGAACGCGTAGCATAATGAACTTAATTTTGTGTTCAATTCATTTAAATGGACGTTCCATTTAAGGTTTGACTGAATTGAGAGACCTAACAATTTTGTTGCCTTAACATCAGTCAATGGTAATTTGTTGCCTTAACATCAGTCAATGGTAACATCAGTCATCTTCAATGGAGCACAGAACTGTTCATTTGAAATGGAAAACTGCATTAAAACCGTTTTCTTTTCGTTCACTATTAATTTGTTATTTCGGAACCAATTTGAAACATCTGATATTGTACTATTTACGGTTTCTTTATTGCAAAGGATGATCGTATCATCCGCAAAGAGAACCGTTCTTCCGTTTCGAATCGTCGAGGGCATATCGTTTACGTAAAGTAGGAACAGAATAGGGCCTAAAATCGATCCTTGAGGTACTCCACATGCAACGGGTAAAGAGTCGGAAAGGTGCGTACGTAATGTTCCATCATTCCAGTGAGGTATTTCAACTCTCTGAGATCGTTGTTTAAGGTACGAACATAACCAATCTAGAGCAATACCACGAATTCCATATGAAGGTAATTTGGAAAGTAAAATGTCATGATTAATGACGTCAAAAGCTTTTGAGTGATCTAAAAATAATCCAATAGGTGTCTCGTTTTGATCCAATGATGAGGCGACATCTTTAAGAAAAGAAAATATAGCTGTTTCCGTTGATTTTGATTTTCTAAATCCATGTTGGCAATCTGAAAGCGCGTATGAAACATAACTTTAATTTAAAGAATAAACACCCATACACGTTTTAAACTAATTTATCCCACTTTCAGAGGCTCTACAGAGATGAAATTAGTCCCGAAACACGCTTATGAATGTTAATTGTTTATATGAAATTTATATTGTTATATTATGTTTGGTTGATACCACCTCGATCTTTAACCTTAACAATCCCAAAGAATAACATCTAATCCTTAACAATCATTATGGATTATCGTAATATCTCTGCTGCAACCATGGAATTTAAACATCTTATAATTTAAATGTCATTTGTGATGTTTTAAAACTTTTCTCCAATTTTGCTGCTTTTTGCAACATTTGTATTGTAAATTCTAATGGTAATCATGGCATATGAGTATGTGAATTTTCAAAAGTGTCGTTTGAGATTAAGTTTGTATTTTTGAGAGGCTTGTCTGGTAAGGACTTTTATTCAAAGATTGTGGATAAATTGAAAGACTTTGTCCATCATATTTCACAATAGAAAAGAAATCAAAAATCTACATCGCGTCAGAATACTAATTCAGTTTTATTATGTTTCGTAGAGATAATTCATACAAATTTTTAATCGTGTTGTAACTACAAACGAAAGATGGATATATTTTAAATCTAGAAGCAGAAAATATTTTTAAGAAGAAAAATTTCAAACATAGTTTAACAATTCCAAAAAAATGTATTCAAAAATATGAAGAAAGGTTTCACTCACCTGTTTTGATACAAAGAACAAATTAAAGCACATATTGAGACAGATTAATTACAAAGGGTAATTAATGACTAGAGGCGTATTGTTCTGATATTCTGGCTTCAAGGTGAATTAATTTTTGAAACATGAATGGGAAATATTTCCAGAAGTGTGATCTTCTTGCCCGATCCCTTCTTGATGCACTGTCTGTGAAGTTTATAATTACAGTATATAAATTTATTATATAGTTCCTGAAGCAACCGAACATCCTACTCATTTCACTATACCTGCTTCCGATAAGATAAATAAAATGAAATGAAGCAGCAAACAGTACTGAGGAAGGGGATTGGTAGAGCAACAAGAAAGCTCAGAAATGCTTAAATAATTTGTGTAAAAAGGAATGAGTTGATTAAAGTGAATAAGGTTTCTATGTTAAGAATAAGATTAAAGTTTCTACGTTAAGCTAACAACTTATCAATAACCCTTTCTTAATGACATTTGCCAATTACTCGAGGAACTCGTCCAGGCTATTTTTCAAACAGAACCAAAAAAACTTTGTAATTAATTTACGTTGCAAACCACCTTCTAGGTTGAAATAGCATCGAACATACAACCTATATTGCGGTGCGAGGACAATGTAATGATAGACGATTGGTGCAGATTTTCCTCTTTAGACCTCTTGCTCCGGTGTCTCCCTTGGTGTTGTCGGTTACTTCTGCAGCAATGTCGCATGCGCATCGTCAGTGTCGCCAGCACTCGCCTGCAACAGTCGCGTGCCACACCTGTATGAGCACACCCTGGTCCATATCTCCCAGTGTCTCCTTTTTATTTTTATTCCCTGTACTATAGTATAGGAAGGAAAAACATTGGAATCACCTCAAAAATATGAGCTCAAATTTCGGTGGTATAACTAGTATTTAAAGTTATTTTCAGCTTGAACTTTGCACATGTGCCAGGATTAAGGATTGTTAGTGATGATCCAAAATTGTTTAGTTTGGTAATAGTAGAGAGTAAGTACATGCAAATTTGTACTCAAAAATCAAACTGTAATTATGGATGAATGGACGTGCCAAAAATAACATTTAAATGAGGAGCTTTTGAGATGAAATTTGATAAATATGTTAGAAATTTGATAAATACGTTAGACCACACGTGCTATTTCGAATATTTGGGAGAACTTTGCATAAAGCCCATATAACGTTCTCAATGTTTTCTACAAAGTAGCTGAAATGTTTGGAAACGTAGCAAAGTGTATTCATAAGTATAGTATAGTTTTAATTTTCATTAAAATCTCTTACATTTACAAAATTGCAAAAATTATTGTACTTAAAACTCTGTTTTCGATTAGAAAGTAGTTTGAGCTTTCCATTGAAACATATTACGTGTCCTTTGCTTCAAATGAAAGGTGATGAGTCTCAGATTTTTATTCATACTATTATTAACCGGGTTTATAATACAAATACTAAATTTTTACAAAATTAATCGAATGAGCGCTAATCTGTCATTTGCTCAATATTTTGTGGGGCGGATTCTAATCGATCAATTAAAAGGTTTCGACTTCAAAGCAAACATTTCCTCTTCGAGAAAATACATGAAAGATTGAGAAGTTAATACGAGTTTTTCTAAATTCGAATAGCGATTTTAAATACAAAGATTTGTGAGTGCAGTAAATGCCAATCGTCTGACACATGTGCCCTTTTGCAAAAATTGCAGTGGTCATAATTAAGTGATGCTTTACGTTTTAAAGGTAAGGTGAACAGCAGGATTTCTTTGCCATATTTCCCTACATCATATATGTATAGATTTTGGTAAAAAAAACATCACATTTTCAGAAAGTTCATTGGGAGGAAAAGTAAATGTATACTAGGTGACCGGGGAGGAAATGTCAAACTTTGATAATAAGCTCTTAAGATAATGTTAAGGATATTAGTTCTAAAAAACTTCATGGATATTCGAAATGGCTAAGCCGCAATGATAACTGAAAAGTTGGTTTGAAAATATGCTTTTTAGGCAAACATTTACGTTGTAAAAGAAAAATTAACACAAATGAAAGAAGCACCCAATTTACACAATTCAATTGCTTTTTATCTCTCGGTTAATTTTTCATTCTTTCATTCATATTCGTTTATTTTATTAATGATAAATAATTTACATGTTTCTGAAGTGTTTATATGCTTGTACACTGCACATTTTTGCCTAGAAACCATATTTTCAAACCAACGTTTGAGTGCTTATTGTAGCTTAGCAGTTATGAATATCCATGTAGTTTATCAGAAAAAATATGCTTAAAATTGTCTTATTTACGAAGTTTTGACATTCCGCCCCGGACACCCCATATTTTGTTCGACTGCGTATAACCAAGTATTGGGATATATATAATATGTTCCAATATATATGTATGTATATATATGTATACATATATGTATATATACCGTGTGGCCCACCTAAGATGTTCCCTTCAATTTTCTCCTGAACCGTTGCAGATACTGAGATGCGGTTATCACTAATACTACTATATGCAAGGGGCACATATGGTAATGCATAATATTATTCTATTGCATTTTTTATTGCAGAGATATTGACTCAACTTCGATTTTTTAAATGGAACCCTATAGGTTTTTTTAGCTCATTATAACAAGCGTGAAGAGACGAGTTCATAAACATGCATATCGCCATATGTTACATAATAAAATTTTCGAAAAATCAAGAGTTTTAAAGACGCACGCCGACTACTGGTTTCCGTAATCTGAACGAAATTCCGGGTGAAATGCGGCGAGGCCATTCCCTTCCGTTGCGTTGACCTTGCGGTAAATGTAGTGGTGCAATGTGCAAAGGAGCTCACGAAAATTTGCTCTTTAAGACTACACCCTCTCAGTCCTGGAGACAATGTATTCACCCGTAGCCATGTTCTGAGCAAATCTGTACGCCACAAGGTACTATTTATTAATTAATGAAATACTACAAGATTTGAGAAAATATTTGAATTATTAACCGTAGAGAAAGCAAAGGAAGATTGGAGAGTGAACATGTTCTGAATTAATAAATGCGTGTGCTGTCAGAAACAAAACGTTTACTCTTTGAAAGACTGAAAACCTCAGCCGGTACAAAAATATCGTGTAAATAAAAGAAATAAAAATACTTTAAAATACAGAAAAAAGTAAGTTAACAATTCTAGAAATAGCTTGATTTATAACATGTACTCAATATGTGCACCATCAACGGATATACACATTTGAAGACGCGTGTAAAGCGACCTTCGAACAGAATTCAGAGTTTCACGTGAAATGGCATGACAAGATGCGGTAATGCGGCGCCGCAGATCTTCAGATGTTGTTGGTACTTGCGAGTAAACTTTGCTCTTTATCGTTCCCCATAGAAAATAGTCCAGGGGCGTAAGATCAGGTGACCTTGCCGGCCAGTTTACCATAGCACCGCGCCCAATCCATCGGCCGGGGAACTTCTCATTCAGCACTTGCCTAGCCACAAGCGCATTGTGGGCTGGACATCCGTCATGTTGCATCCACATACAATTTCTCATATCCAGGGGAATTTCCTCCAGAAGCAGCGGCAATATTTCACGAAGAAATCTTGCGTATTTGATTCCTGTCAAATGTCCATCGATGAAATAGGGACCTATGATGGTGTCGTTAAGAATACCGCACCAAACATTAATACTCCACTGCTTTTGGTTCTCAACTTCACGAAGCCAGCGAGGATTGTCCACTGCCCAGTAGTGCATGTTGCGTAGATTCACCTGACCGTGATTCGTAAATGTTGCCTCATCGGTAAACATAGTCTTCTTAAAAAAGTCCTGATTATCTCGCACGTGTTCCAGAGCAAAACGACAAAACTGAACACGTTTCTGGTAATCACCATCATAAAGCTTCTGGTGCAACGAAATGTGGTAGGGGTGAAACTTGTTACGCTTCAAGATGCGGAGGGCACTCGAACGACTAATGCCGGAATCTCTGGCAATGTCTCGAGAGCTGATATGGGATTGTTGTGAACAGCTGCAAGAACGGAGGCCTGTGCTTCCTCATTCGTTGCCCTTCTGCTCCGCAAACGAGTCTTAGCGTTCCAGTCGCCTCTCTGCACAAGGCTTTTACAGATTCTCATAACAGTCATGTGCGAAGGCCGCCGTCGATCTGGATATCTTTCAGCATACAGTAATGCACTTTTCTTTGCATTTCTGCCACATTCACCGTACACCAGAATTAGGTCCAGCTTCTCCTCGTTCGTATACATCTTCCCGGATATTTCTGCACTATTTCACTGCGTTTACAAATTTCTTCTAAATCTGGAGAGTTCCTCGTTCGGACTGCATTTCCTTTCTCCACCGCCTCTTTATTCTACCTAACCTTCTTATGCCACTTCGAGGCATCTCCAGTTTTCCCACGTTACTCGACCGACGCAACGGAAGGAATGACCTTGCCGCATTTCACCCTGAATTTCTCGTTCAGATTACGGAAACCAGTAGTCGGCGTGCGTCTTTAAAACTCTTAATTTTTCGAAAATTTTATTATGTAATATATGGCGATATGCATGTTTATGAACTCGTCTCTTCACGCTTGTTATGATGAGCTAAAAAAAACTATAGGGTTCCATTTAAAAAATCGAAGTTCGGTCAATATCTCTGCAATAAAAAATGCAATAGAATAATATTATGCATGGCCATATGTGCCCCTTGCATATAGTCGTTTTAGTGAAAACCGCATCTCAGTATCTGCAACGGTTCAGGAGAAAATTGAAGGGAACATCTTAGGTGGGCCACACGGTATATGTATACATATATGTGTGTATGTATATATGTATATATGTATGTATATATATATATATATATATATATATATATACATATATATATTTCCCCCTCCTAGTATTATTACTCAACAACTATCGTATTAAACCTCCGTGACATCATTTAATGATCTAAAATTATAGGGTGAAGTGCACAAAGAAATAAATATCTAGCTTGAATATTGGAGATATAGAATTTGTTTGAAGTTTTGCAGTTTCCTAAATTTCAGAGATTTTAATGACTATCGTAACAATACCGTACTTTTAAATGCACATTTCTCTATAAGAACGACCAAGCGAAGGAAAAAATTTTATATGCTGTTTTTTAAATTGCTTCAGGGATATTGTGTAAAGTACCATAAAAAATTAAAATATCTCAATGATAGCGACTGGCGCAGAACCCCTAGTCGATAGAGATAAAACGCTATGACCTACGACTTGACTGTGTTCAAAGAAAAATACTGTCCGTTCGACTCCAAAAAAGAGTTGAAACGTTGTAATGCAAGTTGTGCAAGTGACCAGTCTTCATCGGAGTCCGGATTCATGTGTAATTACACATATTTTGTCTTTCTATATTCCTTCCTCAAAATTGTGATCTTGACGAACCATGACAATTTTAACACAATCTTCAAATTTTTCGTTACATAATTTTACCTACGAGTATTTTGTTCTTTTTTATCAATTTTGCTTACTTTACCTATTTTGGTAATCTTCAGATTATTCTACCCACTGTTTTGACATTTACTTCGCAAAACTATTTCATAAATTTTCAGAAATAGTATTTATTTAAATATTCAGAACAATTTTCTTACACAAATTCACAATTTCACCGTGACGACGTATTCTACGTGAATACTCGGTGAGGCACCCTGTTTTTGTTTGAGTTAACCTCCGTTTGCACGCCACATATATTTATATATGGCGTGTATATGTATAAATATGTGTCGCCAAATATATTTATATGTAGCGTGTAAATGTATAAATATGTGTCGCCACATATAAATATTGGGTATATGTATAAATATATGTGGAGACACATATATTTATACATATTCACGCCACATATAAATATATGTGTCGCCACATATATTTACACATATAGAAGCCACATATAAATAAATGTGTTGCCATATATATTTATATGTGGCGACAATTGCGCGTGAGCGTTGGGAATGATATTACCGTATGGCGTGGAAAGTATCAGTAAGTGCGTGCTTCTTTATATTTAATGCACATTTCCGCAAACTATCGGTTCTGTTACCCTACGACGACAATCCTACTGTAATTTTTGCCTGTCATTCAGTTTACACGTTTACGAAGGCTCTCAATCCAATCAAAGAACAAAACGCATTCTTCAAGAAATTAATCCAGTAAAACAATATTTATTTTAAAACGGGGTTCAATAAATATATTATTAATGAATTTTTAAATTATGTAAATTTATTTTTTTCGGTTGTAAATGTTCTGTTAATTTGATTCTACATGTTTAGACGCTTTTTGCAGTTTTGTTACGTCATACTCTTACCGCCTTTATTATATATTTACGTACATATTTTCCCGGTGTATATTACATATTTTTTCGGACTCTGGTCCATACATGGGTTTTTCTAATGTGACGGCTGACGGAAGTGTCTCCAAGATGGAATTCGGCACGACTCTTTGTGTCTTTCTTGGTCCTGCCGCAAAATGTCGCATGGTCGCGACCGCATCCAGCAGTGCAGCAGATCAAGCGATTCTAACGGGAGAACTGAGAATGGCTCAAACAATCGTGCCAAATTCGATTTTTGAGATTATACCCTCAGCCGCCACGTTAGAAAAACCCAAGTATAGAACGAGAGTGTTGGAGGGTTGAATGCGTACCTGTCAATGCGCCTACACGTCCTCAGTTGAGGTGACAGTGTAGGTGGCGCGGCGGCGGCAGACAATAGATGAATACTAGCACCATTATCGCTCCCACAGCTATCACTATGAGCAGCGCTGCAAGGTCCACGCCCCCTCCGACGCCCTCGTCATCCCCCTCACCCACGCCCTCGCCCTCGCCCTCGGTCTCGCCCTCGCCCTCGTCCTCGCTCTCGTCCTCGCCTGCGCCCTCGCCTCGCCCTCGCCTGCGCCCTCGTCTGCGCCCTCGCCCTCGATCTCATCCTCGATCTCGTTCTCGCTTGCCTCCACTCCCACGCCTCTTTCCTGCTGACCCCCGTGTGCCCCCTCGCGCCCTTCCGTGCTGTCGCCCTCATCCCCTCCCCTACGACCTCTGCCGTTCCTTGAACCGGACCCTTCCGCTTCCACGCACGCGTCCTGCAGAAACCCATTCCTGCAGGCGTGCTCCGTGCAGCTGTCGCCCCCCGACGCCGGGCCCGCCCGCCCCCCGCCCGCCCCGCACGCGCGCAGAACGCGCAGCCGCCCGGCAGCGACACGAAGGCGGGCGCGAAGCCCTGCCCCAGGCGGTTGTGCGACAGGTCCAGCCGCCTCAACGAGGGCACGCCCCGCAAGGCGCCTTCGGCCACGGCCGAGATCGCGTTGTGGCTCAGGTCTAGCTCCTCCACGTGCGGTAGACCATCGAAGACACCAGCCTTAATACCATGACCGAAGCTGTCTCCCAACCGGTTGTAGGACAGGTCCAGCCGCTTCAACGCGGATAACCCCTGAAAGGCTCCAACTTCAACTTCGGATATGTTGTTGTGGCTCAGGTCTATCTCCTTCACGTGCGGTAGACCATCGAAGACACCAGCCTTAATACCATGACCGAAGCTGTCTCCCAACCGGTTGTAGGACAGGTCCAG